>CP097506.1:23605260-23971260 GCA_023547065.1 Musa troglodytarum | reverse complement strand
TCTACTCCAAGAAATCCACAACAAAATGGAGTAGTGGAAAGGAAAAATAGAAGTTTGCAATAAATGGCTAGAACCATGTTAAATGAATATAATTTACCAAAATATTTTTGGGCCGAAGCCGTGAATACGACTTGCTATATTATGAATAGAGTTCTAGTGAGACCATCCCTATCTAAAACTCCATATGAATTATGGAATGATAAAAAACCCAATGTTTCTTATTTTAAAGTTTTTGGTTGTAAATGCTTTATTTTAAATGAAAAGGATGCCTTAGGAAAATTCGATGCAAAATCCAATGAAGGCATATTTCTTGGTTATTCTTGGTTTCTAAGGCTTTTAGTGTTTTGACAAAAGAACCTTACTTATAGAAGAATCGATTCATGTCGTTTTCAATGAAATTTTGAATTTAAGAAGAAAGATTTTGATGATGATTTTGGTCTTGATAATTTGAATTTGAATGAACCCTCTCCTCAAAATGACAACTTGGATGCATCTTCTTGAAACTTCCTTACCCAAGGAATGGAAGTATGTAGATGCTTATCCCAGGAGTTAATTATAGGAGATACATCGAAAGGGTTCAAACTCGCTCTTCTTTCAAAAATTTTTGTGCCCATGCCACTTTTCTTTCTCAAGTTGAACCAAAATGCATTGTTGATGTCACTGAAAGATGATTCTTGGGTTATCATGATGCAAGAAGAATTGAATCAATTTAAGAGGAATGAGGTGTGGAAGCTTGTTCCTAGACCTAATGACCACTTAGTTATTGGTACTAAGTGGGTCTTTAGAAACAAGCAAGATGAATACGGAATCGTGGTTCGAAATAAGGATAGACTAGTGGCCAAAGGTTTCAACCAAGAAGAAGGTATCGATTATGAAGAGACCTTGCTCGGTGGCAAGATTGGAAGCCATTAGGATGCTCCTTGCCTATGCTAGTAGTAAAGATTTCAAATTATTTCAAATGGATGTCAAAAGTGCATTCTTAAATGGTTTTATTTCCGAAGAAGTGTATGTCGAACAACCACGGTTGAAAACTCTCTATTTCCTAATCACGTGTTTAAGCTAACTAAGGCTCTATATGGTCTAAAACAAGCCCCTAGGGCTTGGTATGAAGACTTAGTTCTTTTTTAATTTCAAATGATTTCACTAAAGGCAAGGTTGATACTACATTGTTTATTAAACATTTTGAAAACGATTTTCTTATTGTTCAAATTTATGTTGATGATATTATTTTTGGGTCTTGTAATGAATCACTATGTGAATTATTTGCTAAGGATATGAGTGATGAATTTGAGATGAGCCTAATGGGAGAACTAAATTTCTTTTTAGGACTACAAATCAAGCAACTAAGTGATGGTATATTTCTAAATCAATCAAAATACACATTGGAATTATTAAAACGATTTAACATGGATGGCTCAAAAGATGTTAGCACTCCTATGAGCACCTCCGTTAAATTAGATATGGATGAAAATGGAGAAAGTTTTGATCAAAAAACTTATAGGGGCATGATAGGTAGCTGCTTTATCTCACGCAACGGACGACATCATGTTCGGTGTAGGGCTATGTGCAAGATTCAAGCTAATCCTAAGCTATCTCACTTGAAAGGTATCAAGAGGATTCTTAGATATCTTAAAGGTACCCTAATCTTGGATTATGGTATCCAAAATCTGATAATTTTGATTTGAAAGCTTATACTGAATCACGGATTTTGGTGGATGTAAAATAGATAGAAAAAGCACTTCGGAACATGCCAATTTCTAGGACATGCACTTGTTTCTTGGACTTCGAAACAAAATTCGATTGCACTATCTGAAGCTGAATATATATAGCTGCAAGTGCATCTTTGTGCACAGAGTTATCTGGATGAAAAATACACTAGAAGACTATGGAATCTACTTAAAAAACATCCCTATAAAATGTGATAACACGAGTGCTATTTGTCTAACTAAAAATCCAATTCAACACTCTCGAACTAAGCACATTGACATTAGGCATCATTTTATACGTGATCATGTAAGTAGTAGAGATGTCACCCTTGAATTTGTTGATACAAATCATCAATTAGCGGACATTTTCTGAAACCTTTAAATGAGGAACAATTTGATTTTATTAGAAGGAATTAGGCATGTTAAAGCTGTCAAATAAGTAGTTCTATTTGATGACATCTTTCCTTGAAATTATGGTTTTCATCGATTTGATTTTGATTTTTTCATCGATTCCACACATTCTGATTTTTTTTCTGGTCTTATATTCATCAAATTCTTTTTGACTTCATCCCTTCTCTAAGACCAATTTTAAAATAAAAAATGGTGGCTGGATTTTGTGCTCTTGGCGATAGCATGATGTACCGCACTGGGTAGTCAGGCGGTGGAACACTTTCTTGGGTGATAGAACACTTGAACACCTTTATAAGGGTGAGTTAGGGCAGCAGAACCGAACTCTCTGCCACTTCGGTGAACCGCCCCAACACCTTCTTCACCTCTCTAAACACCTTTTGGAGCTCTCCCAAGCCTCAATTCTTCCCTCTAGAAGCCTAAGAAGGAGAGCTTACCTTGATTCAAGAGGGAATAATCTAAGGTAAAAACAGAATTATTTCTCTTATTGTCTAGTTTCATTCCTTTCTTCAATTGGTTAATTGTTCAATCCTTTCAATTGATTAATTTTTCAATTCTTTAAATAGAAATGGACTCCTAAAGAACATCAAGAGACAAAGGAAAAAGGATGGAGGTAGATTCATTTGACCACTCCTTGTTTAAATCACAAAGCTTCCCTTAGATTTTCTGAATTTGGTTCTAGACCCATTCATAAAGGAAAATATGTTGATTTGAATCAATTAGGGAACCTAGAACCTATCATGTGGTTTGCAGACTTAGGCACCCATTTGCAAATTCTGAACCTCTTTATCACGCTTAGTTAAACTATTCTATGCTAATCTAGCTGTGAATGATGATGGCTTGTCAACTTATCTTCTAGGTAATGAGATTCAAATATGTGATAATACTATATGCTCATTGATTGGAATTGTTGAAAAAGAGCTAGGGTGCTATTTTAGAGGAAAATGGGATATGGACACGATTGGTGCCACCCACTCTGAAGCTTTAGAAAGCTGTGTTTGCAAACCCAAATTTAGGTATAATTCCCAAGAGTTGTGAACATTTACTACCTTTTAACTCTAAAATTTTGCATCACATTCTAGTAAGCATTGTCATTCCTAAGCAGTTTCATCATGATGAGATCGGTTTCAGAGTTAGGTACCTTATCTTTGGATCATGACAGACAACATTTTTGTTTTGGTTACCTAATCCGACATGATAGAGGTCCTTTCTAAAGGATCAATGTTACCATATGGAGGTTTAATAACTAGACTCTGCATGCCCATAATATTTGCATTCCACGGATGAAGAAGCAATACAAGTGGGCCAGATTTAATATCATTGATGTTAAACTACTTAGACTTAGGTGTACATTCGAACATGGAATAGGGTTAGACAACCTAGGAGATGTGATATACTTCCCCCACCGTAGACCATCACGAAACACCGTCCTTAGGAAATGAATCTACTCCTCCTGATCCTTTTGGTGGAGCTACATCAGTGACATTTTCTGCTCCATCTTCTGGCGATCCGATCATGAGAGAGTTAAATGGAGTAAAACTACAGCAAATCAAAATTTTGGAGGAAAGGCGGAAGAGGCACCTAAAGGTCGATCATATGTATAGGCATCTTGGCATTCCTCTGAGGAGTAAGCTTGCTGTATTTCTTTTTGAGCGATGTAAACTTATATTTGTATGTTGACATATATGTTGTATTATCTTCATTACATCTTGACATATATGTTGCATTATCTTCATTACATCTTCTTGGCCCTTTGTGAAATGATTTTTACTTTACGATTGATTTCCTTTTCTACATTTATGATATTTTTTGGCAATCCTTTATTTACATATGAATCCCTTGTTTCCTTTTTGTTGATGACAAAGGGGAGAAATAATATGTGATGATTATATGCATGCTTGTTAAAATGCCTATTTAGGTTCTTGATATCATGTTTTTAATTATGTATACTTCATTGATATCTTTGATACCTATTTGACATCTTCCATGCTTCCTGACTATTGCAAGTTCAAATGCTTATTTAGGTTCTTGATATCATGTTCTTAACTATGGATACTTCATTGATATCTTTGATACCTATTTGACATCTTATTGTCAACATCAACTTTGTCATCATGAAGATTAATTTTATTGTGTTGAATTCAAAAATTGAATTCAAGCAAATTTTCTTTATGGCATATAGATAGGGAGTTAAGAGTAACTCCATCACCAATTGATTGTCATCATCAAAGGGAGATTGTTGAATCTCGGATTTTGATGATGAAGTCAATTGGTGAAATATTTGTGCTAATCCACTTTGTCGAGATAAGTGTGCGGGAATAACTCGATGGGAAGAAAACATAAAGTGATTTACGAGGTCAAGTCCGTCGGGGTTCAAGAGTTCATCGGAAGTCGAGAGATTTTTCGGAAGTGTTAGGAACCATCGAAAGATCGAATCGAGGACTTGCGAAGTTTTGGAAGTTCTTCTCAAAGATCGTCGAAGGTTCGCGGAACTCACCGGGATGATTGGAAGCTAGCCCAGAAGACTCGTTGAGCTGCCATACAATCCGAAGTATCTTTTGGAAGCAATCAGAAACATCGGAAGCTTGAATCTCGTAAAGCTCGCGGAAGTTGACTTGAAGCGTGTCGGATCAAATCACGTTGAGTTATGTTTTATGTTAAGTAGTTTGCACATAGGTAAGGCAAGGATTTGAGAAAAATCCTGCCTAAATTCGGTAAAGAGCCAGCAGGGTCTCTCTTGAGCCAAATTGAGCTCAACGAGCTCATTCGACCTTGGCGAATGAGCGGCGTTTGAAACCGCCCGGCGGCGATGGAACCGCCTGGTGACCGCCACTGTTGACAGCGGTAGGCACCGCTCTAGCGAGGTAACACTGCCGCGAAGCGGCAGGCAGGCAGCTGTTTGTGTGCACGCTTGAAACACTTCCGCCCCTAGATTGCCAGGGCGAGCGGTGCTCAAGCGGTTGCACCACACGCACCGCAAACTCCAAATTGATTTGGAATTTGGAGCCCAATTTTGAATCCACTTTGGATCTATAAATACCCCTCCCTTTCCCAGTGAAAGGGTACCCTTTTGAGCAAAAATTCTAAGTCTTGAGCTTTTGAAGTGTGTTGAAAAGTCTTGTTTTGCTAGTGTTCACCTTCTTCCTTTTCTTGAGAGATCTTGTACAAGTGTAGACATCTTGTAAAGGGTTGTAAAGGGTGTTTGATCCTTCTCCTTGAAGGAATTGCTAGTGGAAGAGCGGAGCCTCATCGTAAAGGCTCGAGTGGATGTAGGTCATTTGACCGAACCACTATACATCTTTGTGTCCATGAATGTGTGAGTGTTTACATTCTTGAAGCATTTCTTTACTTTACTGCAAGTTATTTAGTTCATAGTTATTTCCTTTACGCAAGCAATTACTTTTAAGTTCTCTTTCGCCGAATCGAGATCTTCCTACGAACGTGTGTTTTTGCAAAATCGGTTTCAAGAATATGATTTTTTCCGCTGCACAAATTCCTCTTAGTGCCTTTTAGATCCTTTCAGAATTAAGCTTGCGTTGGCCGCTAATGAATTTGAGAGCTTCATGATGATCAGAATGAAGGACAAATTGCTTTGGTCTTAAATAATGACTCGATGATCAGCGCTCGAATAATGGCATAAAACTCTTTATCATAAGTTGAATAATTCTTCTTAGTCGATCGACTTCTCATTTGAAATATGCGAAAGGTTTTTGTGCTTGCACGAAACGGCCTGTAACTCCACTTGCATCACACTCGACTTGAATACTTTATCAAAATCGGGAAGGGCAAGAATAGGGAACTCACAAAGTTTTGCTTGATTACCTCAAAGCATTTTGAGCAGCCTTTGTCCATTCAAAAACTCCCTTCTTATGCATTCGATTATAGGAGCCATGATGGTGCGAAATTTTTAACAAAGCCATCGATAGAAAGAAACAAGTCCATGAAAACTTCTTACATCGAGAAATGGACTTGGGAACCAAGTCTTATGGCTTCCACCTTGGATTGATCTGAAATTCATCTTTGGAAATTACATAACCAAGAAACACAATGGTTGGAGAGAAGAACTCGCATTTCTCCATTTTGGCATAGAGTTTACGTTCTCTCAAGACATTAAAGACACATTTTAAATGAGAGATATGCTCCTCCTCGTTCTGCTATAAACAAGAATATCGTCGAAATAAACAAGCGACAAATCGACCAATAAGCGAGCGAAGAATCTCGTTCGTAAGTCTCAAATGAAGGTACTTGGAGCATTCGATAACCGAATGGCATTACCAACCACTCATAAAGGCCTCCTTGGTTTTGAAAGCCGTCTTCCATTCATCACCTTCTCGCATTTTGATTTGATGATAACCACTCCATGAATCTATCTTTGAGAAAAAGTAGAACCATACAATTCATCAGCGTATCATCAAGTCTAGGTATAGGGTACCTATACTTAATGGTGATGTTGTTGATGGCTCGACTATCGATGCACATTCGAATGAACCATCTTTCTTAGGCACGAGTAGAGCGAGGAACATGGACTCATGCTTTCTCGAACATATCCTCTGTCGATAAGTTCATCGACTTGTCTTTGCAACTCCTTTGTTTCCTCGGATTGCATCGATAAAATTTGGTTTGTTCGGTAGAGGGCGTAGGATCAAATCAATTTGATGCTCAATACCTCTTATGGGAGGTAATCCGGTGGCAAATCCTCAGGAACACATCTGCAAAATCTTTCCACAAGCGATGCATCTTTGGATGAATGGGTTGCTCTATCTTACTCTTTTTCTCTACCATAAGCAAATACATTCTTTTGTTTGCTAATGGCTCTCTCAACCGTGTTTCATTTAAGAACAAACTTTCCTTACAGTGTTTCCCTTCGAGTTGATTTGATGTATCGATGAAGGATTGAGGTAAAGGGTGATGCATTTTTGTTCTTTCGAAAGAGTATGTGTTCTTACGACCATCGTACACGGCATTCATATCATATTGCCAAGGTCTTCCCGATAATAAGTGACATGCATCCATGGGAATCACATCACGCGAGCTTGATCTCGATAGTTCATCCCGATCGAAAGCGATATAAGAGCTCGTTTGGTTACCTTAAGATCATTTCCTTGATTGAGCCATTGGAGCTTATGCGGTTGAGGATGTTTAGTTGTCGGAAGCTTGATTTGTCAACAAGGTTTGTCGAAAATGTTGGTACAACTCCACCATCGATAATCGCGAACATACCTTCCGTTAATAGTGCAGCGGGTGTGAAAGATGTTCTCCCTTTGCTCATTATCAAGAGAAACTTGATGCGATGCTCTTAGTATGATCAACATTTCACCATCATCTGCTTTCTCCACAACTTCTTTTTCAGATTCAGAACCATTTTGAGTGGATTGCTTTCGACCTCTTGAAGTGCTGAATTGATCTCCTCAATTTCTTGAAGAGTCATAACTTCGCCGGATTCGGACAATTTGCTTGAAAATGCCCGAAACCATGGCACTTAAAGCATTTCCTTGTATCGCCTTGAGTTTCTTGGAATTCTTTGGAAGGCTTTGCACTCTTCTCCTCTCCTTTGTATTTGGTTGGCGTGCTCGATCTTGCTTGAGAAGCATCCTTAAAATAGGATGTCACCTTGGTTGAGGTTACGGAGGAAAACCTCTTGCCTTTCGATTGCTTCTCGACTTTTATGGCTGGCTTACAAATATCTTGAAGGACCAATACGGTTGAAGTTCAACCACATCGGCAATTTCTCTATTATGCGCTAAGGAAGCGGCGGCGGTTTGCTCGGAACCACGGGCGTCGCATCTCATTTGAGTTGTTCGAACTCACGGATGTATTCTTCAACACTTATCCCTTGTTGTCTTAGGAATTCAGTTTTAGGAAAAGATCTTGCTTATAGTTATCGGGTAGAACCTCTTCTTCATCAACTTCTTGAGTTTTCCCAAGACTTGATTTGGCCTTTTCCTTCTCTTGCTCGTTGATGCTTTAGATTCTCCCACCATAGAAGCATACTTTGTCAACTTTATGGCAGCAACCTTGCACCTCTTCTTATCCGAGTAGGTCTTGAAGTCAAAAATCCGTTCGATTGTGTGTAGTCGATCCACAAAGTCATCGAGTTGAGATTACCTTCAAATTCAGAGCGTCCACTTTGATGTCTCGATTATTTTCCTTATGCCTCCTCTTCGTCTTTGGATATGAGAATCAGAATCACTAGAGTTGCCCCGATGGAATTGGAATCGCCACTATAACTTTGTGAGATTCCAAATTGTCACGCCGGCGTCGATCGTTCGGACGCCTCTCCGGTTGGCCTTGTCTTGCGGATCCTCTAGAAGATTGAGGACTCGCTCCATTTGTTCTTTGAAGGTCTTGGATATACGATCCGCCTTTCATTGTGCGCTTGTTCCAAGTCAAGCCTCTTGGAACCGATCATCCATATTGAATAAGGATTGGAAAAATAGAAAGAATCACTCAAACAAGTTCAACTCGATACCAATTTGATGCGTTGGTGGGTGAGTAATTCGGAGCAGGTAATTTTCTTTGGAATTTTCTAAATGTTATCCTTGGAGATAAGCTGAATCACTAGATGTTATCCTTGGTGTAACTAAATTTTTGTTGATTATCACCTCAAACAAATTTTGTTTGGTGATAGTTGCTCGACAAAATTCGATTATATATCGAGCAAACTTTGGTGATAGTTGCTCTAAACAAAATTCGATTATCACCTCGACAAAATTGCACTATCATTCCAGTTCTTGAAAAATCAAAAAATAACATCTAGTCGGTGATAAGCTGGAATGGAGTGTAGGAGGATGGAAATGAAGAAAAGATGTAAAAATAAAAATAAAATAGAGCGATCTTCTTCCAGGTATAAAGGCCACGCCACCAACGAGATAAGGATCGGGATCTCTGAGATTCACCACCAAGGCCTAAAGATTTCACCAGACCAAGGATAAAGGACTTGGGATAGGAGAAGCTCACCACCAAGGCCTAAAGATATCACGACCAAGGATAAAGGGCTTTTGGCTCACCACCGAGTAATCCACACTCCGAGGATAAAGAGACCGCATGAGTTATCCACTCTCAGAAGATATTCACTCACGTAGAGGAAGTCTCACAAATTTTCATTCATCCAAAATTTTTCTGCCTTCTGATGGAGAATCGTCCTCTTTTATAGGAGAAAGCAAATCTAGGAATTAAACAAAATATTAAAAGAAAACCTCGAAACAAGAAACATAATAAAGCACTTAGGTTCTATGAACTTTGACTCTTGAAACTTGTAAAATAGTAAAGACACCTAGGAATTTAGGAATGTAATTAATAGCATGGGAACTTGCATTCTTGAGTCTTCATCTTTGCAAAAATTCGTGCTCCCCTTTTGACTAGAAGATAACCTTGTTGAAAACTCTTGAATGCTCTTTGAAATAGTCCATAATAGCCTCCCGTCGATATGTCATCGATATGCTTTAGAAATATCGACATTTTTGATGCATCGATATGTTATCGATGGGTTTTGTTTCAATCAGACCCGTTGGAAATGACCCATCGAAGCACATGATGCCTAAATTCTTTATTGGCTTGAATAAGCATCGATGGCTCCGATTTGTTCGATGGAGCTAAGTCGGATGCTCCCGCATCAATACTAAAGCCCCGTCCGGCCATGTGCCACAGGGGTTCGAGTCTTGAGATGGTGACAAAATCTCGTGGCGTGGCTGCGAAATCAGCCCGCGACACAGCAGGCTGTTTTTGGATGTCTAAGCGGATGCAGTGGCGATCGTTCTGCTGCTGCGGCTGCTATTTTCTACGTTTTTACAGGAAAAACACGCAAAACATGGCAAAAGCAGTGCGAGGATATGTACAAGCATGGGCGGCGGCGAGCGGAGCGTTGAGCAGAAGTTCTTTGCGGGTGTCGCGATGCGGCCGTTCGTGACATTCTCCCCACTTAAGTGTCGGCGCCCTCGTTGACACTCTTTGTAAGCTTTGATAGCTGCTTCTTCATGTCGGAGGGTGTCTTACGGCTCCCAAGCCGGTTTTGGGAAGTTTCCGCCACTTCACCAAGTATTCAATTTGTTCGACCGTTGGGTAGTCTTGTCCTACGATCTGCTAAAATGGTTTTAACTCGCTTCTCGTAGGAAGCTCTGGTGGGAGGTTGTGAGTTGAAGCGCCTCGAGAAGCATCTTGCGGATCGGGTGGTAGCTTTCAAGTTCTTTGGCATGGAAAACATTGTGCATCTTGAGCCACGCGTGATTGCAACTTGTAGGAAACATTGCCCACCCCTGCGATAATTGGGAAGGGGCCATCATACTTGCGCGCAATCCTTTATGCACCTTGTTTCTAAGGGTGGAGTGATCTTTGGTTGGAGCTTCAACAACACCAAATCGTCGACTTTGTAATCCTGGGGTCGCTTTCCCAAGTCTGCCCACTTCTTCATCTTTTTGGCGCCTTCTCCAGTAGGCCAGCGCAATATCTGCATTTGATGTCATTCTTTTGCCAAATGATATGCGGATGGACTACTCCTGTATATCCAATAGCCAAAGTGTGAGAGTCGGCGGTGTTGTCTTGTGATGATCTCGAAAGGGCTCTTGTTGGATCTGAGCTCATTGCGAGGTTGTAGGAGGAATTGGGCTATGTCAGCGGCTTCACCCAATCTCGTTGGTTGGCACTCACGTAGTGCAGAAGATATTGCTCGAGTGAGTTTATTCTCTCGGTTTGGCCATCCGTTTGGGGTGGAGGCTTGTGGAGAAGTATAACCGACCCTAATAATTTGAACAACTCGGTCGAGAATCGTCCGGAAATCGAGCATCTCGATCACTTATAATGTTGTGTGGGACTCCTCGATACTTCACCACATTCTTCATCATTAACCGCGCTTCCTCTGCTTTGAGCGGTGTAGGGTGCAGCAATGAAGGTTGCATCGCCGAAAATCGATCGACCACCACAAGTATCGATCCGAGTCCCCTACGTGCAAGCTAGATATGAAGTCGGAAATGCTCTCCACGGCCTTTGCGATGCAGACAGCGGTTCCAAAAGTCCACCGCGCTGTTGCTCCACTTTATCTTGTTGACAAGTTAGGCGCGTCGAACATATTCCTCCACATCCGTCCCGTCTTACGGCCAATAGAAGGCCCTCTCCGTGAGAGCCAATGTTCGGTGAATCCGGATGTCACCGAAAGGAATCGTGACACTCCTTCAAAGCTCACGCCTCGGATTATTCACGAGGAACATAAACTCTATTCCCTTTTGTGTAGGCGAGTCCCTCACGGACCCAAAATCGTCGTGCCTTGCCTTCTTGAATCAATTGCATCAAGGTTACTACTTGGGGATCACTATCTGTCCATCCTTGATCAGGAAAGGAAGTTGGATTGCGGCTTGTTTGGCCTCTGCCCTCCAGTTACGTAGCATTCACGGCCTCCACTTTCCGACTCAAGGTATCGACTACGACATTTGCTTTTTCGGGTTTGTACTCCATTGCCATGTCAAATTCCACTAGGAAGTCCTGCCATCGCTGCTTTGGGAGAGTTTCTTTTGAGTCGAAAGTAACTCAAGCGATGTTATCTGTTCTCGATACAAATCGCGTCCAGGAAAATAGTGTCGCCACACGCGTGTGATGGATCACCGCGTCATCTCCTTCGTGCACTTTGGATACCGCCGCTCGGTCTCGTTGAGCTTACGGCTTTCGCGGGCCCACCGGATGGCCCTCTGCATGAGTACTCCCAATGGCGAAGTCAGAAGCATCTGTATGGACTTGAAGGGCTTCCCGTAGTCGGCAATTTGAGCACGATTCTTCTAAAATGGCAGACCTTTAGGTCTTGGAATGCCGCTTCACATTTGTTGGACCATCTCGAAGTGCTCTTTCTTGGCAACTCTGTTAGTGGAGTTGCGGCGCTTGACCCGGTATGAAGCGTCGATAGTAGTTCCTGAGCCAAGGAAGGATCTCGGTTCGGGCACCTTCTTTGGAGTTTGCGATCCTAGCTGCTTGCACCTTTGCTTTATCCATCCCGAATGGGAACGTCGCCGATCCGATGCCCCAAGAATAAGATCTTTTACGAGCAGTAGCACTTCTCTCTTTTCACGAACAATGAATTCTCCACGAGAACTTTGAAGATTGTTGGAGGTGTTGATATGCTCCTCAGTGTTCGGCTATAGGCGGCGATATCGTCGAGTAGACAACCCTGAGCTTGTCGGATACTCCTTGAATAGTGGTTCGTAAGAGTCGCGAGAATGTGGTGGGCGTTGGTTAAGCGAAAGGCATCACCGGGGAACTCAGCGCTCTATGCAGTCACAAGTAGTCTTAACCGTCACCTTGTGTCACGCCAATACGAAGAAGTTTGAAAATACTTTGCTTTGCCCGGTTAGTCGAACAAGTCCCATGATGAGAGGATGGGATACTTGTTCTTCACGGTCACCTTGTTAAGGGCTCGATAATCAGCGCGTAGTCGGAGACTCCCGTCTTGTTTCTTACGGAAGAAGCTGGAGCTCGAATGGTGCTTTGGAAGCTGGATGAGACCACCACTTAGCGGTTCATCTAAGCGCTACGAGCTCTGCTAACTTCGGGAGGGCATGCGGTATGGTGGTCTTCTTTGGAGGCTTCACTCCGGCTCGGCTCGATAAGATGGTCTCGCTCTGCGTGGCGGCAAAGTTTTGGACAACTTTCGGGTGGCATAACATCTTGAACTCCTTGGGACATTTGCCACGCGCGAGGTTGTTTTACGGGCCCCCCCAGTGTTTCTAACCATCGCGCCACAAGGTTAACTCTCGCTTTGCGTACCCCCTTCTTGATTTGGCCCGATAGTTCTTTGGGGATCTGGGTTCCTCTTGAGTGGCGAAACCACCAGGGGTTGTCATCTCCCGTTAAGACATATGGAGTCTAGGAGCGGCATCGGCACCAACTTTCTTGCATGCATGAACTCCATTCAAGAATCACTTGGAAGTCATCCGATGGCACCGCCATCGTATTTGTCGCGCTCCACGTCCGATCTTGATGGAGACTCCTTTGCTAGCCAGATTGCTTAGCCTTTGAGTTAACGCCTTCATTCGACTTGGGTTCTTCTGCAAGATTAACTTAAGCGCTTTGCTTCTCGATCGGCGATGAAGTTGTGAGTAGCACCGTGTCCACCATTGCTCGGGTGGTTTGCCATTAAGTCTAATGTTTACATACATCAACTCACTTCCTACTTTTTGTTGCTTGGCGGGTTCTCTCCCACTTGACCCCATGCATTCAACAAGCGCATCGCACCCATTCGGGGTCCTTGTGACTTCTCATCGTCATTGCCCAGGCTGAACTACTCGAGCGAGGCGTGCCTTGCCCTTATGCGGCTTAGGGGTCTTGATGGGGCAAACAAGGCATTGAGTGCTGTTTTGCGAGCACTCCCATACACCTGTGTGGTCCTCCGCACAGAAACATCTCCTAGGTTTTGAAGCCACGCCATTTGAGTTCGACCCCTTATGGAAACTCTTCTTCCTTTGCTCACTAGGTTCCTTCCCGAGAGGGTGCCTTGGTTGGTGATTTCTGTGGGCTTCTTCTTAGTAGGTCCTGCTGAGGAAGCAAAGTCGATAAGCCTTTCTGCGGCTGCAATTGCTCAGACAAATCGGTGACATTAAAGTCGATGAAGTTCTATTGAGCCCATGGCCGTCAAGAAAGCTAAAGCGGCTTATCTTTTTGGACATGTCGAATGTCGGCCATCGATGTAGAAAATTGCTTCACGTAGTCGAATAGAAGTTGTTTGGTGGAGTTGTCTCGACTTCCTCCTTGCGGCGAACTTCGGTGTTCTCGGCGGGAATTGAGTTCTTAACTCACGCTTAGTCGTCCCATGTGTCCACGGCACCGACCTTGTTGAATCTCTTCCCAGCGGGTTCTCCGCAGCTTTGCATCTCGTTCGGATCATAGTCGCTATTGATACTTTGGTGTCCTCGAGTGCGGCCTCGTGGCTCGGAATCTTTGTTCGTATCAAACGAGAAAATTCTCGAGCTCGCCATCTCTAGCACCCTCAACAATGTGGGTCGGGTGCCTGAAGCTTTGTGTTGGCGCAGTGTTGCTTCCCCGCATTCAACGCCCTTGTGAGCATTGCAACTTTAGAAGTGAGTTCCGTCACTAAATCTTACAAATGTTGCACGAGTCCTTTGTGTCATCCGTTAGTCGGTCGACTAAGGCTTCAACCTTGTCGATCAGGATTGACTTCTTCTTGCGAGCTCTGCGCCGAAGCCTACTTTGGCCTTGGTAGAGTTCATCGAAACTCGCCAAGAACATCAGCGGGTTTCCACCGTGACCCTCTCTATGACTCTTTCTTCCGGTTGGCGCTCGGTTGTGCCTCCTCCGCTCGTGGAAGTAGCCCACTTCTCGCTCCTCATGCTCACTACCCCATTCCTCACGAGCGGCTCCTGCGTGGCGGCGAGTTTGCACATGCAGCCCTCCTGCGGCTGCTTGGGGCAACATTCGGCTTGCCCGTCTTGCTTGATTCACCACGTTGTTTCGCCATGGTGAGATTGCGAAGTTTCTTTGCTTGCTCGAATTGCTTGCACTGCTCGATACCAGTGTCACGCGCCAAGAATTGTCTAAGTGGTGAGGCACCGCTGCGACAAGCCAGGCTTAGTGAAGTTGCCTAAGTCAAGAATCGCCTTCGCCCCGCCGATCGGACTTAGCTTGGATTGCCTAAGTCTTGAGGCGCCCCCGCTGCGACATCTGGCGTCCATGAAAGGTCGGTAGAGCTACAACCTCGTCTGCGGCTCCGTAGGACCTATCGAAGAGAAGTTGATTAGTTGTTGGAGCGGCGGCGGACAAGTCGGCGTCTCGCGAAGAGGAAGCTTTACAAGCAATTGGCGAGCACTTGGAGTGCGAGAAAGAGAGGAGGAAAACAAGGACTTTAGAGGGTGAATGAGCAGCTGCAAGTCCATGACAACTACTCCCCAGTGCGGGCGCGAAGGCAAGTTTCCGTCAAGTTGGCGTGCAAACTTGTGAAAGTGTTCAACGCCCGACACTATCTGAAAGCCCCATCCGCCATGTATGTGCCACGGGTTCGAGTCTTGAAATGGTGACAAAATCTCGTGGCCACGGCTGCAATCAGCCGCGGCACCGCAGCAGGCTGTTTTTGGATGTCTAGGCGGATCACGTGCGATCGTTCTGCTGCACTGCGGCTGCTATTTTCTACATTTTACAAGGAAAAACACGCAAAACATGGCAAAGCAGGCTGCGAGGATATGTACAAGCATGGGCAAGGCGGCGAGCGGGCGTTGAGCGAATTCTGCGGGTGTCACGGCGGCCGTTCGTGACATAACAGGTGGTTCCAAGGGGCTGAAATGGCTGACGTTTCGCGCGTGGTTGCGGGTTGCAGAAATCAGCCCGCGGCTGCAGCGGAGCCATTTTGGGGGGTTTTGGGCAGATGCACCGAGCGATCGTTCTGCAGCGCTGCAACCTGCTATTTCTTACATTTTTACATGGGAAACACACCAAAAGTATGGCAAAACAGGCTGCCAAGGATATGTATAAACATGGGCAAGCGACGAATGGTATGTTGAACGAAGTTGCTGCGAGTGTGCAACGACCGTTCGTGACATTCTCCCCCACTTAAACTGTCGGCGCCCTCGTCGACGCTTGCTGGTAAGCTTTGATGGTTGCTTCTTCATGTCGGAGGAATCTTACGGCTCCCAGCGGCCGGTTCTAGGAAGCTTCGCCACTTCATCAAGTATTCGATCTGCTCAGCTCCATTGGGTAGCTTTGTCTTGCGATCCGCTAAAATGGTCTCAACTTGCTTCTCGTAGGAGGCTCTGGTGGGAGGTTGTCGAGTTGAAACGCCTCAGGAAGCATCTTGCGGATCGGAGTAGTAGGCTTTCAAGTTGCTGGCATGGAAAACATTATGAATTTTGAGCCACGCCGGTAGTTACAACTTGTAGGAGACGTTGCCCACCCTACTGATAATTGGGAAGGGGCCTTCATACTTGTGCACTAATCCTTTGTGCATCTTGTTCCTAAAGAACTGGAGTAATGCTGGTTGGAGCTTCACCAAAACCAAATTGCCGACTTTGAATTTTTGTGGTCGCCTTCCCAAGTCTGCCTACTTCTTCATCGTTTTAGTTGCCTTCTCCAAGTAGGCCGTGTAATATCTGCATTTCGATGCCATTCTTTTGCCAAGTGATATGAGGACAGACTACTCCCGGTATATCCAATAGCCAAAGTGTGAGGAGTCGATGGATGTTGTCCTGTGATGATCTTAAAGGGGCTCTTGTTGGGCCTTGAGCTCTGTGCGGTGTAGGAGAATTGGACTATGTCGATAGCTTCACCCAATCTCGTTGGTTGGCACTCACGTAGTCTTTGAAGATCTTTGCTCGAGGCGAGTTTATTCTCTCAGTTTGGTCATCCGTCTGGAGGTGGAGGCTTGTGGAGAAGTATAGCTTTGACCCCAATAATTTGAATAGCTCGGTCCAGAATCGTCCCAGAAACCAAGCATCTCGATCACTTATGATATTGTGTGGGACTCCCCAATACTTCACCACATTTTTCATCATTAGCTTTGCCGCTTCCTCTGCTGAATAGTGTAGGGGTGCAGCAATGAAGGTTGCATACTTCGAAATCGATCGACCACCACGATGTCAATCGAGTCCCCTACTGCGATAAACGATGAAGTCGAAATGCTCTCCACGGCCTTTTCCGATATAGGCAACTCTAAAAGTCCCACCGGCTTCTATTGCTCCACCTTATCTTGTTGACAAGTTAGGCACGTTCGAACATATTCCTCCACATCCGTCCCGTCTTTGGCGATATAAGGCCCTCTCCACGAGAGCCAATGTTGGTGAATACCGGATGTCACGCCCCGAGGAATCGTGATACTCCTTCAACGATTCGTGCCTCAAATTGTCCACTCGAGGACATAAACTCTATTCCCTTGGTGTGAAGCGAGTCCCTCACGGACCCAAAATCATCGTGCCTTGCCTTCTTGGATCGATTGCATCAAGGTTCTTGCACAGGATCATTATGCGATCCATCCTTGATCCAGAAAGAAAATTGGAAAGCCCGACTTGCTTGGCCTCTGCCCTCGGTTGCATAGCATTCACTCGCTCCACCTTCCGACTCAAGCGCGCCGGCTCGACATTTGCTTTTAGGGCTTATACTCTATTACCATATCAAATTCAACCAGGAAGTCCTGCCATCGTGCTTGCTTTGGAGAGAGTTTCTTTTGAGTCTAAAAGTAACTCAAAGCGATGTTGTCTGTCCTCAGTACAAATCGCAATCCGAAAAGGTAGTGTCTCCACTCCCGTAGACAGTGGATCACCGCTATCATCTCCTTCTCGTGCACTGGATACCATCGCTCGGTCTCGTTGAGCTTGCGGCTTTCGACCATGGGTGGCCCTCCGCATGAGTACTCCCTAATAGCGAAGTCTGAAACATCTGTATGGACTTCGAAGGGCTTCCTATAATCTAGCAATTTAAGCACCAGTTCTTTCAAAACGGTAGCCTTTAGGTCTTGGAATGCCGCTTCACATTTGTCGGACCATCTCAAGTGCTCCTTTTCAAGAACTCGTCGGTGGAGTTGCGTGCTTCGAATACCCCATTATGAAGCGCCGATAGTAGTTCACAAAACCAAGGAAGGATCTCAACTCTGGCACCTTCCTTGAGTACTCCATTCCGCCACAGCTTGCACCTTTGATTTGTCCATTCGAATGGAACCATTACCGATTCGATGCCCCAAGAATAAGATCTCCGTCACGAGCAAAAGAGCACTTCTCTCTTTTCACGAACAAAGTATTTTCCACGAGAACTTTGAAAATTGTTGAAGGTGCTGCTCAATATGCTCCTCAAGTGTTGGTAGATGACGATATCGTCGAGTAAACAACCACAAACTTGTTGAAATACTCCTTGAATAGCTAGTTCGTAAGAGTGCGAGAATGTGGCTAGAGCGTTGGTTAAGCCGAAAGGCATCACCAACTCAAACGCTCCATACTTGGTCACACAGGTAGTCTTCGCTTCATCACCTTCAGCAATACGCACCTGCAAATACCCTAACCGAAGGTCGAGTTTAGAGAAATACTTTACTTTGCCCAGTTGGTCGAACAAGTCTGCAATGAGCAGGATGGGATATTTGTTCTTCGATCACCTTGTTAAGGGCTCGATAGTCGGACGCATAGTCGGAGGCTCCCCATCTTGTTTCTTGGAAGAGAAGCGGAGCTCGAATGGTGCTTTGGAAGCTGCGGATGAGACCACCGCTTAGCGATTCATCTAATCGCTACGAGCTCTGCCAACTCGGGAGGGCATGCGGTATGGTGGTCTCGGCGAGGCTTCACTCCGGCTCGACTCAATAAGATGATCCACGCCTCTGCGTGGTGGCGAGTTACCGACAACTTTCGGGTGGCATAACATCCGTGAACTCCTGCGGGGCGTTCTCCACCACGCGAGTTCTTTAATGGCCTCCCGTCAAGTGGTTCTAGCCATGGCGACAAAGGTTAACTCTCCTTTGCGTACCCTTTCTTGATTCTGCTGGAAGTAGTTGGTAGAGTCCTTATTTTCTCCCCGAGAGATAGGAATCACGCAGGGGTTGTCGCCTCCCATCAGACATAAGGAGTTTAGGAATGGCATTGGCACCAACTTCGCGGCATGCATGAACTCCATTCCGAGAATCACTTGGAAGTCGTCCAATGGCACTGCCATTATGTTTGTGCTCCCGCTCCAAGATCCGATCTTGATAAGGACTCCCTTTGCTAGCCCGGAGATCCGCTTGGCCTCCGAGTTCACCGCCTTCATTCGACTTGGGTTCTTCTCCAAGTCAAGTCGCCTTGCTTCTCGGTCGTGATAAAGTTATGGGTAGCGCGTGTCCACCATTGCCGGTGATTTGGCCATTAAGCCCTTTGATGTCCACATACATCGACTCACCGCTTCGCTTTTTGTTGCTTTGGCTTTGTGTTCTCCCCACGCCGCATGATACATTCAACAAATGCATCGCACCCATTCGGGGTCCTTGCGACTTGTCATCGTCGCTACCAGTTGAACTACTCGGTAAAGCAAGCGCCTTGCCCTTATGCGGCAGGGGGTTGATGGAAGCCGAGCAAGGCATTGAGTGCACACTTTTGTGGGCACTCCACACCCCGTGTGGCCCTCCGCACAAAGCATCTCGCGAGTCTTAAGGCCTTTTGTTTGAGTTCGACCCCTTATGAAACTCTTCTTCCTTTGCTGCCCGTGTTCCTTCCCGGAGGATGCTTTGGATGGCGATTTCACATGGCGTTTCTTCTTCCTTGGGTCCTCTGAAGAAACAAAGTTGGTGAGCCTTCTGCGGCTAATTGCTCCGATCACATCGGTGACATTCCGTCGATGAAGTTCTGTTGAGCCCATGGCTTGAGTAGTCGAAAAGTTGAGCAGCTTATCTTTTTGGACATATCTTGAATGTCGGCCTCGATCTGAGAAAATTGCTTCACATAGTCCCAAATAGAAGTCGTTTGGTGGAGTAGTCTCAACTTCCTCCTTGCGATGAACTCAGTGTTCTCGGGTAGGAATTGAGTTCTCAACTCTCGCTTCAAGTCTTCCTATGTGTCCACTCGGCACCGACCTTGTTGAATCTCCTCCCAGCGGGTTCTCCACCAAAGTTTTACATCTCTGTTCAGATACATAGTCGTTATCGAAACTTTAGCGTCCTCAGAGTCCGGCCTCGTGGCTCGAAAGTATTGATCTATATCGAATAAGAAATTCTCAAGCTCCTTAGCATCTTTAGCACCGCGTAACAATGTGGGTCGGGCGCCCTGAAGCTTTGTGTCGGTACAACGCGGGTGTTGCTTCCTTCCGTATTCAACGCCCTTGTGAGCATTGCCACTCTGGAAGTGAGTTCCGTCACCATCTCTTGTAAATGTTGCACGAAGTCCTTGGTGTCATCCGTAGGTCGATTAGGGCTTTAACATTATCGTCCCGGGATTGACTTCTTGCGAGCTCTACGCCAAGAAGCCTATTTTGGCCTTGGTAGAGTTTGTCCAAGCTCACTTCAAGAACATCCAAGCGGGCTTCCGCCGCTATGATCCTCTCTCGATGGCTCTTTTTCCCGGTTGGCACTTCGGATTGCGCCTCCTCCGCTCGCGACGAGTAGCCAACTTCGCTCATCGTATTCGCTGCCGCTCCTCTTAAGCGGCTCTAGCGATGAGGAGCAAGTTTGTACATGCAACCCACTGCGGTGCGGCAAGCGGCCGGCTTGCCCGTCTTGCTCGGTCGCCGTGATGTTTCGCCGCGTGATGAGATTACGAAGTTTCTTCACGCTTGCTCGAATTATTTGCTGCTCGCTCGATACCACCATCACGCGCCAGCTGGAATTGCCTAAGTGGTGAGGCACCCTTGCGGCAAACACGGACTTAGCTAGAGTTGTTTAAGTCGGGAAGCACTATTGTGCCCACTTCGATCAAACTTAGCTGAAATTGCCTAAGTTTTGAGGCGCCCTTGCGACATACGCGTCCGCAAAGGGTCAACCGAGCAGCAACCTCGTGCAGGTCCCGTAGGACCTACAAAACAGAAGTTGATTAGTTGTTGAAACGAGCGGCGGACAAGTCTCGATGTCTCGCGAAGAGGGAAGCTTTACAAGCAATTGAGCGAGCACTTAGAGTGCAGGAAAGTAGAGAAAGAGAGGAGGAAAACAAGGACTTTAGAAGGGTGAATGAGCAGCTGCAAGTCCGCAAACAACTACTCCCCGGGTGTCGGGCGCGAAGACAAGTTTCCGTCGAGTTGGCGTGCAAAGCTTGTGAAAGTATTCAACGCCCGATAATATCGAAGCCCGTCGACCACTGTGCCACTGGGTGGTTCGAGTGAGAGATAGCTGACGTTCGTGGCGTGGCTACGGAATCAGCCGCGACACATGAAAACAGAGCCATTTTGGGGTTTTGGGTAGATGCGTGGCGATCGATTCTGCAGCGTTGCAACTGCTTATTTCTTACATTTTACATGAAACACACCAAAAGTATGGCAAAGCAGGCTACGAGGATATATCTGAGCATGGGCAAACAGCGAGCGATCGTTGAGCGAAGTTCTTTGCGAGTGTCTGCGACCGTTCGTGATAAGGCGATGCCTCTTTGAAGCGCGCCGCCTGGAAGTGAAGCGAGACCCGAGTGCCTTTTTAAATCACTGGTATAACTAGAGCTAATTTTTCCGAAAATTAGATGATATACACACCAAGAGCACCACTAGGAAGTGTCACTGACATGCACACGGTATCCCTTAAACTACCTTAAATAACTCATATATTCAATGGTTCTGGAGCTTGCTTGTCTTTGGTTCCATAAAGTGATTGGTTAATTCTAACTAATTCAGGATTTCAAAGTAATGCAACGTTCTATACCTCGAGAATCTAGAACCTCCAATTCGAGCAAACTCTACAGTTATCACAATTACATTAATTAGCAGAATGCCACAAAGAGAGGAAAGAAATGAAGTACCTGTAGCAGGACGGTGCAATAACATCGACCAGTTCATTTGCTGGCAGGAAAAGTAAGGCACCTGTTTAAAGGAAGATTTAAATACTAGTAAATAAATAGCACAACCATGGAAAATATATGGTCAGGCCACCAGAAATAGCATTTTACCTCTTCAATATGGCCATCCAAATGCTTTAGGTGAACCTGATAAAACACTAGGTTATGTAATGTATAATAAGATTGTGACTAGAAAGTTAATTTGCCTACAGGTTGTTAATACTGCTTTCCTGATGACACATCATAATTAAAAAATTACTACTGCAAGCTATGAGGTATCAGAAAACTTCTTTCTTGTTGCTATTCCAGAAGGCACAATTGCTGAAAAAGAATAAGAAACCTTGTAATCTTGCATGAATTCATAATGCAGGACTGTCTCTGGCTCACTACTTGCTGCCTTGAGGAACTTTTCTAGGCCTTCTCGAGTTCCATTATCCACTATGAATAAACAAAAATGAAATCAAATTTTGAACTATTACATAACTGCACAGCCCTAAATTTGTTCCATATAAAAAAAATTCTGCAGGTGGAAAAAGCAGGAGCTAAGTTTCCTGGACACTAGGTAGTGAGTTTCATCAAAACTGACATTTTAACCCAAAAAAGAGCATGCATCATAAGAAACAAACAAAAATTTAAAGATACAGGAAACTGCCAAATACCACAATTGGTGCCAAGGACATAAAGCTTGTCCAAGTCAAGGTATTTCTCAACAGATCTTAATGCTGCATCAAGAAATCAGTCTGCATCTCAATATTAGTGAGTTATCACAAAGCAGGAACTACAAGTATTAAATCAAAACCAAAATAGAAAAAAATATATACCTTGCACTTGACAACCGACTCCACAGAAAAGAAGGCGTTTTACTCCTGCAGCCTGTTACAAATTAAAAAACATAAAAAATGGTTTAAAACTACCATATCAAAAGTTTGTAATAATGGTATTTAAGTGAAATTATGCAATTATTGTTTAAAATCAGATCTGATTTTTGGATATATGTGAAATGATGTATATTCAGAAAAGGTAAGGATGATCACATAAGGGAAAGCTTCATTTAATTGTATTAAATACATCTTTATTAAAGGACATTCTGAACCCTAGGCTTTTTTAATAAAGCATACCTGAATTCAGTCAGGGTGAAGTAGAAAAAGTGTTAGATGAGATAACCACATAAGCAAAACATACTCCCTCAGGGTAATAAAGAGAGATACATCACCTCCACTAGGGCAAGGGTGTCAAGGTTAGGAGATAATGTCGGCTTGACACCTTTTGCTGCATAAACTTCATCAGGGGTCCTGCCAAAAAGAAGTTCCATCAATTAACTACTTTTAAGGAAAACCAAACGGGAAACTACAATCTCTAAGAGAGGTCCGTAAGTTTATATCTCTAACAACAAAAAGAAAAGATCGAGAATGCAACAGATTCAACTGAACATGATGCTTAAAATTCATACCTGGCTAAAATTGGCCTCGGAGTAAGCCTGTCGTCTGGATCACTGCAGCATTTAAAGGAGTTTTAATGTCAGTCCACTAAACACATCCTAAATGAATAGCTATTCTTTGGCATGAACACAATTTTATGCAACTACCTTTGCACACAAATGACAGCATCTACCATATTTGCTTTAAGCATTTCTACAGCAATTGTTGTCACAATCCGCGTCCATTGTGCTCCTAAAGATAAAATGATGAAATAAATTTGTATTCTGGAGAATTAATTAGGGTGCTTACAAACAAAAATGGACCCTTCAAGTGTTGAGAAAAAAGGAGTCGCTACAGTTATATACTCACATTACAACCTGAAGACAACTAGATGTAGATTATCAGAAACCAGTATCATTTTTAGTTGGACACTTTCAAAATATTGAGTCAACATGAGAGATCAACAGATAATTTTACTTTTATGTTCCTAGCATGAAGTACAACAGCAACTAATATCAAACCAATAAAGAGCAGATTTAGTCTAATCAATAACCAAGTCAAATAAGTATATATAGAAACAGTTAGTCATTATGTATATTAACATGTCACGTGTGAAATGGAACCGCAGAATTATGCAAATGACAAGTTGAATTAGCATGATAGTAGGATATATGTAATAAAAGATATGATAAGAAGAAAACACTGCTTTGTTATATCTACTAGAAATACTGGACCTGTAGAAATACCTTCTACAGGTTTTATCTTCTTAGCGTACAATAATTGCTCATGAACTCCAAAGTAGATCTCATCAAATTCCACTGTTCTGCCTCGTCCATGTACTGTTGGTTCCAAAACCTGATGCATGAAACCTTTATTCATAAAATTAGTCCACAGTGCATCAGAAATCTGAGCAATGATGCACTTTAATCACTACAATCATGTTTCTTTTTGTCTCTTGTCCGATATGTATTCTGATAGAAAGGAAAGAATGTCTAAGATCAACCAATGATTCAGACACCACAAATTTCTTGAGATAATATCACTATTCAATGAGGTAGAAGCAAGATGACACAGATATTATAAGCCAGGTTTAGCAAAATAAAAAGGAAAAAAGCTACAGTTGAAGAGGAGCATATCATCCAAAGTCCATCTCTTTGAGGCCTCCGGCCCTTCACACTGCTCATAAGCAAAAGTGATGTAGGAAAAATAATCTGTATATTCATATTAAAGGTATCTTATGTTTTTACACAAAATTATAAACTGAAAATATGTGTCAATGTCAAACTTTTTTCCCAAAATATTCTCAACAAATGCCTCACTAAACATTTATGCTCATAATTTAATGGAAGTGGTGATCCTATACAAACAGCAAGTTTCTTTTTTCAATTTACAAATCACATCAATCAGCTAATTGATGAAAATTTTAAGGAATATCAACCAATTCTAGCAAATTCCCTTCATTTTATACTTCATTGAGTATTGAATGACATTATTGAGTTATAGGTGCCCTACAAGCTAATCACATGAGTGATGGCACTTGTAACATGCTGCGTCAATCTTTTTTGTTATGATTATTAGTATTTTCTCATATTATCAGGATGTATGTTGTGATATCCTTGGATCTGTGCAATGAAAATCGAATCATGATAAGATCACGATAATAAGACTGATTCACCTTTAAACACAGACCCTAAATAATCCTGATTATAAGTTACTTGAGAGGGACATCAAGATAACATAACAGACTGGTGTGCTGTATACCCGTCCATATGATGGAAGCGGCTAATCTCATAACTACTCGTGTGGGGACACTAAGGATACAGTGCAGGTGCTCATTAGAGAATGAGTTCACTGATTGACCCGCTTATGGAATGCTGGATGGTTAATGATACCTGTTGTCAAGCAGCGATTTAAGTAATCTCGAGTTTATCTGAGTCATTAGACTTGAGACACCAAGGATGTCTGTATAAGTACTCCACTCTTTGATACCAAACTTATAAGTTTCGAAGTTCCAAATCTAGTACAGCCGGTTATTGGGAGTGACAACCAACCATACGAGGGCTATTGAGCGTCAATAAAAGATCATCCACTCTCGATATCATGAGAGGAATATCTCATGTATTCTTGCTCGGGCAAATCCCTAACTAGGGTCATTCGGATTGAGAGAAAGAGTTCTCTAGGAGAATTCGACTAGAGTGAGACTTCAGTGGAAACCGTATGAGGCCCAGCGATTACCATGCCGATATATGGTCTGCAGGATATTAGATAGATGAGAGATTATAGGTATCACGATAACTAAGGGCGGATAGGTCCAAAGGAGTTGGATTCCCTAAATCGTCTAGGGATTACTGGCGTAGTGGCCTAGTATGTCCGTGATCGATGGTAGAGTGAATTATTATGGAGATAATAATTCAGTCGAAAGGAGTTCTACGCGATTATAACTCACGGCTCGATATTGGGCCTGAGAGTCACACACATATAGTAGGTGTTGCGATGAGTAGAGGTTTAGATATGAGATATCTATCGGAGCCCCTATCTTATTGGATATCCAATAAGCCCCTGAATTATTGGATCTCATGGATGAGATCCAATAAGAGTTAATAATAGATTATTGGGTAGAGACCCACTAATTTAAGAGGCTTGGGTAGTTGGATGGAGATCCAGTACCCAATAGGGTAGGATCCATTAGGGCTAACAGGAGACCTCTATAAATAGGAGAGAACTAAAGGCTCATCCTCCTAAAGGCCTATAAGCTAGGGTTTTCTTGGTAGCCACCTCCTATTCTCCTCTTCCTCTCTCGATAATATTAAATCGTAAGCGTGCAATTAGATTGACCCACGTGGCCTTATCGTTATAGGTAGGAGCAGATTCCCGGTGTAGGTTGAGTTGAGTTAGTCGAGTCCTCGAAGCTCACCTATATCGTGATTCGCTATCTTGCCTACAACAGAAATGTCACCGTGACCTAAGGACATGGTATGCTTGGTGAGTCCTCGAGGTATATCATCGAATCATACTCATCTTGAGCGATGGTGATGACTTAAGCGAACATCGTGGTTGGTGAGTCCCTCGAGGCCATGGTGGTTCGGAGGCAGAACATGATGGAAATCACAAAGAGTTATGATCAGCAAGAGTTGCCTACCTTTTGGGCTTAATGTGATTGGTCGAGTCCCTCGAGGTTACACTAAGACGCCGATTGGATCTTAATCCCCACTAGAAGTCTATCGGAGACTTCCGTTTTACGTGCTAAAGGTGCCACGTGACTCGCTAAAAAAATAGTGAGCACGTCAAGATATAAGTCCATATCCTGATTATTTATATTTTTGTAAAATCTGCATGTTATTTATTTTTGCTATATCTTTATTTTTAGAAAATATCGTCATTAGACCTTCTACGTGGCATACTTGATATCAACCGCCTTACTGGTCCAAACTATATGGATTGGCTCTATAACTTAAGAAAAATTCACATAGCGGAGAAAATCATGTACAAACTATAAGTTAGGGTTTTCTTGGTAGCCACCTCCTATTCTCCTCTTCCCCTCTCTCGATAATATTAAGTCGGTAAACGTGACGCAATTAGATTAACCTACGTGGCCTTCTATCGTTATAGGTAGGAACAGATTCCCGGTGTAGGTTGAGTTAGTCGAGTCCCTCGAAGCTCACCTATATCGCGATTCGCTATGTTGCCTACGACATAGAGATGTCACCGGTGACCTTAGGACATGGTATGCTTGGTCGAGTCCCTCGAGGTATATCATTGAATCATACCCATCTTGAACGATGGTGATAACTTAATCGAACATCATGGTTGGTCGAGTCCCTCGAGGCCATGATGGTTCGGAAGCCGAACAGGATGGAAATCACAAGGAGATGTGATCGGCAAGAGTTGCCTACCTTTCCGAGCTTAGTGTCATTGGTCGAGTCCCTCGAGATTACATTAAGACGCCGATTGGATCTCGATCTCCACTAGAAGTCTGCCGGAGACTTCCGTTTTACATGCTGAAAGTGTCGCATGACTCGCTAAAAAAATAGTGAGAGCACGTCAAGATAGAAGTCCATATCCTGATTATTTATATTTTTGTAAAATCTACATGTTATTTATTTTTGCTATATTTTTATTTTTAGAAAATATCACCATTAGACCTTCTACGTGGCATACTCGATGTCAATCGCCATCGGTCTAAACTATACGGATTGACTCCATAACTCGAGAATAATTCTCACAAATGAGAAAATCGCGCATAAACTATAAGCTAGGGTTTTCTTGGTAGCCACCTCCTATTCTCCTCCTCCCCTCTCTCGATAATATTAAATCGGTAACGTGGCGCAATTAGATTAACCCACGTGGCCTTCTATCGTTATAGGTAGGAACTGATTCCCGATGTAGGTTGAGTTAGTCGAGTCCCTCGAAGCTCACCTATATCGCGATTCGCTATCTTGCCTATGACATAGAGATGTCACCGGTGACCTGAGGACATG
This sequence comes from Musa troglodytarum, assembly GCA_023547065.1. Taxonomy (NCBI): domain Eukaryota; kingdom Viridiplantae; phylum Streptophyta; class Magnoliopsida; order Zingiberales; family Musaceae; genus Musa; species Musa troglodytarum. Next base: position 23,943,850 of record CP097506.1, on the reverse strand, counting down.
GTACGCTTAGTCAAGTCCCTCGAGGTATATCATCGAATCATACTCATCTTGTAACGATAGTGATGACTTAACCGAACATCATGGTTGGTCGAGTCCCTCGAAGCCATGGTGGTTCGGAGGCCGAACAGGATAGGAATCACAGAGAGTTATGATCGGCAAGAGTTACCTATCTTTTGGGCTTAGTGTGATTGGTCGAGTCCCTCGAGGTTACATTAAGATGCCGATTGGATCTTGATCCCCACTAGAAGTCATCTGAGACTTCGCTTTACGTCGAAGGTGTCGCGTGACTCGCTTAAAAATTAGCGAGCACGCCAAGACGTAACTCCATATCCCGATTATTTATATTTTTGCAAAATCTGCATGTTATTTATTTCACGCATCTTTATTTTTAGAAAATGTCACAATTAGACCTTCTACGTGGCATACTTGATGTCAATTGCCTCATCGGTCCAAACTATATGGATTGACTCCATAACTTAAAAATAATTCTCACAGCGGAGAAAATCGCGTACATCCTTGATACAATAATACCTATGCCCAAGGAAGGGGCAAGCGAGGATGAGATCGCTCGCTACGTGAAGTACACAAATGACTCCACTCTTGCTCAGTGTTACATGTTGGGCTCCATGACTCCCGAGTTACAAAGACAAAATGAAAAGATGGATATTACATCCATACTCCTACATCTCCGTAAATTGTTTGAGGAATAGAGAAGAATTCAACGATATGAGATACCGTTGAACTATGTCCTTAAGATGATTGAGTGGATAACTCCTGGATGAGGATAACCTATGTGTGAATCTTGTACTTGATCCCCTACTATATTCCTTTTACAGCTTCTCTATACTTTGGTAAGACCGTAAAGAAGAGAAAGATAGAGGTCCCTTAAGAAAGACAAGGGCAAGGGCAGACCGGGTAAAGCAAAAGTTGCTATAAAGGACCCAGCAAAGGATAAAGACTAGTGTTTCCACTACGGTAAAGACGGGCACTGGAAGAGGAACTGCAAAGAGTACATTACAGAGAAGGTGAAGCAGAAGCTTGGAGAAACTTCAAGTACATTCATATGATAACACATTTGTCAGACTCATATGATAACACATGGGTTTGGATACCGGTAGTGTTTATCATATCTGCAATTCGGTATAGGTTCTGACAAAGACCTAGGAGATTGATGAGAGGTAAGATGAACCTCAAGATGGGTAATGGAGCAAGAGTTGCTGTTGTTGCTATTGGTGAGATCACCCTACATCTGCCGAGTGGAGCTATTATTGCATTGGATACATGTTATTTTGTTCCCTCTATTATCAAAAACATTATTTCCATTTTATGTTTGACAGTCAGTGGATACAAATAGTTTTTGAGAATAATGGTTGTTCAATATTATCGGTTGATAAGATCATCACTATAGAAACATTACATAATGGTTTGTTTATGCTAGACATTGTTCCACATATCATGAATATAAGTGTGTCCAAGAGAAAACGAGATAAGGTGAGCAGGCATACCTATGGCATCAGAGGCTAAGTCATATCCATGAGGAAGGATTTAAAAGTTATTGACGAATAGATACCTAGATCCATTTGACTATGAGTCATATGCGACTTACGAACCTTGCCTTCATGGAAAGATAACCAACTTTCCATTTAGTAGAACTAAAGAGGGAGCCACTAAGTTGTTGGAACTCATACATAGTGATGTATATGGTCCTATGTCAACTTAGGCCATAGGTGGTTATTCTTACTTCATTACTTTCACTAACGATTTCTCTAGGTATGGGCACATGTACCTTGCTAGTTATAGGTGCTCTACAAGCCAATCACATGAGTGATAGCACCTGTAACACGTCGATCCAATCTTTGCTTATGATTATTGGCATTATCTCACATTATCTAGATGTATATTGTGATGTCCTCGGATGCATGCAATGGGAATTGGATCGTGATGAGATTATGATAATGAGACCGATTCACCTTTAAACACGCACTTAAATTATCCTAGTCATAGGTCACTCGAGAAGGACATCGAGATAACCTGACAGATCGGTGTGTTGTATACTCGCTCATATGATGGAGGTATGGTCTCATAGCTACTCGTGTGGGGACACTAAGGGTGCAAAGTGCGGTGCTCATTGGAGAACGAGTTCACTGATTGATCCGCCTACAGAATGCTGGATGGTTTTGATACCTCACGTCAGACAACGATTCAGTAGTCCCAGTAGTGTATCTGGTCCTTAAACTTAAGACACCAAGGATGTCTGTATGAGTACTCCACTCTTTGACACAGGACTTATAGGTTTGGAAAGTTCCATATCTAGTACAGCCGGTCATTGGGAGTGGTAGCCAACCTTACGAGGGCTATTGAGTGTCAATAGAGGATCATCCGCTCTCGGTATCATGAAAGGAATATCTCATGTATTCTTGCTCGAACAAATCCTTGGCCAAGGTTATTCGGATTGAGAGAGAAAGGGTTCTCCGGGAGAATCCAACAAGACAAGACTCGAGGAGAGACCCTATGGGCTTGACAGCATCATGCCCGGTATAGGGTCTCTGGGATATTAGATAGATGAGAGATTATAGATACATGGTAACTGAGGACAGATAGGTCCAAAGGATTGGATTCTCTGTATCGCCCGGGGCCGCGCGTAGTGGCACGCACATCCGTAGTCGATGAGTTGGGTGAATTATTATAGAGATAATAATTCACTATGTCAGAACGAGTTCTGACAAGTATAACTCACAGCCAGCTCGATATTGGGCCTAGAGGGTCACACACATACGGTAGGTGTTGCGACGAGTAAAGGTTCGGATATGAAATATCCGCTGAATCCCCTGTCTTATTGGATATCCATTAAGCCCATGAGTTATTGGATCCTGAGATGAGATCCAATAATTGCTAATAAGAGATTATTGGATAGAAACCCACTAATCCAAGAGGTTTGGGTGATTGGATGAAGATCCAATACCCAATAGGGCAAAAAGATCCATTAGGGTTTTAAGGGGGCCTCTATAAATAGGAGGGAACTAAAGCTCTATAGGCTGAGAGTTTTTGGTAGCCACCTCCTATTCGCCTCTTCCCAGAGAGAGAGATGCATCGTCGCAATCCCTGCTGTGTGGATACCGCTAGAGAGGAGGACGCTTGACTTCCTTCATCCTCTCCCACAGATCTGCAGGAATTCAGGGATATACGATCTCCCTAGGTATCTTTCTTTAATACATGTAGTTTTTGTGGATTTGTTTTGATGCACCGATCTTTGCACGACGACGGAAACTTTCTACGGGCAATCTGGGGTTTTGTTTTCTGTTCTTCCGCTGCGTATGTGATATCGCTCCCCTTGAAGGATTTCCTAACAGTGGTATCAGAGCCAGGTTATTCGTGCGAATATCAGATCTTAAAGCTGCGTGTGTTGTGTTTTAGATCTCGCTGACGCCAAAATCGCTGGCGCGAAGAGCGAAAAGGGCACAATCGCTGCTGCACTGCAGCGGCGATGCGCTGCGGGCGGCCGCAGGCGTCAGCGGCGCGGCAGCGGCATCGGCACCTGCTGGCGCTGGCGTTGGCGCCGCGTGGCGCCAGAGGCGCTGGCGCCCGTGCGGCGCTGCTGGGCGCCGGCAGTTGCCGTGGGTGGCGCTTACGCAGCGACGCCACCGCCGGTGGGCGGCGCTACGCGCCCCGCCGCGCGACCATCTTTGCCGCGCCGCCATTGGGCCGGGTCGCGGCGGGCACTCCGCCGCAGGCAGCGACGGCGCGCCTCCCACGCGCAAGGGGCGCCGCCACCCTAATTAGGGTTTTAGGACAAAAGACGATTTTGCCCCTCGGAATTTTAGAAATTTTAAATTCTATCCCTTTTGATAGAATTACTAAAATACCCCTCAAAATTTCAGAAATTCCAAATTTTATCCCTTTTGACAGAATTACCAAAATACCCTTTTGGCCGAATTACCGAAATACCCCTGGGAATTCAAAATTTTCCTTTATGTCCCTGATTTCAAAAAATTAAATATGTTAATTAAATAGTTTAATTAACTATTATTTTTATCTAGTAGTTATATAAAATAATATATATATGCAATGTATGATGTGGATAAATGATCATGGACCTGTGATGTAATGTGTGTACATGTGATTATTATTATTGGGGCCTGCGAGCCTCTATTTTTCTTGTTTATTGTCGGGCCTGCGTGCCTGTAATTATGTTGTAATTACATGAGGAGACGCAACGGTAGCGTGACTCACAAGGTTGAGACGGATGATTCGACGCATAAAGATGTGTTGAGATGTAGACGGATCCGACGAAGCGAGATGGACGATCACAGGGCATAGAGATGCACCGAAGTACATATAGATCTTAATGTGAGTGATTGGGCCGACTGGCTCGGGCTTGATCACATTAGGATATGGTCCATGATTATTTGGTGTGATTGCTCATGTGATATGTGATTAGTTATACACCTACTAGATACTTATATATATTTGCATACGATGTAGATATATATATTAAATACGTATGTGTGTGACACATTATGTTATGAGACCAAATCAAAAATCCTCTCCATTAATAATATTAAGTCGGTAAACGTGAGGCAATTAGATTGACCCACGTGGCCTTCCATCGTTATAGCTAGGAGTCGATTCCCGATGTAGGTTGAGTTGGTCGAGTCCCTCGAGACTCACCTATATCGCGTCTCGTTATCTTATCTACGACATAGAGATGTCAGAGGTGACCTGAGGACATGGTATGCTTGGTCGAATCCCTCGAGAGTATATCACCTAATCGGACTATCCGTAATGATGTTAATGACTTAACCGAACATTATGGTTGGTCGAGTCCCTCGAGGCCATGGTGGTTCGGAGGCCGAACAGGATGGGAATCACAAGGAGTTGTGATTGCCAAGAGTTGCCTATATTTACGGGCTTAACGTGATTGGTCGAGTCCCTCGAGGTTACGTTAAGACGTCGATTGGATCCTGATCCCCACTAGAGATCCGTCGGGGGTCTCCGATTCACATACCCGAGGGTGTTGTGTGTCTCGCGAAAAATTAGTGGGAATACATTAAGATAGAAGTCCTTATCTTAATTGTTTAAATTTCTGTAAAGTCTGCATGTTATTTATTTCTGCTACATCTTTTATTTCAGAAAAATATCACTTTCAAATCCTTTGTTGAATCTCGGATTTTGATGATGAAACTAATTGAGTGTGATTTGTTGTCTAACTACGTGTTGTTGAGTTACGCAGTCTACTATCGATCGATTAGATAGTTGACTGGAGGAATCGGGCGTTACGGAGGTGATCACGTCAGGATATTGGATGTCGAGCCAGAGTTTCGGTCGACTATCGACAGGAGGCTTCGTACGTCGGGCATTGGACCAAGAAGTGCGGAGTTGCGCCATGGATATCGGGGTTACGAGGTCAACCGCCGATTGGGCAATAAGCCGCTAGAGAGGGCGATGTGCGAAGGATCGACGGGCTACCACCAATGATGTGCCGCAAATCAATGTCAATTCGCGTTGTAATAACCGCTTGTCTAGATCGGTAGAGTGTTTGTTGTTTGTGTGCGGAGTAACTACGATAAGGATGAAGACGTAAGCGAAACAAAGGGTCGCCGCGCGATGGATCGTTGGGAGTTCGAGTGTTCGATGGAAGTCCGACGATTCATTAGAGTGCCGCGAATCGCCGAGAACGCAGTAGGAGCTTACCAAGGGTTTTGGAAGTTCACGAGGTTCGAAAGTTCGCGAGCTTGCCAAGAAAGATCGGAGCTTGCCAAAGAAGCTCGGGGAACTCGCCAAAATCATCAGAGTCGAGAGCTGCCGAGAGTCCGCGAGAATGGTTTCGAGGATCGTCAAGACCGTCGGAAGTTCGCCTAAGCTCGACTAAGAAGACTTGACTTACGGACTTTGTAATAGCTTAGGAATGTCTTTAATTTCGTAGTTAGCATATTAATTTGGGTTAGGATTAGGTGTTAATCCTTTAACCCGAAGAAGGGGCCATTGGGCCTTAGTTTGGGCCAAAGATTTTGGCCCAAATAGCACCAACGCATGCTACGTGCATGGCACTGTAGCATGGCATCGAGGCGGTTATCGTAGCCGGTTATCAGAGCAGCGGTAGAACCGCTTACGGGCAGCAGCACGTGTCGGTCACCGACCCGCAGCGTGTAGCATCACCTGACAGCGTAGCACCGCCTAGCACCGGGAAACTCAAAAAATTCAAATTTGGAGCCCAAATTTGAATCCTCTGAGTCTATAAATTCCCCTCTCTTGCAGGTTCAAAGTGCAGCAAGAAGAGTGAAAACTTGAGGGAAAACTCTGCTCAAATAGTGTCAAAATCTTCCTCTTACTCTTAAGTGTGTTCTTGTTCAAGAGAGGGTGAGAGCCTTGTAAGGGTTATCTCCTAAGCCCATCAAAAGGAGAGGTGTTGTAAGGGAGTTCTTCCTCGCCACTTGGAAGGAGGAAAGCTAGTGGAAAGCCGGTGACCTCAAGCGAAGAGGAATCAGAAGTGGATGTAGGTCGGATGACCGAACCACTATAAAAATCTGGTTTCAGATTTACATTCTTGCTATTTACTTTGCTACAAACCATTTTTATTTGCTGCCTTATTTACTCAACTTCATCTTCATCTTTTCACGTTTGCTTTAAAGTTAAAACGCAATCTTTTCGGGTTCAAACGAAACGTTGCTTTCATCGTACGAAGTTTCCGAAGCTTGTTTTAAATCACTGAAAAATCCATCATTTTATCCGCTGCACTAATTCACCCCCCCTCTTAGTGCCGCTCGATCCCTAACATCCTTTACGTAGCAAACTTGATGCCAACCGCCTCACTGGTTCAAATTATACGGATTGGCTTCGCAATCTGAGAATCGTTCTCACGGCGGAGAAAATCGCGTATGTCCTTGATATAGTGATCCCTACGCCCGACGAAGGGGCAAGCGAGGATGAGATCGCTCGTTATGTGAAGTACTTAGATGATTCTACTCTTGCTCAGTGTTATATGTTGGCCTCATGACTCTTGAGTTCTGAAATAGCATGAAAATATGGATGCTAATTCCATACTCGCATCTCCGCAAACCTTGTTTGAGGAACAGGAAGAACTCAATGATACGAGATATCAAAGAGTCTTTTCCATGCCAGATGATCGAGGGGACACCGTCGTAACCATGTCCTTAAAATGATTGAGTGGATCGAGAAACTCTGTGTCTAGGAATGGTCCTAGAGGATAACTCGTGTGTGGATCTTGTACTTCAATCCCTACGATTCCTTTTCTCAGTTCATAATGAATTTTAATACGAACAAACTTGAGGTGACCTCCTGCAGCTCCTCAATATGTTGAGAGAAGCAGAGAGCACCTTTAAGAAAGAGAAGCCGGTTCTCTACACTAGTGAGACCAAAAAGAAAAGGAAGACTGAGAATACCCTTAAGAAGGGCAAGGGCAAGGGCAAAATGGGTAAGGCAAAGGTTGCCAAGAAAGACCCAGGACAAAGGCCAAGGCTTCCGCTACGGCAAAGATGGGCACCTTTGGAAGAGGAACCGCAAAGAGTACCTTGTAGAAAGGGCGAAACGAAGCTTGGAGAAGTTTGTGTACATTCATGATCAGTCTCCATTTGTCAGAATCTTGTGATAACACATGGGTATTAAATACCGGGAGTGCTTATCATATTTGCAATTCGTTGCAGGTTCTGGCAGGACCTAGGAGATTGAACAGAGACAAGATGGACCTTAAGATGGGTAAATGGAGCAAAAGTTGCTGCACTAGCTGTTGGCAAGGTCACCTTACATCTGCCTGGTGGAGCTATTATTGTATTAGATGCATGCTATTATGTTCCTTCTATTATCAAAAACATTATTTTCATTTCATGTTTGACAGTTATTGGATATAAATTAGTTTTTTAAAACAATGGTTGTTCAATAATATTAGATGATGAGATCATCACGAGAGGAACAGTGCATAATGGTTTATTTATGCTAGATATAGCTCCACATATCATGAGTGTATGTGAGTCTAAGAGGAAAAGAGAAGTGGAGAACCAAATAAGAAAGAGTATTAAAACCCTTCGATCAGATCGAGGAGGTAAGTACTTGAGTACAGAGTTCACCCAGTTCCTCGAAGACTATAGGATCTTATCCCAATGGACACCTCCTTATACATCACGCTAATGGTGTATCAGAAAGGAGAAATCGTACACAGTTAGACATGGTGCGTTCCATGATGTGTTTCGCCGACCTACCCATCTCATTCTGGGGATATGCCCTAGAGATCGCAGCTTACCTTCTGAACAGAATTCCAACTAAATAAGTGATGTCTACTCCATATGAGATATGGAATGAAAAGAAGCCCGATCTTAAAGTTATTAAGATTTGGGACTGCCCTGCCCACGTTAAGAGGCACAACCCTGACAAGTTGGAATCTAGGATAGAACGGTGCAAGTTTGTGGGATACCCTAAAGAAACTTGTGGGAATTATTTCTATCACCCTGAGGACCGAAAGGTCTTTGTAAGAGACCAAAGTGTTCCTTGAGAAGGAACACATTCTTGGTGGAGACAGTGGGAGCATGATAGAGTTGAGCGATGTTGGAGAACCTAGCTCAAGCACTATTCCAGAATCTGTTCAGATACCTAACACACAAGTTCCAACTTTACGTATGTCCGATAGAGTATCCCATCCTCCTGAGAGATATGTGGGACATATCAAAAGAGAGGATGTTGAGGATATTGATCCTCAAACCTACGAGGAGGCTATTATGAGCATAGACTCCGGAAAATGGCAAGAAGCCATGAATTCAGAAATGAATTCCATGTACTCCAACAAGGTTTGGAACCTAGTTGATGCACCCGAGGGTATTGTACCCATTGGTTGCAAGTGGATCTTCAAAAAGAAGATTGGAGTAGATAGACAGGTATAGACCTATAAAGCAAGACTAGTGGCTAAGGGGCATCGTCAAAGGCAAGGTGTTAACTATGACGAAACTTTCTCACTTGTAGCCATGCTAAAATTCATTCGAATTCTATTGGCTATTGCAGCACACTATGATTATAAGATCTGACAGATGGACGTTAAAACTACATTCCTTAATGGTAACCTCGATGAGGAGGTGTATATGATACAGCCTGAGGGATTCGTGTCCAAGGATAACCCAGATAAGGTGTGCAAGTTGCTTAGGTTCATTTATGGATTGAAGCAAGCTTTCCAAAGTTGGAACATAAGATTTGATAAGACGATTAGATCTTATAACTTCGTTAAGAACGAAGATGAGCCTTGTGTGTACAGGAAATTAAGTGGGAGCACTATCACCTTTTTGGTATTATATGTGGATAACATCCCCGATCATCGGGAATGATGTAGAATGCTCTCCATAGTAAAAACTTGGTTACCTAGACACTTCTCCATGAAGGACTTAGGGGAAGCATCCTACATATTGGGGATACGGATCTATAGAGATAGATCCAAAAGGATGCTTGGCTTGTCCCAGTCCAAGTACATAGACACCATTGTCAAAAGGTTTGGCATGGAAAATTCCAAGAGATGTCTCATGCCAATGAGACATGGAATACCACTTTCTAGGAATATGTCCCCAAAGACTCCTGAAGAAAGGTCACACATGGATATGATGTCATATGCATCAGCGATAGGATCTATCATGTATGCTATGTACCAGGCTTGATATAGAGCATGCTCTGAGTGTCACGAGCAGATATCGTGCAGATCCGTGCTTGAGCATCGAAAGTAATAAAATGTATCCTTAAGTACTTGAGAAGGATTAAGAATCTTTTACTGGTATATGGAGGTAGTAGCCTCAAGGTTGAGGGCTACTCGAACTTGAGCTTCCAGTCCGATATCGATGATAGCAAGTCTAATTCAGGGTATGTGTTCACCCTGAATGGAGCAATATCTTTGGAAGAGTTCCAAGCAAGACACTACCGCCGACTCAACCATGAGGCGGAATATATCACGCGACAGCAGGCAAAGAAAGGAGGGAGTCCGGATGAAGAAGTTCATCATGCATCTAGAGTCATCCCGAGCAACGAGGAGCTGATTCCTTTATATTACGACAAATACGGGACGATTACTCAAATAAGAGAACCTGGGTCTCATCAGAAGTGTTCTGAGGAGGTTCTAACTTATGAGAGAGATCGTGGCCCGAAGAGATATAGTAATGGAAAGAGTTTCATCCGAAAATAACATTACAGATCCACTGACAAAGCCATTGACTTAGATTGTCTTTGAGCGTCATAGAGGTCTGATGGGGATCAGACATGTTGGTGATTGGCTTTAGGTCAAGTGGGAGATTGCTAGTTATAGATGCCCTACAAGCTAATCACATGAGTGATAGCACCTGTAACACGCAACATCAATCTCTTTGCTTATGATTATTGGTATTATCTCACATTATCTAGATGTATATTGTAATGTCCTTGGATCTGTGCAATGAGAATTGGATCGTGATGAGATTACGATAATGAGACCGATTCACCTTTAAAACAGGACCTAAATTATCCTAGTCATAGGTTATTCGAGAAGGAAATCGAGATAACCTGGATAGATCGTGTCAGTATACCCGCTCATATGATGGAGGTACCGGTCTCATAGCTACTTGTGTGGGGACACTAAGGGTACAGTGCAGGTGCTCATTGGAGAATGAGTTCACTGATTGATCCGCATACGGAATGCTGGATGGTTATTGATACCTCACGTCAAACAACGATTCCGCAGTCCTAGTAGTGTATCTGGTCCTTAGACTTGAGACACTAAGGATGTCCTGTATGAGTACTCCACTCTTTGATACCGGACTTATAGGTTTGGAAAGTTCCATATCTAGTACAGTCGGTCATTGGAAATAGTAGCCAACCTTACGAGGGCTATTGAGTGTCAATAGAGGATCATCCGCTATCGGTATCATGAGAGAAATATCTCATGTATTCTTGCTCAACAAATCCTGGCCAAGGGTATTGATTGAGAGAGAAAGGGTTCTCCGAGAATCCGATAAGAACAAGACTCGAGAGACCCATGGGCCCGACAAAGACCATGCCCTGTATAAGGTCTCGAGATATTAGATGGATGAGAGATTATAAATACATGGTAATCGAGGATGATAGGTCCAAAGGATCGGATTCCTCGTATCGCGGGGTCGCGATGGCCCGCACGTCCGTAGTCGATGAGTTGGATGAATTATTATAGAGATAATAATTCACTACGCCGTAAGGAGTTCGACAAGTATAACTCACTCACTTTCGATATGGGCCCAGAGGGTCACACACATACGGTAGGTGTTACGACGAGTAGAGGTTCGGAGATGAGATATCCGTTAAACCCCCTATCTTATTAGATATCCATTAAGCCCCTGAATTATTGGATCCTGAGATGAGATCCAATAATTGCTAATAAGAGATTATTGGGTAGAAACCCACTAATCCAAGAGGCTTGGGTGATTGGATGAAGATCCAATACCCAATAGGGCAAAAAGATCCATTAGGGTTTTAAGGGGGCCTCTATAAATAGGAGGGAACTAAAGCTCTATAGGCTGAGGGTTTTTGGTAGCCACCTCCTATTCGCCTCTTCCCAGAGAGAGATGCATCGTCGCAATCCCCGCCGCGTGTGGATACCGCCAGAGAGGACGCTTGACTTCCTTCATCCTCTCCCACAGACCGCATTTAATTCGTGGATATACGATCTCCTAGGTATTTTCTTTACACGTGCGTTTGCGAATTTGTTTTGACGCACCGATCTTCACACGACGACAGAAACTTTTTACGGGAAATCTGGGGTTTTGTTTTCTGTTCTTCCGCTACGCATGTGATGTCGCTCCCCTTGTGGATTTCCCAACATACCTAATAAAGTACATGTTCAAAGCCTTCGAGAAATTTAGGAAATATAAGAATGAAGTAGAGAACTAGACTGGAAAGAATATCAAGACTCCTCGATCAGATCGAGGAGGTGAGTACTTGAGTATAGAGTTCACCCAAGTTCTCAAGGACCATGAGATTCTGTCTCTTAATGGTGTATCTAAAAGGAGGAATCGCACACTGTTAGACATAGTACGATCGATGATAAGTTTCACCGACCCACCCGTCTCATTCTGAGGATATGCCTTAGAGTCTGCAGCTTACCTTTTGAACAGAGTTCCAACTAAATCGATAGTGTCGACACCATATGAGATATAGAAAGGGAAGAAGCCCGATCTTAAGGTTGTTAAGATTTAGAGCTGCCCTGCTACGTTAAGTGACACAATCTCGATAAGTTGGAATCCAGGACGGAACGGTGTAAATTCGTGGAATACCCTAAGGAAACTTGTGAGTATTATTTCTATCACCCCAAGGACCAAAAATTCTCTGTATCTAAGAGAGCAATGTTCCTTGAGAAGGAACACATTCTTGGTGGAAACAGTGGGAGAATGATAGAGTTGAGTGAGGTTAGAGAACCTAGCTCAAGTACCATTCCACAGCCAGAGTCAGTTCAGATACCTCGCACACAAGTTCCAACTTTACATAGGTTCGGAAGAGAGTATCTCATCCACCTGAAAGTTATGTAGGACATATCAGATGAGAGGATGTTGAGGATATTGATTCTCAGACCTACGAGAAGGCTATTACGAGTATAGACTCTGAGAAGTGGCAAGAAGCTATGAATTCACAAATGGATTTTATACACTCCAACAAGGTTTGGAACCTAGTTGACGCACCCGAGGGTATCGTACCCATTGGTTGCAAATAGATCTTCAAGAAGAAGATCGGAATAGATAGAAAGATAGAAACCTATAAAGCAAGGCTAGTGGCTAAGGGGTATAATCAAAGCCAAGGTGTTGACAATGATGAAACCTTCTCACCCGTAGCCATACTAAAATCCATCTGAATTCTATTGGTTATTGCAGAACACTATGATTATGAAATCTAGCAGATTAATGTGAAAACCGTTTCCTTAACGGCAACCTTAAGGAGGTGTATATGAAACAGCCTGAGAGATTCGTATCTAAGAACAGTCCAAATAAGGTGTGCAGGTTCCTTAGGTCCATTTATAGGCTGAAGCAACTTCCCAAAGTTGGAACATAAGATTTGATAAGACGATCAGATCTTATGACTTCGTTAAGAACGAAGATGAGCCTCGTGTGTACAGGAAGGTAAGTGGGAGCACTATCACTTTCTTGGTGTTATATGTGGATGACATCCTAATCATTGGGAATGATGTAGGAATGCTCTCCAGGTAAAGGCTTAACTATCTAGACACTTCTCCACGAAGGACTTGGGAAGCATCCAACATATCGGGGATTCGGATCTATAGAGATCGATCCAGAGGATGCTTGTCAGTCATCACATAGGCGTCGTTGTCAAAAGGTTTGATATGGAAAATTTCAAGAGATGTCTCATCGATAAGACATAGGCTATTACTTTACAGGAGTATACCCTGACTCTTAAAGAAAGGGTATATATGGATAGGATTCCATGCCTCGTGATAAAGGTCTATCATATATGCTATGCTATATACCAGGCCTGATATAGCGTATGCTCTGAGTGTCATGAATAGGTATCAAGCGGATCTAAGCTTGGAGCACTAGAAAGCAGTAAAATGTATCCTTAAGTACTTGAGAAGGACTAAGAATCTTTTACTGGTATATGGAGAAAGTAGCCTCAAGGTTGAGGGCTACACGGACTCGAGCTTCCAGTCTGATGTCAATGATGGTAAGTCTAATTTAGGGTATGTACCCTGAATGGAGGAGCAGTATGCTGGAAGAGTTCCAAGCAAGATACTATTGCTGACTCAACCACAGAGGCAGAGTACATTGTTGCGGTAGAGGCAGCAAAAGAGGGAGCTTGGATGAAGCAATTCATCACAGATCTAGGAGTCGTGTCGAGCAATGAGGAGTCGATTCCTTTATATTACGATAACTACAGGGCAATTGCTCAAATAAGAGAACCCGAGTCTCATCAGAAGTGTTCTGAGGAGGTTTCAGCTTATTAGAGAGATCGTGGCCCGAAGAGATGTAGTAGTGGAAAGAGTTATCAGAAGATAACATTGTAAATCCAAGTTATTGATTTCAGTTGTCTTTAAAGCGTCGTGGTAGTGCATGAGGATCAGACATGTAGGTGATTAGCTTTAGGTCAAATGGGAGATTGTTAGTTATAGATACCCTATAAGCCAATCACGTGAGTGATGGCACATGTAACACACTGTGTCAATCTCTTTGCTTATAATTATTGGTATTTTCTCATATTATTTGGATATATATTGTAATGTCCTTGGATCTATACAATGGAAATCGGATCGTGATGAAATCACGATAATGAGACTGATTCACCTTTAAACACAAACCCCAAATAATCCTGATCATAGGTTACTCGAGAGCGACATCGAGATAACCGGACAGACTAGTGTGCTGTATACTCGTCCATATGATGGAAGTGGCTAGTCTCATAGTTACTCGTGGGGACACTAAGGATACAGCGGTGTGCTCATTGGATAATGAGTTCACTGATTGATCCGCTTACGGAATGCTGGATGGTTAATGATACCTGTTGTCAAACAATGATTCATAGTCCCAGTAGTGTATCTGGCCCTTAGACTTGAGACACCAAAGATATCCTGTATGAGTACTCCACTCTTTGATACCGGACTTATAGATTTAGAAGTTCTAAACCTAGTATAGCCGGTTATTGGGAGTGACAACTAATCTTACGAGGGCTATTGAGTGTCAATAGAGGATCATCCACTCTCGATATCATAAGAGGAATATCTCATGTATTCTTGCTTAGGGAAATCCCTAGCGAGGGTCATTCGGATTAAAAAAGAAAGAGTTCTCCGAGAGAATCCGATTAGAGTAAGACTTGAGTGTAAACCGTATGAGACTGACAATACTATGCCCAATATACGGTCTTTAGGATATTAGATGGACTATAGGTACCGGTGACTAAGGACAAATAGGTCCAAAGGATTCCCCTGTATCGTCTAGGGACTACAGCGTAGTGGCCTAGTACGTCCGCAGTCGATGAGTTGAATGAATTATTGTGGAGATAATAATTCACTGAGTCAAAAAGAGTTCTGATAGGTGTGACTCACGGCCAGTTCGATATTAAGTCTAGAGGGTCACACACATATGATAGGTGTTGCGATAAGTAGAAGTTCGAATATAAGATATACGCCTGAGCTATCTTATTAGATATCCAATAAACCTCTGAATTATTGGATTTCATGGACGAGATCCAATAAGAGTTAATATGAGATTATTTGGTAGGGACCCATTAATCTAAGAGGCTTGGGTAATTGGATAGAGATCTAGTACCCAATAAGGTATGATCCATTAGGGTTAACAAGAGGCTTCATAAATAAGAGAGAACCAAAGGCCTATAGGCTAGAGTTTTATTGGTAACCACCTCTTATTTTCCTCTTCCTAGAGAGGAGCATCTTCGCAGCTCTTACCGTATGGATCATCGCTAGAGAGGAGGATGCTTGACTTCCTTCATCCTTCCCCATGGATCTGTAGAAATCTCAGGAATATACGATCTCCCTAGGTACTATCTTTCTCATATACACAGTTTTTAAATTCATGGATTTTTACACATCGATCTTCGCATGATGACAAAACCTTTTCGTGAAAATCTAGGATTTTGTTTTGTTTTCTGTTCTTCCGCTGCGCATGTGATGTCGCTCCTAGATTTTCCAACAATTATTACACATCTACAACTATTTCAACATGATCTATGAACTCCAATCATTGTTTGGGAGATGACTATTGATGAATCAGGCTTGATCAGCTAGTTGAGACAATGCATCAGCAAATCAAATTAAGTTTCATTTCTTCATACCTTAACGAATCGATAAATTATCATCAGAAAATCTATTTAAGATTCCTTTCTTCAGACCTTTAACAAATTGAAAAATTACAAGAAAATATGAACAAGAAAAACAAATAGATGGAAACATAAATTGAATCTCTTTTGATGCATTAGAAGCTAAAAAGTATCTCCATGGAGTTTTCAGTTCCTCTCTTTCAAAATTTGTTAAAAGGAAAACTAAAAAATATTTCCTTCCAGATGGAAATGCTTCTGAGAAGAAAATAAATACTCTTAAGTTCATGAAGAAAACTATTTCATCAGTTGGGTTCTATCTAATTTCTCAACTTTGCTATTGGCTCAGAATACTCACTTGCAAGCCCCAAAACAAACTTGTCATAGAAAACTCAAAGACTGTATGATAAACTAAGGCTTCCACCTGCTACAGTGGTAGCAAGCATTTCTAAACCAGCAATAAAGGCAACTTTCAATCATGATTATATGGGCGAAGTCACTATGCTAGAAGTCAAATCACTCAAATATTTGAATAACCGCATCCAGTAGTAAGCAAACCCAAGTTTCGCATGTATAAAGACAAAATGAAAACAAGAGATACTGAAACCAATAACAACCAAATCACACAAGACACTCACATTGTTCATCCGCATGTGCGTTATGTCCAAGGACACAGAAGACATTGAAATTCAGTAACAAAAACATAAGATTACAAGGTTGGAATACCTTTCCTTGTAACAACGAGCATGCAACACTAGAAGGACAGCCTCCATTGCCTCCAAACCCTCCACAATGGTGAAATCACACCTACGTATTACTGTAGATGCATGATCTCTTAGAGTAGCATCCGAGTAAGGGATCGACCCAAATCCTTCTTATTGAGAATGTGAACATCTGAACCTGACTCTCCTATGGGAAGTTTTGTGCATTCACAAAATACCGCTTAACACTAGGTGGAATTTATGTTGATGGATAATGGAGATTTTGGGTATCATGAAAACAAAAATTAAAAGCAGAACATGGAAATTACTAATAATAATTGAATTCTTGCAGCCCTCTAACCACAGAATCTAATTGAAACTCCTGCGATGGAGACACGATCATCCGAAGGGGAAATAAGCCAAGAATATTTATCCCCAACAACGAACTGCTAATTCTGAGGTCATTCAAAGCGGTGGAAGAGAATAAATGGAAGCCGATCACCTCAATCCTGGACATGCCGTCACCTAAGAAAGCACACGCATCCTTCACATGGGCGATGTAGTAGGTATCGCAGAGCCCGCAACGGCTGCCGAAATCGACATCAGCGACGGATAGAACCCGATCAAGAAATGAAATCGATTACGAGGTAGTAAAGAGAACTGAAGAGGGAAGAGAGACCTGCAGTGGTCTTTCGCGGGGTACACGCCGCCGGGACGAATGGGTTTGGAGCGCTTCCGCCAGTCGTCCCTCGGCTTGGAGGTCTCTTTCTCTGTATCAAAAGATCGATCGTAAGAATAGTCAAGAGAAGGCAAAGAAGAAGGGATCAATTCGAGTAGTACCTGCTGGTGAGGAGGTGGAGCAAGCGACGGAGAAAGGACGGGTGAAGGAGGAGGAGCAACACACCGCGGCCATGGCTGAACACGGGAGAGTTATCGAAAGCCGACCGCGTACGCTTATCTTCTTCACCAAAGGCAGCAACGTGTGGCTACAAATAGTTCGAGAAAACTTTTAACACCGCTTGCTCAACGGAGCGGATGATGTTGATCGAACCCGTTAACCCGACCAGAAAAGTCGGGGCGCTACAAATCTGTCGGCTGCGTTTCCAGCTTCGCTTGCACGACGGAGCGGAAGATGTTGATCGAGCCCGACAACCCGACCCGAAATGGCCGAATCTTTTAACATTTTCTTGAAATACTTTCAATTACTGCATATTAATAATTTCATGTTATATCAATCATTATCTACTGTAATATAGAACAGAATAAATGAGTTATCAAAAGAAACATTCTCCATATTCGACACATTTACGTTGAGATTCACGTATATCGTGCAAATATATGATTTTAAGATTCTTTTAAGAATATATAGGATGATTTTCTTAAAAAATCCTTTTTTTCTCTTCTCCCAAGGTTTTCTTTTTTTTTTATGGTACCCTTATTTTTCTTGTAGCACTTGTAATGCATCTCGTAGTCCCCATCCTTGCCTTCATCATCGATATCGTCAAGTCCTCATTGTTGTCTATCATTATCATTACACTTTTATTCATCCTCATCTATTTATGGGGGGTTGTAATTCATACAATGTGACAGAGTAGTGAATGGGCCAGCAAAGGTGGTCCTTCGTAATGGCAAGTTTCGGGAGTACATATAATCTATGTTGATAGCATGTTATCACGGATAAATATGTACAAAGAGTGTTCGATGTAATGCATATATATATGTTTGTATCTTTCTATTTAGTTAATATTTTACATAGAAAATAGAGGGCTTGCATAGTTAATATTTAGTTAGCTTTTGTGATTGTTTTAATCCTGTAAATACAAGTTTGTGGTGGTGGTAAATTAGTGTTTTCATTAAAACTTTCATCGATTTAAAAACTTCATTCAATCAAGTCTGTATCAAAAATACATTTAAACTTGAAAACGTTTATACGAATATAATAAGCAAGTAAAGCAGTTTATAGTGAAAGTAAACAGCAAAAAAAGAAATGCAAATCGATTTTATAGTGGTTCGGTTGTCTCGACCTATGTCCACTCCTGATTCCTCTTTCGTCGAAGCTATCAGCTTCCACTATCGATCTTCTTTCAACGGACGAAGATCAACTATCCTTATAACTCTTTCTCCTTTTTACAACTTTAGGAGATAACTTTTATAAGCCTCACCCCTCTCTTAGTATGATCATAAAACTTTAAGTAGAAGGAGAAGGACACTTAGCACTTTTCATAACTTTTTCGCTCAAAATCACATTCCATTTCTGCTCTAATTCTTGCTCTTCAAGTAGGAATATCTGGGGTATTTATAGACCCCAAATGGCTTCAAAAATAGAGCCAAAATTTTAAACATCTCGAGATTTTGCGGTGGTACCACCACCTGTAGCATTGACACTAAGCAGTACCACTGCCCAGTCTAGCGGTACTACCCAACACAATCGCCTAAGATAGTCATCTTGGAGACTGTGCCTCTAGTAGTACCACCGCTTGGTTTGGCGGTGCCATCGCTTGGTTTGGTGGTACTACCACCTGACCCAACTTTTGGGTCATTGAATAGGCCTTCCTCTTGGCCCAAAATAGTTTCAAGTTTAGCTCAATTGACCCTTAATTGAGTTAGCATGGTTACACTAAAAACTAACTCAATCACAACCTAAAGTACTTCGATCAAGACATAAATGATTACAAGCATTAATCACATATTGTTCGGCATGTTATTGGTTCATCCGATGCTTCATCCGAACCTTCAGCGCATCATTCTCTCCTTCGGCGTATTGCCCAATCGGCATGTTGACCTCTCACAACACCCAATTTCCTTAGCGTAATATCGAATCTGATGCTCGAACTTATGACATAAAGCCTTCTACCGACATGTCGACTAGTCCTTTAGCCCAACGTCCAATCTTCTAACATGTTCACTCCGGCCCAACATCCGATTCCTTCTACTTCAATCAATTTTTCTCTCCTTAATCGAAGCTAGTCTTGCGTCACTCAAAATGCACATTAGATAATAACTTTATCAATTAGTTTCATCATTAAAATCTAAGATTTAATAATCTTTCCCTTTTTGATGATGATAACCAATTGATGATGGAGTTTAACTAAACTCCCCCTATCAATATTACCATATTGATAGAATATTTGAATTCATAGAATTATAAGTATTTCATCATTACATGCATCATGAGTATTGAAAGAACTAATTGATCACATCATTACATGCATCATAAGATCATGTATAATCAAAACATCCAAGTACATCATCATCATATTTTCTTCTCCTTTGTCATCAACGAAAAAGAGAAGTACAACTATCAAGCTTTTGAAATATGCAAGTTTTACATCACTTTAGAATATGCAAGCTAACAAGTTTTTGATATATGAAAGTTGGCAAACTTTTGTTTCAAAGGTTTTGAAACATGCAAGCTAGCAAATTCTTTTTTCTATTTTGCTAAGTGCAAGTTTACAAATTTTACTTCTTGGGATGGGCCAACTAGCACTTTTGCTTTTTCTTGAAATAAGTAAGCAAACAAATTCTTTACTTTCCTTTGCGATATGCAAGCTAGCAAGTTCTTGAGAAAGTGAAGTTAAGCAAAATTTTTATTTCTCTTGAGATAGCAATGTTTTGCTTCTCTTTACAATGTACAAGCTAGCATCTATTATTTTTCTGATACACAAACTATTAGTTATAGGTACCCTACAAGCCAATCACATGAGTGATGATACCTATAACATGCTGTGTCAATCTCTTTGCTTATGATTTCTGATATTTTCTCACATTATCTAGATGAATATTATGATATCCTTGGATTTGTGCAATATAAAGTAGATGGTGATGAGATCATGATAATGAGATTGATTTACCTTTAAACACAGATCTTAAATCATCCTGGTCGTAGATTACTTAAAAAGGAAATCGAGATAACCGAAATAGATTAGTGCTGTATACTGCTATATGATGGAGGCGATTGGTCTCATAGTCACTTGTGTATGGACTCTAGAGGTATAGTGGAGATGCTCATTGAAGAATGAGTTCACTAATTGATGCTTACAAAATGCTAGATGGTTAATGATACGACATCGATAGCAATTCCATAGTCCCAATTGTGTTTGGTTCTTAGATTTAAGACACTAAAGACGCCTTATATGAGTACTCCATTCTTTGACATCAGACTTACAGGTTTGGAAAGCTCCAAATCTGGTACAATCGATTCTCGAGAATAGTAGCCAACCTTACGAAGGCAATTGAGTGTCAACAGAGGATCATTCACTCTTGGTATAATGAGAGGAATATCCCATATATGCTTGCTCTAACAAAATCCCTAGTTAGGGTCATTCGGATTGAGCGAGAATGAGTTCTCCAAGAGAATCTAACTAAAGCGAGACTCGGACAAGATTCCGAATGGGCCTGACATTACCATGCCCAATATACGATTTCTAGGATATTATATAGATGAGGGACTATAAATGCATGGTAATTGAGGACAAACAAGTCTAATGGATTAGATCCCCTATACCGTTTGGGGACTATATTAGGTCTCAGATTTTGATGATGAAACTAATTGATTGTAGTTTATTGTCTAATTACGTTTTGAGTGACGCAGGTCTATTCGATCAGGATTAGATAGTTGACATAGGAGGAATTGATGTTGCGTCGGAGGAAATCACAGGATATTGGACAATCGGTAAAAGGTTTTAGATGTTGGGCATCGGGACAAGAAAAGCGGAGTTGCGCTAAGGAGATCGGGCTACGGAGGTTAGTTGTCGACAATAACTGCAAGAGAGGACGATGTGCCGAAGTATCGGACGAAGCATCGATAAGCCAATGACGTGCCGAGCAATATAATATCAATTCGCATTATAATAACTATCTAGATCGAAGTAGGGTTTTGGCTTGTGTGCAGGATTAACTACAATAATGATAAAGACATAAAGTGAAACAAAGTGCCAGAGTCAAGTGCGATGGATCATTGGGAGTTCGAGAGTTCGACGGAAGTCCGAAGATTCATCGGAGTGCTGTCGAAACTGACCGAGAATGAGTATAGAGCTTGCCGAAGGGTTTTTGGAAGTTCACTAGAAGGTTCGAAAGTTCGCGGAGCTCATCGAGAAAGATCGAAGCTTGCCAAAGAAGCTCGTCGAACTCGCCAAGATCAATCGTGAAGTCCAGGAGCTTACCGGGAGTCCGCAGAATGGTATCCGAGGGTTCGTCGGAAGACCACGGAAGTTTATTGGAAGCTCATCGGAAGAAGACTTGACTTTTCAGACTTTATAATAGCTTGAAAAATGTCTTTAATTTCATAGTTAGTACATAATTAGAGTTAGGATTAGGTGTTAATCCTTTAACCTTGTTAGGGGCCAATTGGGCCCGGTATTGGATCGATTTGGGCTGGGTTTAAGGCCCAACCAAGAGTGCTAGACACTGTCTGGCGGTGGCACTACCAAACTAGGTGGTGGCACTGCCCAGGTCCAGCTTCCCAGGTAGTCTGGGGCGATGGTATCACCCAAACTAGACAGTGGTACCACTCTGGGGCAAAGTGCCCGGGTGATGGTACCGCCCTAGGGCAAAGTGCCCGAGCGGTGGCACTGTTGGCTCGATGGTGGTACCACCTAGTACACTGATCGTGTCAGTGTATCAGGTGATGGTACTACCCAGTACACTGATAGAACTAGAGTGCACAGGCAGTGGTACCGCTAGTGTCAGGCCGTGGTA
Organism: Musa troglodytarum; assembly: GCA_023547065.1. Lineage (NCBI taxonomy): Eukaryota > Viridiplantae > Streptophyta > Magnoliopsida > Zingiberales > Musaceae > Musa > Musa troglodytarum. The sequence goes on along the minus strand of CP097506.1, from coordinate 23,921,693 downwards.
TCGCTAGCACTTGAAAAATCGGGATAATTCAAATTTGGGCTCCAAATTTGGATCACCTTAAGGCCTATAAATACCCCTCTCATTCATAGTTGAAACACACTAGAACTGAGAAAGAAAAAGGAAAATGTTACTGTAATAGTGTCAAATTCCTCCCTCTTAGTCTAAAAGTGTGATATAGCCTTAGAGAGGGTTGAGAGGCCTTGTAAAGGTTTCCTCCTAAGCTCGTCAAAAGAAAAGTACTATAAGGGAGTTGGTCCTCGCCTGTTGGAAGGAGGATAGCTAGTGAAAAAACTGATGGCCTCAAGAGAAGAGGAATCAGGAGTGGACGTAGGTCGTATGACCGAACCACTATAAAAATTCTGGTTTGCATTTCTATTATTGTTATTTATATTTCTGCAAACCATCTTCTCTTGCTGTTCTATTTTATCTTCTCTAAATGTTCTCAAGTTTAAGTTAGAGCTTTTTCGAAACCGTTTACAATCGAAATGCTATTCCTTTCATATGAAGTTTCGAACTTGTTTTAATCGTCAAAATTTATCGATTTTATCCGCTGCACTAATTCATCCCTCCCCCCTCTTGGTGCCGCTCTCGATCCCAACAGACTATGGCATAGTGGCCTAGTACGTCTATAGTCGATGAGTCGAGTGATAATAATTCACTTTATTAGAAGGAATTCTGAGTTATAAAGAGTTCTAACGGGAGCGACTCACCACACTCGATATCGGGCTTAGAGGGTTATACACATTAGGTAGTGTTGCATCGAGTAAAGGTGCATATATAAGATATTTGTGAAGCCTCTAGTTTGGATCTTATGAATAAGATCCAATTGGATGATTAGATCGAGATCCACTTAGGATACGATCCATTAAGGATAAGCTTCATGCACCTCTATAAATAGGAGGAACTTCATGATTCATAGGCTAGAGCTATTGGTGGTTGCCCCTCCTATTCTCCTCAGCCTCCTCTCCTCCTCCTTGGCTCTGGCAGCCATGTGGTGCATGTAGAGAGGACATCTCATGACGATCCGAGGAGCGTTGTCGGCCCGCTATGTAGATTACTGCTAGAGAGGAGTACATGAGTGCTCCTTCATCCTCTTTATTAGATCTAGAATTTTCAAGGATATATGATCTTTCTAGGTAATGCTTCTAACATGATACATGTGATTTTTTTAGATTTATGATTTTTTCGCGCACTAATCGTTGCACAACGACCAAGTACCTAACTATGAAAAATCTAGTTTTCTTTTTGTTTTCCACTACGTATGAGATGCTAATTCATGATTTCTTGGCACAAACTAGCAATTTTTGCTTCCTTTACAATATGCATGCTATTATTCTTTCTCCCCTTTTGTCATTGTAAAAAAGAAGGGTATAATATAATGATGTTGAATCTCGGATTTTGATGATGAAACTAATTGATTGTGATTTATTGTTTAACTATGTTTTGAGTTACGCAGGTCTACTATTGATCAGGATTAGACAGTTGACACTGGAGGAATTGACGTTATACCAGAGGTGATCACGTCAGGATATTAGATGTCGAGTCGAAGGTTGGCCGACAATCGTAAGGCTTCAGACGCCGTGCATCGCCAAGATGCATGTTGCGCCAAGGATATCGGGGGCAGAGGTCATCCACCGATTAGGGCAATAGACCGCAAAAGAGGATGATGTGCCAAGGATCGGACGGTTACCACCAATGACGTCCGCAAATCCGAATGTCAATTTGTGTTGTAATAACTGTCTAGATCGAAGTAGAGTGTTTGTTTATTTATGTGCAGGATTAACTACGATGAAGATAAAAACGTAAAGTGAAACAAAGTGCCAGAAGATAAGCGTGATGGATCATTGGGAGTTCGAGAGTTCGACGGAATTCCAAAGATTCGTTGGGAGTAGTTGCGGAACCGATCGAGAACGAGTAGAAAGCTTGCCAAGGGTTTTCTAAGTTCACCGAAAGGTTCGTTGGAAGTTCACGAGCTTGCCAAGAAAGATCAAGCTTGCCAAAGAAGCTCGATGGAACTCGCCAAGATCATCATGAAGTCCGGGAGCTTGCCGGAGTCCGCAGAATGGTTTCCGAGGGTTCATCGGAAGACCGCCGAAGTTCGCCAAAAGCTCACCGAAAGAAGTCTTGTCTTATGGACTTTGAAATAGCTTAAAAAATATCTTTAAAATTTGTAGTTAGCACATAATTTAGTTTAGGATTAGGTGTTAATCCTATAAACCACCTCGGACCGTTTGCTGGTTTTGGTCGAGTTTTCTAGAAACCACTGTGCTGAAAAAAATGACCTGGGCAGTGGCACCGCCCTGTGAGTGGCACCGCCTGCAGAGACCTAGGTGGTGGAACTGCCCAGGCGGTAGCACCGCCAAAGACACCTCTTGTTGTCGACAAAGTGAGGCACCGCCCGACAGAAACTAAAAATTCAAATTTGGAGCCCAAATTAAAATCACTTTGAGGCCTATAAATATCCCACCATTCAAAGTTTATGGGGTGTCTAGAACTGAAAAAAAGAAGGGAGAAACTCTATTAAAAGTGTATCAAATCTTCCCTCTAAGTCTTAAGAGTGTTCTAGTCCAAGAGAGGGGTAAGAGTGCTTGTAAGAGTTATCTCCTAAGCCCATCAAAAGGAGAAGTACTGTAAGGGAGTTCATCCTCGCCCGTTGGAAGGAGGATAGCTAGTGGAGAAGCCGGTGGCCTCAAGTGAAGAGGAATCGGGAGTGGACATAGGTCGCATAACCGAACCACTATAAAAATCTAGTTTGCATTTATGTTCGCGCAACTTACTTTGCTGCAAACCATTTTCATTTGCTGCCTTATTTACTCAACTTCATCTTCATCTTATTACGTATGCTTTAAAGTTAAAACATAATCTTTTCGGGTTCAAACGAAATGTTGCATTCATTCGTACGAAGTTTTCGAACTTGTTTAGTCGCTGAAAAATCTATCGTTCCTTACCGCTGCACTAATTCACCCCCCCCTCTTAGTGCCACTCGATCCCTAACAATTGGTATCAGAGCCACATTCTTTCTCTTTCAGATTTACACCCATGAGAAATGGCTCTAAATGGTTTTCAAGAGGGCTTTTTGGATTCGGACTACATATATTGGAAAACTTCGAATGAGTTTTCTTGATTTCTCATTTGGAGAAAATATCGTTTTCTTTAAATACAAAGCCTATGAATGCCTTATTTTGTGCTTTAGACAAAAATGAGTTCAACTGGATCTCTATGTGCGAAACAACTTTTGACATTTGGCAAACTCTTGAAATCACGAAGGAACGAGTAGAGTCAAAGACTCGAAAGTTAATATTTTGATGCACGATTTTGAGGTTTTTCGAATGGCACAAGTGAGACTATCGATGACATGTTCTCCCGGTTCTCGGATGTCATCAATAGTCTAAAAGCTCTTGGTAAATGTTTTTCGAATTTTGAACTCGTAAGCAAGATTTTAAGATCCCTTCCAAAAAGGTGGGATCCAAAAGTAATCGCAATACAAGAGACTAAAAATTTAAATGATTTTTCATTGGAAGAACTAATCGGGTCATTAATGACTTATGAAATGAGTTTCTTGGAACATTTGAAACATGATGAACATATGAATCACCTTCTAAAGAACAAGAAGGATTTGGAACATCGATAAATGAATGCCACTTGAGTGATGACTCAAGTGATGAGGACAATGAGGATATTGAACACATAACAATGAATGTTAACAAGTTCATTAAACAAAAATTAAAAACACAAATGAACTTGAATGGAGAAAGAGGCCAAAGAAGAAGAAGAAGGCTTGCAAAGAAGAATCAAGTAAAGAAGAGGCAAAATATGCTTTGACGGTTTTCGACAATGAGGTAAGAAACTCACCCAAGTTGTTTTTACCTTACTTTGAAATTACATGATCCTTTCATGAGTTGCTTGAAATAGTTGGTAGGATTTTTTTCTTTGCTTTTTTCCTTTCTAGTAATTTTTTGAAAAATTAAAAATATGAATGATGCATGATTTGTGATAATGATTGTACACCTATTATGATTAATCCACGCATGTGTATCTTAATGTTTTTATTGCTTTTCATGATGCTTGATGATTTTATATCATACATGAGTTTCTGAAGTAATAAAGTGTCATATTGTGATGATGAAACTTATTTTTCAAATTTATAAATAGATGCATAATTTTGGCAAAAATTTGAACATGGGTTTGATAATGATTTTGAATTTATATGATGCTTAAACATGCTTAAATGAGACCAACCATAAAATAAAACACATAAAAATTGAAATGTGTTATCATGATGTTTTATTTTTGATGTGTTTAGTCTTGATGAGTTTATGACTAAACTTATATTTTGTTAATACATGTTTTCATAAAAAGATTTGAATATGCTCACATGAAAATAATTGTATGAAATGAAAATACATTTTCCATTCTATTGAAATAAATGGATTCATGAATCGTGTAAATTTCTTGAAAATAATCATGATGAATCTCATGAAAAATATGTCTCATGTTTTCGGTCTTAATGATTTCTCTTGAAACTTGCTTTTTGGACCTATAGAAAAAACATGAGTATACTCATATGAAGGATCAAATAACTTAAAATGAAACACATTATCATGATATATTGAATCTCATGTCTTGAAATAATGTGTTACATTTTTATCTTGATGATGCCTTATGAAATTTTGCCTTTACATCTTGAACTTTCATGCTTATATTGGCATATAAAGACAAAGGCATATTTAGATGAAAAGAATTACTTGAAAAGAGAATTTTCCAAATGAAATATAACTTATCTCTTGTTTCGTGAAACTATGTTTTTGAATTACTTTTATGAGATCATCATCTTGATAACTTGAGTTTTTATCTCTATACTCTCTTATGTTTCTCCCATGTTATATGAAGAAAAATATAAATTATTTTCTCTTAACTTATTGATACTCAATTTGAGAAAATATATTTTGATGATTGAAACATTGTATGTACAATTTGAACTTTTCTCTCATGTTTCAATACCACTTTGTATGCTTCATGACTTGATAATTGAAATATTGATGTAGACTTTTGATATATCACTTGTCATGATTAATGCATATAGCTAGCATTTTAAATCTCTAAAATGATTTTGATTATGAGTTTCAAGTTGACAAAATGAGTTTGAATAATTTTATGACTCCTCTCTTGATCTCTTGAAATCATGACTTTGAATTCTTGACTTGAGATATTTTTGGGAATCAAAATATTCTCCTCTATGATTACTTCTTTTTATCATTTACCAAAGAGGAAAATAATTCAAGTTTATGTCATTTGTGAATCTCATAAACTATGTTAATGATTTTGATGATTCGAACTTGAATGAACTTTATCACAATCCAAGTCTTGATATTTTGATATTTGATACTTGAAATTCTTATGCATGAATCAAGTTACTCTTTGTGCTATATCTTTTCAAATGAATCATGAGCCTTGATGTCATATATTTCATGATATAGAAATGACAAGATTTCTTTGCCTTGTGTGGTAAATTGAACATTTGACATAAATGAAATTTGTTTTATGATGAATCATGAATGATGTCTTTTGGTGTTGATCTTTATTAATATTTCATATTGATATCTTTCATGAATTCTTTGCATCTATGTTTTGTATGCATCATAAAAAAAAATTGAAATATTAATTGATGCAAAATTATTTCATTGAAATATTATTTATCCCTTCTTTTGATAGTGACAAAGGGGAGTTAGCTTACTAGCTTATGTATCACAAGTGAAAGTGGCAAACATAGCTAGCTAGAACTTGCAAAAGGCAAAACTTGCACTTCTCAAAATGAGAAGAAAGAAATTACAAAGTTGCATTATTTTTTAACTCATGAGCTTATAGTTTTAAAATGTTATAAATTTTACAAAAATTACTAGCTTATTGGAAACAAAAAGTTGATGGCTTGCAAAAGGAAAACTTAGTTGCAAGAGAAAAATTGAAAGGAAGCTAGTTTTATCGCAAAGTATGCTAGCTTATCATTATTGCTTGCTTGTTATAAATTTTCCTCATACCATGATTTGTTTATGACTCCCTTGAATTCATGACTTGATATGTTAAAAATTTATGATAGAAATTTATTATTTTGTCATGATGGAAGCATTCATGTAAAGGGAAAATAATTGTATTCTTCCCTTCTTTTTGATAAAATCAAAGGGGGAGAAGATTTATTGCTAGCTTGCATGATTAATTTGCTAGCTCATTCAAGAGGAAGAAAATTGCTAGCTTGTGCATCAAAAGAGAAAATTTTGCTAGCTTAAATATTGAGAAGCAAAAAGTTGCTATCTCAAGAGAGGCAAAAATCTTGCTCAATTTCACTTCTTCAAAATTGCTTGCATTTTTGTTACAAATTATTGTTGAATCTCATGCAAGATTATTTGAAGTATTTGATCCTCCCTTTCTTTTTGATGCTAACAAAGGGGAGAAAGTTTTTAGCTCGAACATTACAAAAATTTATCTTGATTCCTATTTTGCAACTTCATGAGAAGCTAAGAATTGTTATATCAAAGGATGCAAATATTGCTATCGTGAGAAACAAGGTACAAACTTGCACATCTCAAGAAGCAAGTAAAAAAATTACCATCATTGCCCATCCTTAAAAACTTGCTATGATTGAATGGTATGATTGGATGTTGTAATGCAAAGCTATGCTTAAATGTTGTATGATGTATATCTAGATTGATAGCTAGTATGTTATAAAATTTGCATATCTTTTAAACTAGCTATGATGCAACTTCTCCTTTTTGTTGATGACATAGGGGGAGAAGTAGATTGATGACTTCATGCATTGTATTGAATATTTTATATATTGCATGATGGTTTAAATGTATTCTCATAACATTGTGATGAATGTTGCTTGGATTTGGGATAATCCAAGTGTTCTATCAATGGCATATTGATAGGGGGAGTTTGGTTAAACTCCGGGGAGTTATGGTTAACTCCGTTAGTCATCAATTAGTTGTCATCATCAAAAAGGGAGATTATTGAATCTCGAATTTTGATGATGAAACTAATTGATTGTGATTTATTGTTTAACTGCATTTTGAGTTACGCAGGTCTACTATCGATCAGGATTAGATAGTTGACACTGGAGGAATTGACGTTGTGCCAGAGGTGATCACGTCAGGATATTGGATGTCGAGTCGGAGGTTCGGTCGACAATCGGTAGAAGGCTTCGTCGGGCATCGGGCCAAGATGCATGTTGCGCCAAGGATATCGGGGTTGCGGAGGTCATCCGCCGATTGGGCAACGGACCGCAAGAGAGGACGATGTGCCGAAGGATCGGACGGCGCCACCAATGATGTGCCGCAACCAATGTCAATTCGTGTTGTAATAACTATCTAGATCGAAGTAGAGTGTTTGTTTATTTGTGTGCAGGATTAACTACGATGAAGATAAAGATGTAAAGTGAAACAAAGTGCCGAAAGACAAGTGGGATGGATCATTGGGAGTTCGAGAGTTCGATGGAAGTCCAAAGATTCGTTGGGAGTAGTTGTCGGAATCGACCGAGAATGAGTAGGGAGCTTGCCGAAGGGTTTTCGGAAGTTCACCGGAAGGTTCGTCGGAAGTTCACGGAGCTTGCCAAAGAAGCTCGATGGAACTCGCCAAGATCATCATGAAGTCCGAGCTTGCCGAGTCCGCAGAATAGTTTCAGGGTTCATCTAAGACCAGTTCACAGCTCACCAAAAGAAGTTTGTCTTATGGACTTTGAAATAGCTTAAAAATATCTTTAAAATTTGTAGTTAGCACATAATTTGGTTTAGGATTAGGTGTTAATCCTATAAACCAAATTTGACTCAATTCGGACTTCGTTTGGACTGGTTTTGGTTGAGTTTTTGGCAGAAACCACTGTGCTGAAAAAAATGTCCTGGGCGGTGGCACCGCTTAGAGGCCGAGACCTAGGTGGTGGAACTGCCCCAGGTAGGCGGTAGCACCGCCCAGCACTTTCAAAGTCACACCAGTACTGATGATGCGGCGACAGCACACACCAAAAATTTAAATTTAGAGCCCAAATTTAAATCACTTTGAGGCCTATAAATACCCCACCATTCAAAGTTTAGGGGTGTCTAGAACTGAAAAAAGAAGGAGAAACTCTCTTGAAAGTGTGTCAAATCTTCCCTCTAAGTCTTAAGAGTGTTCTAGTCCAAGAGAGGGGTAAGAGTGCTTGTAAGAGTTATCTCCTAAGCCCATCAAAAGGAGAAGTATTGTAAGGGAGTTCATCCTCGCCTGTTGGAAGGAGGATAGCTAGTGGAGAAGCCGGTGGCCTCAAGTGAAGAGGAATCGGGAGTGGACGTAGGTCGCATGACCGAACCACTATAAAAATCTGGTTTGCATTTACGTTCTCGCAACTTACTTTGCTGCAAACCATTTTCATTTGCTGCCTTATTTACTCAACTTCATCTTCATCTTATTACGTATGCTTTAAAGTTAAAACGCAATCTTTCTGGGTTCAAACGAAACATTGCATTCATTCGTACGAAGTTTCCGAACTTGTTTTAATCACTGAAAAATCTATCGTTCCTTACCACTGCACTAATTCACCCCCCCTCTTAGTGCCGCTCGATCCCTAATAAATGATACAAAATATTCCAATCATAACATGAGGCTTACAAGCCATAAATACAAAGGAATAAAACTCAAGTTTGTACACATCAAGAGGTCAAGTGATATATCATGGTTTATTTGGATAAATTTCTTATTTAGTAACTACCAAGAAGAATCGAGAAGATCAATTAATAAAAATCTTGATTCATATAAAATAAATCTTAATTCATAAATATCAAGTGAAAGAATCAAGTTCTTCTTTAGTGAAAGAGAAAATCTTAATTTATGGAAAAATTTCAAGTTGTAATTCCAAGAAATCAAAAAAACAATAATGATTCATTTGGATAGTTTTCCTCTTTAGTAAATGATAAAAAGAAACATAATAGATCAAATAAGATATCTTGATTCATAAAAAAAATTCTCAAGTTATAAATATTGAGAAATAAGTTGAATCTCGAATTTTGATGATGAAATCAATTGGTAAATTATTTGATCTAATCTATATGTCGAGAAAAGTATACAGGATTAACTACAATAGAGATAAAGGCATAAAGCAAAATGAAGTGCTGGAGTCAAGTTCGATCAATACGTTGGGAGTCTGAGAGTTCGTCGAGAGTCTGAAAGTTCATTGGGAGTGCTGCCGAAATTGGTTGAGAATGCGTCGGGAGCTTGCCGAAGGGTTCATCGGAAGTTCGCTGGGAAGTTCGTCGGAGGTTCGTCAGAGCTCATCGAGAAGATCAAAGCTTGCCAAAGAAGCTCGTCATAACTCGCCAAGAAGATCGCGTTGTGAAGCACAGAGCTTGCGGAGTCCACTAGAAGATGTCCAGAGTTCATCTAAGTCCACCTAAAGTTTACCGTAAGAAACCTAGACTTATCGAATTTATTTTTTCTTTAGTATATGCCTTAATTATTGTAGTTAGCATAATTAGGGTTAGGTTTGGGAGGTAATCTCACTAACCTGTAGGGGCTAATTGGGCCACGTCATTGGATTGGTTTAGGCTGGATTCAAGGCCCAAACAAGTTCAACCTTGTCCGTAGTGCCTGCACCACCGCCCAGGCTCGCCCCGGAAGCTCAGGGCAGTACTAGGTAGTTTATTAATCGCCAAGCAATGGTACCGCCAATTTCGATGCACTGCACTGCTTGGTGGTAGTACCGTCTGACTGGGTAGTGGTACCTTCCAGTGTTAGAGTCAACTGTGTTGAATCTCGGATTTTGATGATGAAACTAATTGAGTGTGATTTGTTGTCTAACTGTGTGTTGAGTTATGTAGGTCGACTATCGGCAGGAGGCTTCGTACGTCGGGCATCGGGCCAAGAAGTGCAGAGTTGGGCCATGGATATCGAGGTTGCGGAGGTCAACCATCGATTAGGCAACAAGCCAGAGAGGGCGATGTGCAAGGATCGACGGCGCCAACCAATGATGTGTCGAATCAATGTCAATTCGCATTGTAATAATCGCTCAGATCAAGTAGAGTGTTTGGTGTTTGTTTGTGCAGGAGTAACTACGAAAGGGATGAAGACGTAAAGCGAAATCGGCGGGTCAAGTGCGATGGATCGTTGGGAGTTCGAGAGTTTGACTAAGCCCGAAGATTCATTGGGAGGCCGCCGAAGCCGAGAACGAGTAGGGAGTTTGCCAAGGGTTTTAAGCTCGCCAGAGGTTCGAAGTTCGCGAGCTTGACAAGAAAGATCGGCTTGCCAAAAGAAGCTCGGGAACTCGCCAAAATCATCGTGGAGTCCGAGAGCTTGCCGAGTCCGCAGGATGGTTTCAGGGATCGTCAAGACCGCCTAAGTTCGTTGGAAGCTCGACGGAAGAAGACTTGACTTCATAACTTTGGAAACGTCTTTAAAATTCGTAGTTAGCATGTATTTTGGGTTAGGATTAGATAACCCAAAGTGGGGGCCTATTGGGCCTTGATTAGGATGAGTTTCGGCCAAAATTTTGGCCCAAACCAAACCGGCGACGCATGCATGCTATCAGAGCTGTGAATCAGAGCTGCCATCAGAGTCGGCTACTATAGCAGCGGTAGTACCGCCAAGCGTAGCACCGCCCGCTATCAGAGCCAGCGGTGGAACTGCCGTCAAGCGTGGCATCGCTTCACGTCGATCAGATCGACAAGCGTGGCACCGCCATCGGCAAGCGGCACCGCCTCGACCACTGTAAACATTGGAACTCCAAATTGATTTCAAATTTGGAGCCCAATTTGAATTCACTTTGGATCTATAAATACCCCCCCTTTCTCAACTGAAAGGGCAACCCTTTGAGCAAAAATTCTTAAGTCTTGAGATTTTGTAGAGTGTTGAAAGGTCTTGTTCTTGCTAAGTGTTCACCTTCTTCTTTTCTTGAGAAATCTTGTACAAGTGTGAACATCTTGTAAAGGGCTGTAAAAGGGGTATTTGATCCTTCCCCTTCAAAGGATTTGATAGTGGAAGAAGGAGCCTCAACTGAGAAGGCTTTGGAAGTGGATGTAGGTCACTTTGACCGAACCACTATACATCGCTGCGTCTTGATTGTGTGAGTGTTTAAATTTCTGTTTTACTTTGCTACAAGCTTTTACTTTACTTGCTCCACTTCCTTTTTATCTTTGTACGCATGCTTTAAAGTTAGAACGCAAAAATCGGTTTCAAACGAACGCGTTGTTTTCATCGTCTGGCTCGCTTGTTTTAAATCGCTGAAAAATCCATCGCTTTATCCAGCTGCACTAATTCACCCCTCTTAGTGCCACTCGATCCCTAACAAATCGGTGATGGTATTGCTAGAACTAGCAAGAGTACCACTCGCACCCGGAAACCCGGATGAGACCTTTCTTGGCTCTATTTTTAAGCCAATTGAGGCTTATAAATGTCCCTTTACTTAATCAACTGTTTCCAAAGAGAGAAGTGCTAGAAACTAAACCGAAACTATAGTGAAATAGCTTGCAAAAGTTAAGAGTTCATCTCTACCATTTCTAAGTGTAAAAGTTTATAAAAGGAGAGTGAGTAATTTGTAAAAATTTTGTAAATGGGTGATTGATCTTTGCCCTTCAAGAGAGATCAAAGTGGAAGCCAGTGACCTCATCGGAGGATGTATCAGGAGTGGACATAGGTCGGACGATCGAACCACTATAAAATTGTTGTGTTCTCTGTTAGGAAATCCTTCTGGAGAGTGACATCTCATGCATAGTGGAAGAACAAAAACAAAACACCTAAGATTTCTCATAGAAAGGTTCTATCGACATGCGAAGATCGATGCATCAAAATAAATTTACGAAAACTACATGTGTAAAAGAAAATACCTAGGGAGATCATATATTCCTAAATCCCTGTAGATCTGTAGGAAGGATAAAGGAGGTTAAGCATCCTCCTCTCTCTTGGGAGAGGAGAGCAGTGAAAGGATCTAAAAGGCACTAAGAGGGGGGGGGGGGTGAATTAGTGCAGTGGATTAAAAATCGTACTCTTGAAACCGATTTTGCAAAAACACAAGTTCATAGGAAGATTTCGATTTAGTGAAAGAGAACTTGAAAGTAATTGCTTACGTAAAGGAAATAACTATGAACTAAACAACTTGCAGCCAAGTAATGAAATGATTCAAGAATGTAAACACTCACACATTTATGGACACAATGATGTATAGTGGTTCGGTCAAATGACCTACATCCACTCTTGAAGCCTTTACGATGAGGCTCCGCTCTTCCACTAGCAAATCCTTTGAAGGGGAAGGACCAAATACCTCTTTTACAATCCTTTACAAGAAGTTCACACTTGTACAAGATTTCTCAAGAAGAAGAAGAAGGTGAACACTTAGCAAGAACAAGACTTTTCAAGACTCTTCAAAAGCTCAAGACTAAGATTTTTTGCTCAAAAGGGTGCCCTTTCAGCTGAGAAAGGGAGGGTATTTATAGATCCAAAGTGGATTCAAAATTGGGCTCCAAATTTGAAATCAATTTGGAGTTCCCAGGTTCTGGTGGTCAGAGGCGGTGCCACCGCTCGTGCCACTGCTGACTAACGTGCAGGCGTGCCACCGCCCGTGCGTGTGGTGCTACTGCTCGTTCAGGATCAAGTGGCACCGGTGCGGTGTACCACACCAGGTTCCAGGTATCTGGCATGCTACCGCTCGACTTCGTTCCACCGCCTATGCTGCGATGCGTGCTATCGCTCGGTCAGGGTGCCACCAGCCGGGCGGTTCAATCACGCTTTGCCCCATTCGCCAAAGCCGAATGGGCCTGCTTAAGCCCCAACTTGGCTCAGAGAGGCCCTGCTAGCCCCATCGAATTTAGGTAGGATTTTTTCCTAAATCCTTGCTCTTCTCATGTGCAAACTACGAACCTAAAACATAGCTCAACGTGATTTGATCCGACACTCTTCAAGTCAACTTCCGGCGAGCTTTACGGCGAGATTCTGGTAGGCTTCCGATGCTTCCTCAGTTGCTTCGGTGAACTCCCAAAGATACTGGATTGTCCAAAGCTCAACGAGTCTTGCCAGCTTCCGAATCTTCCCTAGTTCCATGAACCTTCGACGATCTTTGAGATGAACTTCCAAAACTTCAAGTCCCCGATTCGATCTTGGATGGTTCCAACACTTCTAAAAATATCTCGACTTCGATGAACTCTTGAACCTGACGGACTTGGACGCCTGGTAAATCACTTTATGTTTTCTTCCCATCGTAGTTATTCCTGCACACTTATCTCGACGAAGTAGATTAGAACAAATATTTCACCAATTGACTTCATCATTAAAATCCGAGATTCAACAAGTAGAAGGTGGCTACCAAAAGAAACCCTCAACCTATAGAGCTTTGGTTCCCTCCTATTTATAGAGGCCCCCTGTAAACCCTAATAGATCTTGCTCTGTTGGGTATTGGATCTCCATCCAATTACCCAAGCCTCTTGGATTAGTGGATCTCTACCCAATAATCTCTTATTAGCAATTATTGGATCTCATCTGAAGATCCAATAATTCAGAGGCTTAATGGATATCCAATAAGTTAGGGGCTCCAGCAGATATCTCATATCCGAACCTCTACTCGTCGTAACACCTACCATATGTGTATGACCCTCTAGACCTAATATCGAGCTGGTCGTGAGTTATACTTATCAAAACTCCTTCTGACTTAGTGAATTATTATCTCTATAATAATTCACCCAACTCATTGACTGCGGACATAATAGGTCATTACGCCGCAGCCCTCAGACGATATAGGGGAATCCAATCCTTTAGACCTATCTGTCCTCAGTTACCATGTATCTATAGTCTCTCATCCATCTAATATCCCAGAGATCTTATACTGGGCATGGTGATGTCAGGCCTATACGGTCTCTCCTCGAGTCTTGCTCTTGTCGGATTCTCCTGAAGAACTCTTTCTCTCTCAATCTGAATAATCTTGGTCAAGGATTTATTCGAGCAAGAATACATGGGATATTCCTCTCATGATACCGAGAGCGGATGATCCTCTATTGACACTTAATAGCCCTCGTAAGGTTGGCTATCACTCCCAATAACCGGCTGTACTAGATCTGGAACTTTCCAAACCTATAAGTCCGGTATCAAAGAGTTGAGTACTCATATAGGACATCCTTGGTGTCTCAAGTCTAAGGACCAGAAACACTACTGGGACTATGGAATCGCTATCTGACGTGAGGTATTAATTACCATCCAGCATTCAGCAGGTGGATCAATTAGTGAACTCATTCCCCAATGAGCACCTGCACTGTACCCTTAGTGTCCCCACACGAGTAGCTATGAGACCAGCCACCTCCATCATATGGACGGGTATATAGCACACCAGTCTATCCGGTTATCTTGATGTCCTTCTCGAGTAACCTATGACCAGAATAATTTAGGGTCTGTGTTTAAAGGTGAATCGGTCTCATTATCATGATCTCATCACGATCAGATTCCCACTGCACAGATCCAATGACTATTAGGGATCGAGCAGCACTAAGAGGGGCAGTGAATTAGTGCAGCGGATGAATACGATAAACTTCGACAATTTTAAACAAGTTTCAAAAACTTCATACGAAAAGAATAATGTTTCGATTAAAATTGTTTCGATTGTGTTTTAACTTGAAAGGATATGTAAGAAGGAGACAATGAAGTAGAGCATCAAAGTGAAGATGGTTTGCAATAATGTAAATGACAATAAGATAAATACAAATTAATTTATAGTGGTTCAGTCATACGACCTTCGTCCACTCCCGATTCCTCTTCACTTGAGGCCACCGGCTTTCCACTAGCTATCTTCCTTCCAATGGGCGAGGATTGCTAGTTATAGGTGCCATATAAGTCAATCACATGAGTGATAGTACCTGTAACACGTTATGTCAATCTCTTTGCTTATGATTATTGGCAGTATCTCACATTATCTAGATGTATGTTGTGATGTCCTTGGATCTGCGCAATGGGAATTGGATCGTGATGAGATTACGATAATAAGACCGATTCACCTTTAAACATAGACCCTAAATTATCCTGGTCATAAGTTACTCGAGAAGGACATCGAGATAACCGGATAGATTGGTGTACTGTATACCCGTTCATATGATAGAGGTAGCTGGTCTCATAGCTACTTGTGTGGGGATACTAAGGATACAGTGCAGGTGCTCATTGGAGAATGAGTTCACTGATTGATCCGCCTACAGAATGCTAGATGGTTATTGATACCTCACGTCAGACAGCGATTCCGTACTCCTAGTAGTGTATTTGGTCCTTAGACTTGAGACACCAAGGATGTCCTATATGAGTACTCCACTCTTTGATACCGGACTTATAGGTTTGGAAAGTTCCATATCTAGTACAGTCGGTCATTGGGAGTGGTAGCCAACCTTATGAGGGCTATTGAGTGTCAATAGAGGATCATCCGCTCTCGATATCATGAGAGAAATATCCCATGTATTCTTGCTCGAATAAATCCTTGGCCAAGGTTATTCAGATTGAGAGAGAAAGGGTTCTCCGGGAGAATCCGACAAGAGCAAGACTCGAGGAGAGACCGTATGGGCCTGACAGCACCATGCCCGGTATAGGGTCTCTGGGATATTAGATAGATGAGAGATTATAGATACATGGTAACTGAGGACAGATAGATCCAAAGGATTCGATTCCCTTGTATCATCTATGGGCCGTGGCGTAGTGGCATGGTACGTCCGCAGTCGAAGAGTTGGGTGAATTATTATAGAGATAATAATTCACTATGTCAGAAGGAGTTCTGACAAATATAACTCACGGCCAGCTCGATATTGGGCATAGAGGGTCACACACATATGGTAGGTGTTGCGACGAGTAGAGGTTCGGATATGAGATATCCTAAACCCCTATCTTATTGGATATCCATTAAGCCCCTAAATTATTGGATCCTGAGATAAGATCCAATAATTGCTAATAAGAGATTATTGGGTAGAAACCCACTAATCCAAGAGGCTTGGGTAATTGGATGAAGATCCAATACCTAATAGGAAAAAAGATCCATTAGGGTTTTTCAAGGGGCCTCTATAAATAAGAGGGAACCAGAGTTTTATAGGTTGAGGGTTTTTGGTAGCCACCTCCTATTTGCCTCTCCCCAAAGAGAGAGGTGCATCGTCACAATCCTTATTGTGTGGATACTGCTAGAGAGGAGGACACTTGAATTCCTTCATCCTCTCCCACAGATCTGCAGGAATTCAAGGATATACGATCTCCCTAGGTACTTTCTTTAAGACATGCAGTTTCGTGGATTTGTTTTTGACGCACCAATCTTCACACGACGATGGAAACTTTCTATGGAAAATCTGGGGTTTTGTTTTTCTGTTCTTCTGCTGCGCATGTGATGTCGCTCCCCCATGACGGATTTCCCAATAGTGGTATAGAGCCAGGTTGTTTGTCCAAAATCGAATCTTAAACTGCGTGTGTTGTGTTATGGATCTGCTTTTGACGCTAAAATCGTTGGCGCAAAAGGGCCAGGAAGGGCAACAACTGTTGCTGCCCTTGCTGCGCTCGTGCAGCGGCCGCAAGGCTGCTTGCAGCCTTGTTGCCTGCACAAGCAGCGATCGCCGGGCGGCGCTCTGGCAAGCGTACTGCGCGGCGGCCTCGGCACTGCGGCGCGGCAAGCTCTGCACCGCAAGCAGCGCCACCGCCAGCGGCTGGCGAGACAGCGCCGCCGCGATCAACCCGCAAGGTGCGTCGCGCCCGCCGCAGCGCGCCCGGCGCCGGCGCCGTGGCGCTGCGCTGCAGCCTTAGGCGCCGCGGGCTGAGCAAAGCGCTAGCGCTGGCGCCGCCGTGGGCCAGCGCACAAAGCGCGCACTGGCGCTCCACATGAGCGGTAGCCTCGCCCTCCGCGCGCCGCCGTGAGGTGGCGGTGGCCGCGAGGAGAGATTAGGGTTTTTCTAGGCAAAAGATAGTTTTACCCTCGGAATTTCAGAAATTCTAGATTCTGTCCCGTTTGACAGAATTACCAAAAATACTTTTTTGGCTGAATTACCAAAATACCCCTGAAAATTCAAAAATTCCCTTTATGTCCCTGATTTCAGAAAATTAAATATATTAATTAAATAGTTTAATTAACTATTATTTTTATCTAGTAGTCTATAAAATAATATATATACATGCGATGTATGATGTGGACAGATGATCATGGACCTGTGATGTGATGTGT
The DNA here is from genome assembly GCA_023547065.1 of Musa troglodytarum. NCBI lineage: Eukaryota > Viridiplantae > Streptophyta > Magnoliopsida > Zingiberales > Musaceae > Musa > Musa troglodytarum. Next base: position 23,904,529 of record CP097506.1, on the reverse strand, counting down.
GTACATGTGATTATTATTATTGGGGCCTGCGAGCCTCTATTTTTCTCGTTTATTATCGGGCCTGCGTGCTTGTAATTATGTTGTAATTACATGAGGAGGCGCAGCGGTAGCGTGACTCACGAGGCCGAGATGGACGATCCGACGTATAAAGATGCGTTGAGATGCCGACGGATCCGACGAAGCGAGATGGACGATCACAGGCAGAGAGATGCGTCGAAGTACACATAGATCTTAATGTGAGTGATTGGGCCCATTGGCTCGGGCCTGATCACATTAGGATATGGTCCATGATCATCTGGTGCGATTGCTCATGTGATGTGTGATTAGTTATACACCTACTAGATAAGTATATATATATTTGCATTGGATGTAGATATATATATTAAATATGTATGTGTGTGACACATTATGTTAGGAGACCAAATAAAAAATCCTCTCCATTAATAATATTAAGTCGGTAAATGTGAGACAATTAGATTGACCCACGTGGCCTTCCATCGTTATAGCTAAGAGCCGATTCCCGGTGTAGGTTGAGTTGGTCGAGTCCCTCAAGACTCATCTATATCACGTCTCGCCATCTTTTCTACGACATAGAGATGTCAGAGGTGACCTGAGGACATGGGATGCTTGGTCGAGTCCCTCGAGAGTATATCACCTAATCAGACTCATCTAGTAATGCGATGTTAATGACTTAAGAACATTATGGTTGGTCAAGTCCCTCGAGGCCATGGTGGTTCGGAGGCCGAACAGGATGGGAATCACAAGGAGTTGTGATTGGCAAGAGTTGCCTCAATTTACGGGCTTAACGTGATTGGTCGAGTCCCTCGAGGTTACGTTAAGATGCCGATTGGATCCTGATCCCCACTAGAGATCTGCTGGGGGTCTCCGATTCACACACCGGAGGGTGTTGTGTGTTTAGCGAAAAATTAGTGGGAGTATATTAAGATACAAGTCCTTATCTTAATTGTTTAAATTTCTGTAAAGTCTGCATGTTATTTATTTCTACTACATCTTTTATTTCAGAAAATGTCGCTTTCAAATCCTTTACGTGGCATACTTGATGCCAACTACCTCACTGGTCCAAATTATGCGGATTGACTTCGCAATCTGAGAATTGTTCTCATGGCAGAGAAAATCGCGTACATCCTTTTCTCAGTTCATAATGAATTTTAATATGAACAAACTAGATGTGACCCTCCCAAAGCTCCTCAATATGTTGAGACAAGCAGAGAGCACCTTCAAGAAAGAAAAGTCGGTTCTCTACACTGGTGAGACCAGAAAGAAAAGGAAGACTGAGAAGACCCTTAAGAAGGGCAAGGGCAAGGGCAGCAGGGTAAGGCAAAGGTTGCCACGAAAGACCCAACAAAGGACAAAGGCCAGTGCTTCCACTACGGCAAAGATGGGCACTGGAAGAGGAACTACAAAGAGTACCTTGCAGAGAGGGTGAAACTGAAGCTTGTAGAAGTTTCAGGTACATTCATGATCAGTCTCAATTTGTCAGAATCTTATAATAACACATGGGTATTGGATACCGGGAGTGCTTATCATATTTGTAATTCGTTGCAGGTTCTGGCAGGACCTAGGAGATTAAACAGAGGCGAGATGGACCTTAAGATGGGCAATAGAGCAAAGGTTGCTATAGTGGCTATTGGCAAGGTCACCTTACATCTGCTTGGTGGAGCTATTATTGCATTAGATGCATGCTATTATATTCCTTCTATTATCAAAAATATTATTTTCATTTCATGTTTGACAGTTATTGGATATAAATTAGTTTTTTAAAATAATGATTGTTCAATAATATTAGATGATGAGATCATCACGAGAGGAACAGTGCATAATGGTTTATGCACCACATATCATGAGTGTATGTGAGTCTAAGAGGAAACGAGAAGTGGAGAATCAAACAAGAAAGAGTATTAAAACCCTTCGATCAGATCGAGGAGGTGAGTACTTGAGTATAGAGTTCACCCAGTTCCTCAAAGACTACGGGATATTATCCTAATGGACACCTCCTTATACACCACAGCTTAATGGTGTATCAGAAAGGAGAAATCGCACACTGTTAGACATGGTGTGTTCCATGATGTGTTTCGACCTACCTATCTCATTCTAAGGATATGTCCTAGAGCTGACTTACCTTACGACAGAATTCCAACTAAATCGGTGATGTCTACTCTACATGAGATATGGAATGGGAAGAAGCCCGATCTTAAAGTTGTTAAGATTTAGGACTGTCCAGCCCACATTAAGAAACACAACCCTGACAAGTTAGAATCTAGGACGGAACGGTGCAAGTTCATGGGATACCATAAAGAAACTTGTGGGTATTATTTCTATCATCCTGAGGATCGAAAGATCTTTGTAGCCAAGAGAGCAATGTTCCTTTAGAAGGAACACATTCTTGGTGGAGATAGTGGGAGCATGATAGAGTTGAGCGAGGTTGGAGAACCTAGCTCAAGCACCAAGCCAGAGTCTGTTCAGATACATAGAACATAAGTTCCAACTTTATGTAGGTTTGATAGAGTATCCCATCCTCCTGAGAGATATGTGAGACATATCAGAAGAGAGGATGTTGAGGATATTGATCCTCAGACCTACGAGGAGGCTATTATGAGCATAGACTCCGGGAAATAGCAAGAAGCCATGAATTCAGAAATGGATTCCATGTACTCCAACAAGGTTTGGAACCTAGTTGATGCACCCAAGGGTATTGTACCTATTGGTTGCAAATGGATCTTCAAAAATTGGAGCAGATGGACAGGTAGAGACCTATAAAGCAAGGCTAGTGGCTACGGGATATCGTCAAAGGCAAGATGTTGACTATGACGAAACTTTCTCACCTGTAGCCATGCTAAAATCCATTCGAATTCTATTGGCTATTGCAGCACACTATGATTATGAGATCTGATAGATGGACGTCAAAATCATATTCCTCAATGGCAACCTCGAGGAGGAGGTGTATATGATACCCAGATAAGGTGTGCAAGTTGCTTAGGCCCATTTATGGACTGAAGCAAGCTTCCCGAAGTTAGAACATAAGATTTGATGAGGCGATCAGATCTTATGACTTTGTTAAGAACGAAGATGAACCTTGTGTGTACAAGAAATTAAGTGGGAGCACTATCACCTTTTTGGTATTATATGTGGATGACATCTTGATCATTGGGAATGATGTAGGAATGCTCTCCACAGTAAAGACTTGTTATCTAGGCACTTCTCCATGAAGGACTTAGGGGAAGCATCCTACATATTGGGGATACGGATCTATAGAGATAGATCCAAGAGGATGCTTGACTTGTCCCAATCAAGGTACATAGACACCATTATCAAAAGGTTTGGCATGAAAAATTCCAAGAGAGGTCTCATACCAATGAGACATGGAATATCACTTTCTAGGAGTATGTCCCCAAAGACTCTTGAAGAAAGGGCACACATGGATATGATGCCATATGCATCAGCGATAGGATCTATCATGTATGCTATACTATGTACCAGGCTTGATATAGCGCATGCTCTGAGTGTCACGGCGGATATCGAGCGGATCCGGCTTGGAGCACGGAAAGCAGATAAAATTTATCCTTAAGTACTTGAGAAGGACCAAGGATCATTTACTGGTATAGGGAGGTAGTAGCCTCAGGGTTGAAGGCTACTCAGACTCGAGCTTCTAGTCCGATGTCGATGATAGCAAGTCTAATTCAGGGTATGTGTTCACCCTGAATGGAGGAGCAGTATACTGGAAGAGTTCCAAGCAAGACACTGTTGCTGACTCGACCATAGAGGCGGAATACATTGCTACGGCAGAAGCAGCAAAGGAGGGAGTCTGGATGAAGAAGTTCATCACAGACCTAGGAGTCATCCCGAGCAGCGAGGAGCTGATTCCTTTATATTGTGACAAATACGGGACGATTACTCAAATAAGGGAACCCGGGTCTCATCAGAAGTGTTCTGAGGAGGTTCCAACTTATTAGAGAGATCGTGGCCCGAAGAGATGTAGTAATGGAAAGAGTTCCATCCGAAGATAACATTGTAGATCCACTGACAAAGCCATTGACTCAGATTGTCTTTGAGCGTCATAGAGGTCTGATGGGGATCAGACATGTTGGTGATTGGCTTTAGGTCAAGTGGGAGATTGCTAGTTATAGGTGTCCTACAAGCCAATCACATGAGTGATAGCACTTGTAACACGTTGCGTCAATCTCTTTTCTTATGATTATTGGCATTATCTCACATTATCTTGATGTATGTTGTGATGTCCTTGAATCTGTGCAATGAGAATTGGATCGTGATGAGATTACAATAATGAGACCGATTCACCTTTAAACATAGACCCTAAATTATCCTGGTCATAGGTTATTCGAGAAGAAAATCGAGATAACCGGATGAAGCTGGTATCTTTGTATACCCGTTCATATGATGGAGGTAGTTGGTCATAGCTACTCGTGTGGGGACACTAAAGTGCAGTGCGAGTGCTATTGGAGAATGAGTTCAGCGATTGATCCGCCTACGGAATCTTTGGATGGTTATTGATACCTCACGTTAGACAACGATTCCATAGTCCCGAGTGTATCTGGTTCTTAGACTTGAGACACCAAGAATGTCCTGTATGAGTACTCCACTCTTTGATACTGGACTTATAGGTTTGGAAAGTTCCATATCTAGTACAGTCGGTCATTGGGAGTGGTAGCCAACCTTATGAGGGCTATTGAGTGTCAATAGAGGATCATCCGCTCTCGGTATCATGAGAGGAATATCTCATGTGTTCTTGCTCGAATAAATCCTTGGCCAAGGTTATTCGGATTGAGAGAGAAAGGGTTCTCCGGGAGAATTCGACAAGAGCAAGACTCGAGGAGAGATCGTATGGGCCTGACAGCACCATGCCTGGTATAGGATCTTTGGGATATTAGATGGATGAGAGATTATAGATATATGGTAACTGAGGACAAATAGGTCCAAAGAATTCGATTCCCAGATCGTCTGGGGCCGCACGTAGTGGCGTTGTAGTTGGGTGAATTATTATAGAGATAACAATTCACTATATCAGAAAGAGTTCTAACAAGTATAACTCACGGCCCATTTCGATATTGGGCCTAGAGGGTGACACACATATGGTAGGTGTTGCGATGAGTAGAGGTTTGGATATGAGATATCCGTTGAACCCCCTATCTTATTGGATATCCATTAAGCCCCTGAATTATTAGATCTTGAGATGAGATCCAATAATTGCTAATAAGAGATTATTGGGTAGAAACCCACTAATCCAAGAGGCTTAGGTAATTGGATGAAGATCCAATACCCAATAGGGCAAAAGATCCATTAGGGTTTTTAAGGGGCCTCTATAAATAGGAGGGAACCAGAGTTCTATAGGCTGAGGGTTTTTGGTAGCCACCTCCTATTCGCCTCTCCCCAAAGAGAGAGGTGCATCATCGCAATCCCTGCTGTGTGGATACCGCTAGAGAGGAGGACACTTGAATTCCTTCATGCTCTCCCATAGATCTACATGAATTCTGGGATATACGATCTCCCTAGGTATTTTCTTTAACACATGCAGTTTTTATGGATTTGTTTTTGACGCACCGATCTTCGCACGATGACGGAAACTTTCTATGGGAAATCGGGGGTTTTGTTTTTCTGTTCTTCCGTATGTGATGTGATGTCGCTCCCCCATGATGGATTTCCCAACAAGGATGAACTCCCATATAGCACCTCTACTGTTGACGGGCTTAAGAGGTAACCCTTATAAGGCCTCTCACCCCTCTCTTGGACTAGAACACTCTTAAAACTTAGAGGAAAGATTTTGACACACTTTCAACAGAGTTTTTCCTTTTTTTTTTAATCTCAGTTCAAGATAACCTTTCATCCATGAATGAGAGGTGTATTTATAGGCCTTAAGAGGATTCAAATTTAGAGCCTAAATTTGAATCACTTTCATTCTTCTCGGTGCTGGCGGTGCCATCGCCTGTTAGTGTTGGTGCCACCGTCTATCAGTGTCAGATTGACACTGCACTGGGCGATTCCACCGCCCAGCTCTCAGCCACTCCGCGGTGCCACCGCCCAGCTCTCTGGTCCTGGGCGGTGCCACTGCCCAGCCCTTCCATCTCACTGGTTTGGGCCTAAAACTCGACCCAAACCGATCCAAAACAAGGCCCAATTGGCCCCTACTTGGGTTATAGGATTAATACCTAATCCAAACCTAAATTAACATGCTAACTATGAAATTAAAGATATTTTCTAAGCTATTACAAAGTCCGGCAAGTCAAGACTTCTTCTGGCGAACTTCCGATGGTCTTCCGATGAACCCTCAGAAACCATTCCGCGGACTCCCGATAAGCTCCCAGACTTCACGATGATCTTGGCAAGTTCCACTGAGCTTCTTTGGCAAGCTCTGATCTTTCTTGGCAAGCTCTATGAACTTCACGAACCTTCCGGCGAACTTCTGAAAACCCTTCGGGAAGCTCCCTACTATTCTTGGCTAGTTTCGGCAGCACTCCTAACTAATCTTTGGACTTCCGTCAAACTCTCAAACTCCCAATAATCCATTACACTTATCTTCCAGTACTTTATTTCACTTTATGTCTTCATTGTTATCATAGTTAATCCTATACATACACAAACAAATACTCTACTTCGATCTAGATAATTATTACAACGCGAATTGACATTCTGTTGCCTGGCACGTCATTGGTCAGTGCTTCGTCCGATTCTTCGGCACATCGTCCTCTCTTGCATTTTGTTGCCCAATCGACGATTGACCTCCGCAACCTCGATATCATTGGCACAACTCTGCTCTTCTTGGCCCGATGCCTAACGTACGAAGCCTTCTACCGATTGTCGATCGAATCTCCGGCTCAACATCCAATATCCTGACGTGATCACCCAGCGCAACGTCGATTCCTCCAGCATCAACTATCTAAACCTGATCGATAGTAGACCTACGTAACTCAAAATGTAGTTAAATCATAAAACATAATCAATTAGTTTCATCATCAAAATCCGAGATTCAACAATCTCCCCCTTTTTGATGATGACAACTAATTGATGACTAACAGAGTTAACTATAACTCCTGAAGTTTAACTAAACTCCCTATTAATATGCCATTGATAGAACACTTGGATTATCCCAAATCCAAGCAACATTCATTACAAATTATGAGAATTATTAAACCATCATGCAAATATATAAAATATTCAATCAGTGCATGAAGTCATCAATCTATTTCTCCCCCTATGTCATCAACAAATAGGAGAAGTTATATCATAGCTAGTTTTCAAGGATATGCAAATTTTACAATTATACTAGCTATCAATCAAAATATTCAACACACATCACTTTAAAACATTCAATTATAGCAAGTTTTAAGAAATTCTTTCTAAAGATAAAGCAAGATAGTAATTTTTCATAACTTGCTTCTTGTGCAAGTTTGCACTTTGCTTTTGTAGCATGCTAGCAACTTTTGAAATGTTCAAGATAGGATGTTCCTTCATTTCAATGATCGAGCTAGCAAATTTTTCATTGAAGTCGCAAGTTAGCAATAAATCTTCTCCCCCTTTGTTTTTGTCAAAAGAAGGGAAGAGTGCAATTCTTTTCCTTTACATGAATTTTGAACCTATGACAATTAACAAAGATAAATATTCATGGGGTATCAAAAGTTTATATTCATGATTCAAAATCAATTTATGAAAATCAAGTTATGAACCAGAATCAAGTTGCAAATTTAACATTCAAGCTATCTCTTACGGTACTTATTAAGATGCTAACAATTTTGTGATACGTTAGCAAGTAATTTTTGCTTGCTCTAGCAAAATTCTTTCTTTCGTGATGCATAAGCTAGCAAGCATTTGCCTTAAGCTAGGAATCTTTCTCCCCCTATGTCATTGTCAAAAAGAAGGGATGAATATTATTTCAAGCAAATAATTTTGCATCAATCAATATTTCAATTTTTATATGATGCAAACAAGCCATAGATGCAAAGAATTCATGAAAGATATCAATATGAAACATCAACAAGGATCAAGAGATATCATACATGGTTCACAAATGTCCCTTTTCAACAAAATCAAGATCAAGATTCAATGATTCATCCTAAAGCAAATTTTCTCTTATATCAATTTTTAATCATCACAAGTGATATTCAAACATTTGCATCAATATTTCAATCAAGAAGTATTGAAATGTAGGAGAAAAATCAGAATAATACATGCAAAGTTTCAATCATCAAAGCATATTTTCTCAAGTTGAGTATCGAAAAGTCAAGAGAAAACAATTTGCATTTTTCTTCATATAACATGAGAGAATCATAAGAGAGTATAGAGTAAGAGACAAGTTATCATAAAAACTCAAGTTATCAAGATCATGATCTCATAAAAGTAATTCAAAAATATAGTTCCAAGAAATGAAAAGACAAGTTGTATTTTATGTGAAAATTTTTCTTTTGATTAACCAGAAGAAGCATGATAAATAATCTTGACATATATAAAGAACTTCATGTTATAATTGTCAAGATCATGATTTCAATAAAATATCTTTATAGAAAAATAAAATCTTTTAGAGCTTGATTCAAGTATTACAAATATCTCAAAAAGTCATGATTCCAAGAGATCAAGAGAAGAGTCATGAGTAAAGTTTAAATTCAATTCGTCAACTTCAAACTCTTCATCAATATTACTTTCGAGATTTATACAAGGTCATAAATGAATTCATCATTTGTCTTTCATCAAAAATAAAAAATTTCAAGAATCATACATTTTCCCTTTTTATGATTAATTTTATTTGAACATGCCTTTCTTGTTTAATGTCAAATAGAGATAAGCATAAAACTTCAAGGACGTAAAGGAAATTTTATAACACAACTCATCAAGTATGATTCTAACCATTCATTTTCAAGACACGATAAAAAAGAGCAAATCAAGGAATCAATCATATCATGTCATGAGTTTCAAAAGGCATTTTAAGTTATCATAAATTCATAAAAATTCAAGTATATAGTTCCAAAAAATCAAGATTATGACTATGATAAAGCTCATTCAAGTTTGAATCATCAAAATCATTTTCGTGATGCAAAACATAATATGCATGGATTCATCATTTGTCTTCTATTGAAAAATCGAAAAACTCTAGAGATAGAAAGATTTCAAGAAACATGCATTTCCATTTTATAATCAAGCCTTTTCCTTTAATAAAAACAAGTATTAACATTCAAGAGTGAAAAGGCAAATTTCGTCATAAAGATCATTAAGAGCCAAAAATATAGCACATAACACATAAGGCATCTTCCAACTAAAAATCGATTCAACATGATAATGTGTTTCGTTTTAAGTTGTTTGTTTCATATAAGTGAGCTCATGTTTTAAGGATGAGTATCATATTTAGAATCAAAACATGAGTATTGTCACAGATATAACACCTTTAAATTCTCATGATATCATAAAATCAATAAGCATGACAACAAACTTTTAATATTTTCATTTCATCATTATCAATGATGATTTCATAAGGTATATTCAAATATTTATATGAAATGCATCATTGTATGAATTCAAAATACAAGTTTGTCATTAAACCCATTAATATCAAAAGCATTACACATAAAGCATCATGATAGTGTATTTTCTCATTTTTATGTATTTCATTTCGTGCAAATTGTGAGCATGCTCTTATTTTTTGTGTAAATGATATGCATCATGTTTAAAACCAAAAACCGATATGGAAAGCATACATGGAATTTTCATCATCTCAAAATGTCATCTTAATTTGTCATGAAAACAATTAGACTAAAAACACATTAATTCAAAACATAGAGTCAAATCAACATTACTTCAAAAACTAATACATGTTATAAAGTCACCAAGCATCATGTTTAGAAACAAAAAGCAATATAAAACATTAAGATACACATGCATTGATTAATCCTAAGCATTATCATAAATCATGCAAGTATCATTTAATTTTTTTTTAATTTTCAAAAATTCTAGTAGAAAAAGTAGGAAATATTTGAAAATAAATTTTTTATTTCCTACCAACTAAACTACGCACTCATGAAAAATTTCAAGTAATTTCAAAAGCATAGAAGCTTTGGTTAAGTTGTCTTACCTTGTAGTCGAAGATCGTCAAACCCAATTTGCCTCTTCTTTAATTGATTCTTCCTTAGGTGCCTTCCTCTTCTTTGTCCTCTTCCTCCGTTAAAGTTCATTGTTTATTTTAGATTTTTGTTTAATGAACTCATTAAGATTCATTAAAAGTTCAATGTCCTCTTTATTGTCCTTATCACTTGAGTCATCAATCAAGTGGCATTTCATAGTTTGTAGTTCCAAAACCTTCTTGTTCTTTAGAAGGTGGTTCAAATATTCATTATGTTCTTCAACATGTTCCAAGAAACTCATTTCATATGTCATTAAGGATCCAATGAGTTCTTCAATATAATAATCATTTAAATCTTTAGTTTATTGTATCGCCGTTATTTTAGGATCCCACTTTTTTGGAAGTGTTAGGGATATTAAGTATGACGTGACACCTGGTCTTGGGTCGTACACCCGGATGACGTCATCGCCCCTCCTGCGCTCCTACGATTTGATCGCCCGACGTCGTTTCGCTTCTGCTACGCCCCAACTACTCGCCAAGTTGACCACGGCACCGGCCTGCGGGGTCAGGTCCGTACGCCACCCGCAGACACAGCCGGAAGCATGCCATCCGTCCGACCTATTTAAGCCGAATGGGTAAGACAGATGGGGGACGAACACGGAGGGGGGACGGAGAAAAAAACACTCGAAGGGTGAGTAGACTCTGAACTATTCGATTATTGTGAGGGATGAACCAGCACTCAGGAGGAGAAGAAGGGAGAGAAGGAGGAGAAGAAGGAGGAGAAGGAGGAGAAGGAGGAGGAGGGGAAGAAGACTCTCTTAGCCACTCTCCCCCTCGCTGCATAGCAGCCACCTTCCCCCTCGCTGCATAGCAGCCACCTTCCCCCTCGCTGCATGGCAGCACCAGAGCTCTCACGCTGCATGGCAGCAGCCGAGCTCCCATCGCTGCATGGCAGCAGCCGAGCTCCCATCGCTGCATGGCAGAACCGAGTTCCCATCGCAGAGAGGTGCAGCATTGACCTCGAGACATCGGCAGCCAAAGGATCTCTCTCTCTACCTCTCTCTCTATGAAACACTCTACTCACTCCCATCCGACACTGACTTAAGCATCGGAGGGGTCGGGATGGGAAACCCCCGACCCGACCTGTGTGCAGGAACCGAGGGGCATGCAGCGAGCTGGCCACCAGATGAAGGAACCGGCCCTGGCCGAGCGGATGATCAGCTTCTCCCGACCCAACGTCGGCTTCCTGCCCGGAGATCGATGAGGCGACCCCTGCGCATTCGGACCCGAACCCAGCCGCGACGGCCCCGAGGCCACGGCAAAAAGTTGTTTCCCCTAACAGATTGGCGCTAGAAGGAGGGCCCGTTGTCGCAAGGTCAGCCCCATCTAATCTCCAAAGCCCGAGCTACAGTGCTCGGCAACCATGTTCAGCGCTTCGCTGCATGGTTCATCGTTGCCTCATGCAGCCGCTCGGCCAAATCTGAGTCCGAGTGCGCTGCTCGGCAGCGGAAGCCCGAGCTGCGATGCTCGGCAACACATCGCTGCGTCGCTGCCTCATGCAGCCGCTCGGCCAAATTTGAGCCCGAGTGCGCTGCTCGGCAGCCGAAGCCCGAGCTACAGTGCTCGGCACCCACGTTCAGCATTTCGCTGCGTGGTTTGCAGCTGCTCGGCAGCGAAAGCCTGAGCTGCGATGCTCGGCAATCCCTCGCTGCCGCTGCGTGCTACTTCGCTGCGTCGCTGCCTCACGCAGCAGCTCGGCCAAATCTGAGCCTGAGTGCGCTGCTCAGCAGCGGAATCCCGAGCTACAGTGCTCGGCCACCATGTCAGCCCTTCGCTGCATGGTTAGCAGTTGCACCAAGCAGCTGCTCGGCAGCGAAAGCCTGAGCTGCGATGCTCGGCAATCCCTCGCTGCGTGCTGCGTCGCTGCCTCATGCAGCCGCTCGGCCAAAATTGAGCCCGAGTGTGCTGCTCGGCAGCCGAAGCCCGAGCTACAGTGCTCGGCACCCACGTTCAGCATTTCGCTGCGTGGTTTGCAGCTGCTCGGCAGCGAAAGCCTGAGCTGCGATGCTCGGCAATCCCTCGCTGCGTGCTGCGTCGCTGCCTCATGCAGCCGCTCGGCCAAATCTGAGCCCGAGTGTGCTGCTCGGCAGCGAAGCCCGAGCTGCGATGCTCGGCAATGCCACGCAGCGTCGCTGCCTCATGCAGCCGCTCGGCCAAATCTGAGTCCGAGTGCGCTGCTCAGCAGCGGAAGCCCGAGCTGTGATGCTCGGCAACACATCGCTGCCTCGCTGCCTCATGCAGCCGCCGCCAAAATTGAGCCCGAGTGCTGCTCGGCAGCCGAAGCCCGAGCTACAGTGCTCGGCACCCACGTTCAGCATTTCGCTGCGTGGTTTGCAGTTGCTCGGCATCGAAAGCCTGAGCTGCGATGCTCGGCAATCCCTCGCTGCGTGCTACTTCGCTGCGTCGCTGCCTCACGCAGCAGCTCGGCCAAATCTGAGCCTGAGTGCGCTGCTCGGCAGCGGAATCCCGAGCTACAGTGCTCGGCCACCATGTCAGCCCTTCGCTGCATGGTTAGCAGTTGCACCAAGCAGCTGCTCGGCAGCGAAAGCCCGAGCTGCGATGCTCGGCAACACATCGCTGCGTCGCTGCCTCATGCAGCCGCTCGGCCAAATCTGAGCCCGAGTGTGCTGCTCGGCAGCCGAAGCCCGAGCTACAGTGCTCGGCACCCACGTTCAGCATTTCGCTGCGTGGTTTGCAGCTGCTCGGCAGCGAAAGCCTGAGCTGCGATGCTCGGCAATCCCTCTCGCTGCGTGCTTCGCTGCTTCGCTGCCTCATGCAGTCGCTCGGCCAAATCTGAGCCCGAGTGCGCCTGCTCGGCAGCGGAATCCCGAGCTACAGTGCTCGGCCACCATGTCAGCCCTTCGCTGCATGGTTAGCAGTTGCACCAAGCAGCTGCTCGGCAGCGAAAGCCCGAGCTGCGATGCTCGGCAACATCGCTGCGTCGCTGCCTCATGCAGCCGCTCGGCCAAATCTGAGCCCGAGTGTGCTGCTCGGCAGCGGAAGCCCGAGCTGCGATGCTCGGCAACACATCGCTGCGTCGCTGCCTCATGCAGCCGCTCGGCCAAAACTGAGCCCGAGTGTGCTGCTCGGCAGCCGAAGCCCGAGCTACAGTGCTCGGCACCCACGTTCAGCATTTCGCTGCGTGGTTTGCAGCTGCTCGGCAGCGAAAGCCTGAGCTGCGATGCTCGGCAATCCCTCGCTGCGTGCTGCGTCGCTGCCTCATGCAGCCGCTCGGCCAAATCTGAGTCCGAGTGCGCTGCTCGGCAGCGGAAGCCCGAGCTGCGATGCTCGGCAACACATCGCTGCGTCGCTGCCTCATGCAGCCGAATTTAAGCCCGAGTGTGCTCGGCAGCGGAAGCCCGAGCTACAGTGCTCGGCCACCATGTCATCGCTTCGCTGCATGGTAAGCAGTTGCACCAAGCAGCTGCTCGGCAGTGGAATCCCGAGCTACAGTGCTCGGCAACCATGTCAGCCCTTCGCTGCATGGTTAGCAGTTGCACCGAGTGCGCTGCTCGGCAGCGGAAGTCCGAGCTGCGATGCTCGGCAACACGTTGCTACGTCGCTGCCTCATGCAGCCGCTCGGCCAAAACTGAGCTCGAGTGCGCTGCTCGGCAGCCGAAGCCCGAGCTACAGTGCTCGGCACACACGTTCAGCACTTCGCTGCGTGGTTTGCAGCTGCACCAAGCAGCTACTCAGCCGAAGCCCGAGCTACAGTGCTCGGCACACACGTTCAGCACTTCGCTGCGTGGTTTGCAGCTGCACCAAGCAGCTACTCAGCCGAAGCCCGAGCTACAGTGCTCGGCCACCCATGCTCAACCACTGCTGCGTGGTTTATCGCTGCAACAAGCAGTTGCTCCACCAACGCCCGAGCTGTGACGCTCGGCCAGCTAATGCCCGAGCTGTGACGCTCGGCCACTCACGTTCGGTAATCCTTCGCTGCATGCATTGTAGCTGCACCAAGCAGCTACCCGGCCAAAAACTACCCGAGCCATGCTGCTCGGCCAACAGAAGCGATGCTCCGATTGTTGTTACTCCTTTGCAATATCTTACAGACTTCTCACTGAGTTGAGCAGGCCATGCAACTTAATCTTCATGGACCTCTCGAGCTGCAACCTCAAGGGGTAAACATCGCAACAGATCGGCAACCGGTGCGCTCATTGGAGAAGCTCCCCACGAGCTGACCTCCCTCATACATAAGCCATTGCTGCAGCAGGGGCTGTGCGGTGCATCGCAAAAGAATTCTGCAGCAGCAGAGCTGAATCTGATCTTCTACGTGCTACTGGATCTGTGTTGGAACGAGAAGCTCACTGGTTTTCTAGGCCTTGAGCGGCGGCTCGGCCCTATATCCCGAACGGCGGCGGTTCGGTTTTCCAGGTCTTGAGCGGCGGCTCGACCACTGGTTTTCTAGGCCTTGAGCGGCGGCTCGGCCCTATATCCCGAACGGCGGTTCGGTTTTCTGTGTCTTGAGCGGCGGCTCGACCGGTCTCTGGGCCTTGAGCGGCGGCTCGGTCCCATATCCCGAACGGCGGTTCAGCGATATCGGTTTTCCAGGTCTTGAGCGCGCCGACCATCGTTTCTAGGCCGAGCGCGGCTCGTTCCTATATCCAACGGGCGGTTCGGTTATTGTGGCTTTCAGGTCTTGTGCGGACCTCGACCCTTTATTACCAAACGACGGGTCGGTAACAGGAGTTGACGCCGCCGCCTCTTTACCCCGAACGGCGGTTCGATTACATGGTCCCGAGTACCTCAACCATTGGTTTCGGGGCCTTGCGGGTCTCGACCCACGATTACGGGCGGCGGATTGGCAGCGGGGATTGGCGTCGCCTCGATCCTTATCGAGCAGCGGTTCGGCGAGTGGTTTCGAGTCTTGGCGGCGGCTCGACCACTGGTCTCTAGGCCTTGGCGGCGGCTCGGCCCATATCGACGGCGGTTGGTTATTATAACTTTCGGTCTTATGCGGACCTCGACCCCTTATTACCAAGCAGCGGGTCGGTAACGGGGAGTTGGGCGTCGCACGCCCTTTACCGACGGCGGTTGGTTACATGGTCTGAGTACCTCAACCATTGGTTTCCGAGGGCCTTGCGCGGGTCTCGACCCACGATTGCGGACGGATTGGCAGCGGGGATTGGGTGTCGCCTCGATCCTTTATCGAGCGGCGGTTGGTTACATGGTCTTGGCGGCGGCTCGACCGCCGGCTTCCTAGGCCTTGGCGGCTCGGCCCTATATCGAGCAGCGGTTTGGTGACTATGGTTTCGGGTCTTGAGGCTCCTCGACCCCCTTTATCGACGGCGGTTCGGTCACATGGTCTCGAGCTTCCTCGATCGCCGGTTTCGGGTCTTGGCGGCGCCTCGACCCCTTATCACTGCAGGATTCGGTCAATTATGTCACGACAGCGAGAACCTCCGCCCAAGATCTCGATCGGCAACCAGGTTTTTCCGAGCACCACCCCCCAATCCTCAAGATCGTCCCGCAGGAGTGGCTTTTTGAGGGGGGGTGTTAGGGATATTAAGTATGACGTGACACCTGGTCTTGGGTCGTACACCCGGATGACGTCATCGCCCCTCCTGCGCTCCTACGATTTGATCGCCCGACGTCGTTTCGCCTCTGCTACGCCCCAACTACTCGCCAAGTTGACCACGGCACGGCTGCGGGAGTCAGTCCGTACCCACCCATGAGCGTGGGAAGCATGCCATCCGTCTGACCTATTTAAGCCGAATGGGTAAGACAGATGGGGGACGAACACGGAGGGGGGACGGAGAAGAAACACTCGAAGGGTGAGTAGACTCTGAACTATTCGATTATTGTGAGGGATGAACCAGCACTCAGGAGGAGAAGAAGGGAGAGAAGGAGGAGAAGGAGGAGGAGGAGGAGGGGAAGAAGACTCTCTTAGCCACTCTCCCCCTCGCTGCATAGCAGCCACCTTCCCCCTCGCTGCATGGCAGCACCAGAGCTCCCACGCTGCATGGCAGCAGCCGAGCTCCCATCGCTGCATGGCAGCACCCGAGCTCCCATCGCTGCATGGCAGCACCCGAGCTCCCATCGCTGCATGGCAGCAGCCGAGCTCCCATCGCTGCATGGCAGAACCGAGTTCCCATCGCAGAGAGGTGCAGCATTGACCTCGAGACATCGGCAGCCAAAGGATCTCTCTCTCTACCTCTCTCTCTCTATGAAACACTCTACTCACTCCCCTCCGACACTGACTTAAGCATCGGAGGGGTCGGGATGGGAAACCCCCGACCCGACCTGTGTGCAGGAACCGAGGGGCATGCAGCGAGCTGGCCACGGATGAAGGAACCAGCCACGGCGAGCGGATGATCAGCTTCTCCCGACCCAACGTCGGCTTCCTGCCCAGAGATCGATGAGGCGACCCCTGCGCATTCGGACCCGAACCCAGCCGTGACGGCCCCGAGGCCACGGCAAAAAGTTGTTTCCCCTAATAGGAAGGGATCTTAAGATTTTGTTAGTAAGTTCAAAATTCAAAAAACATTTACCAAGAGCTTTTAGACTATTGACAACATTCGTAAAACGAGTGCACATGTCGCCAATAGTCTCGCTTGGTTTCATTCAAAAAATCTTAAAATCATGCAATAAGAGGTTTACTTTCGAGTCTTTGACTCTACTAGTTCCCTCGTACATGATTTCAAGTATTCACCAAATTTCAAAAGCTATTTCACACATAGAAATCTGATTGAACTCATTTTTATCTAAAATGCAAAATACGACATTCATAGCCTTTGCATTCAAAGAAAAAGACCTTTTCTCCAAATCTGACCATTCGTTCGTCGGTTTAGAGGGAAGTTGAAAATGATTTTCAATAACATTCCATAAGTTTAAATCAAGAGAAATCTAGAAAACTCTCATTTGAGTTTTCCAATATATGTAGTCCAATCCGTTAAAGAACAGTGGATGAACAACCGAAAAACCCACTTGAAAGCCATGAAGAGCCATTTCGCATAGGTGTAAAACCGAATGAGAAATAACGTAGCTCTGATACCAATTGTTAGGGATCGAACGGCACTAAGAGGGGGTGAATTAGTGCAGTGGATGAATACGATAAACTTCGATGATTTTAAACAAGTTTCAGAAACTTCGTATGAAAAGAATAACGTTTCGATTAAAATCATTTTGATTGCATTTTAACTTGAAAGAATACGTAAGAAGGAGACAACGAAGTAGAGCATCAAAGTGAAGATGGTTTGCAGTAATGTAAATGATAATAAGATAAATGCAAACCGATTTATAGTGGTTCGGTCATATGACCTACGTCCACTCCCAATTCCTCTTCACTTGAGGCCACCGGCTTTCCATTAGCTATCCTCCTTCCAACGGGCAAGGATGAACTCCCTTACCACACCTCTCCTTTTGACGGACTTAGGAGGTAACCCTTACAAGGCTTCTCACCATTCTCTTGGACTAGAACACTCTTAAAACTTAGAGGGATGATTTTGACACACTTTCAGAATTTTTCCTTTTTTTATCTCAGTTCTAGATAACCTTTCATCCATGAATGAGATGGGTATTTATAGGCCTTAAGAGGATTCAAATTTGGAGCCCAAACTTGAATCACTTTCATTCTTCCCGATGCTGGCGGTGCCATCACGTATTAATGGCGGTCTGACACTGTTGCATCGCCCAGCCTGGCAGTGCCATCGCCTAGCTCACTCATCCTGGGCGATGCCATTGCCCAGCCCTTCTAGCTCACTGGTTTGAGCCTAAAACTCGGCCCAAACTGGTCCAAAATAAGGCCCAATTGGCCCCTAGTTGGGTTATAGGATTAATACGTAATCTTAACCTAAATTAACGTGCTAACTACGAAGTTAAAGATATTTTCTAAGCTATCACAAAGTCTAACAAGTCAAGACTTCTTCTGGCGAGCTTTCGGCGAACTTCCGGTGGTCTTCCGATGAACCCTCGGAAACCATTCTGCGGACTCCCGGCAAGCTCTTGGACTTCACGATGATCTTGGCGAGTTCCACCGAGCTTCTTTGGCAAGCTCCGATCTTTCTTGGCAAGCTCCGTGAACTTCTGACAAACCTTCCGGTGAACTTCTGAAAACCCTTCGACAAGCTCCTACTGCGTTCTCGGCGTTAAAGACTCCCAATGAATCTTCGGACTTCCGTCAAACTCTCGAACTCCCAACGATCCATCACACTTGTCTTTTAGTACTATGTTTCACTTTACGTCTTCATCGTTATCATAGTTAATCTTGCACATATACAAACAAATACTCTACTTTGATATAGACAATTATTACAATGCGAATTGACATTCTGTTGCCCGACACGTCATTGGTCGGTGCTTCGTCCGATTCTTCGGTGCATCATCCTCTTTTGCGTTTTGTTGCCCAATCGGTAGTTGACCTCTGTAACCCTAATATCATTGGCGCAACTCTACTTTTCTTAGCCCGATGCCTGACGTACAAAGCCTTTTACCGATTGTCGACCGAACCTCCAGCTCGACATCCAATATACTGATGTGATCACCCGGCGCAACGTCAATTCCTCCAGCATCAATTGTCTAAACCTGATCGATTGTGACCTGTGTAACTCAAAATGCAGTTAGATCACAAAACACAATCAATTAGTTTTATCATCAAAATCTGAGATTCAACAATGACATCATAATATATGCAACATATAAGATAAATTGATAAAACGCCTAATAATACACAAAGAGAAAAAGTGCATATCAAGTCACAAGTGCCATCACTCGTGTGATTGGCTTGCAGGGCACATATGACTAGCAATCTCCCACTTGACCTAAAGCCAATCACCAACATGTCTGATCCCCATCAGACCTCTATGATGCTCAAAGACAATCTGAGTCAATGGCTTTGTCAGTGGATCTGCAATGTTATCTTCGGATGGAACTCTTTCCATTACTATATCTTTTCTGGTGACAATCTCGCTTATCAAATGGAACCTCCTCAGAACATGCTTTGACTTCTGATGAGACCTAGGTTCCTTCGCTTGAGCAATTGCCCCGTTGTTGTCATAATATAAGGGAATCGACTCCTCGCTGCTCGGGATGACTCCTAGATCTGTGATTAACTTCTTCATCCAAACTCCCTCCTTTGCTGCCTTTGTTGTAGCAATGTATTCCGCCTCTATAGTTGAGTCAGCAGTAGTGTCTTGCTTGGAACTCTTCCAGCATTCTACCCCTCCATTCAAGGTGAACACATACCCTGAATTAGACTTGCTATCATCGACATCGGACTGGAAGCTCGAGTTTGTGTAGCACTCAATCCTAAGGCTACTACCTCCATATACTAGTAAAATATCCTTAGTTCTTTCTCAAGTACTTAAGGATACATTTTACTGCTTTCCAGTGCTCCAAGCCTAGATCTGCCTAATATCTGCTTGTGACACTCAGAGCATGCGCTATATCAAGCCTAGTACATAACATAGCATACATGATCTATCCTATCGCTGAGGCATATGGTATCATATCCATGTGTGCTATTTCTTGAGTCTTTGGGACATACTCCTAGAAAGTGATATTCCATGTCTCATTGGTATGAGACCTCTCTTGAAATTTTCATGCCAAATCTTTTAACAATGGTGTCCATGTACCTGGACTGGGACAAGCCAAGCATCCTCTTGAATCGATCTCTATAGATTCGTATCCCTAATATGCAGGATGCTTCCCCCTAAGCCCTTCATGGAGAAGTGCCTAGATAACTAAGTCTTTACTGTGGAGAGCATTCCGACATCATTCCCAATGATCAGGATGTCATCCACATATAATACCAAAAAGGTGATAGTGCTCCCACTTACTTTCCTGTACACACAAGACTCATCTTCGTTCTTAACAAAATCATAAGATCTGATCGCCTCATTAAATCTTATGTTCCAACTTTAGGAAGCTTGCTTTAGTCCATAAATAGATCTAAACAACCTACACACCTTATTTGGGTTATCCCTGGACATGAATCCCTCAAGCTATCATATACACCTCCTCGAGGTTGCCATTAAGGAATGCAGTTTTGATGTCCATCTACTAGATTTCAAAATCATAGTGTGCTGCAATAGCCAATAGAATTCAGATCTCCCGATGGCGTCGCCCTTGCGGCGTGGCGCCCCTGCACCGCCTGCGAGTTGGTCGCCCTTAGGCGGTGTCTTTGCTGCGGGCTGGTCGCCGTGGCGGGGCCCTGCGGCTCTGTGCCCCGGTGGCGGTCGCCCTATGTGCGAGGCCACCAACGGGCACGCGCCACCCCTACGGGCTCTTGTGCCCTTGGGGTAGCACCCACAGGCTGCTGCAGCGTTGCCCCAGCGGGCACTGCCCGCCCTTGCCGACAGGCCACCCCATAGGGGGTGTTGCTACGGGTGGGCCGACGGCCACCTGCCTGCCGGCCCTGTGCTCACAGTTGCCACCAATGCAGGTAGCAAGGCTACAAGGAGCCTCTTCGCTACTGTGCGAGCGCAACAAGGGCAGCAACAGTTGCTACCCTTCCTCGCCTTTTGCACCCATAATTTTGGTGTCAAAAGTAGGTCTAAAACACAATACACGTAGTTTAAGATCCGATCTTCGCATGAACAACTTGGCTCTGATACCACTATTGGGAAATCCTTCAAGGGAGCGACATCTCATGCACAACAGAAGAATAAAAACAAAACACCCTAGATTTCCCATAGAAAGGTTCCGTCGTATTGCGAAGATCGATGCGTCAAAACAAATTCGTGAAAACTGCATGTGCAAAAGAAAATACCTAGGGAGATCGTATATCCCTGAATCCCTACAGATTTGTAGGAAGGATGAAGGAGGTCAAGCATCCTCCTCTCTAACGGTATCCACACGGTAGGGACTGCGATGATGCACCTCTCTGGGGAGAGGAGAACAGAAGGTGGCTACCAAAAGAAACCCTCAGCCTATAGAGCTTTGGTTCCCTCCTATTTATAGAGGCCCCTTGTAAACCCTAATGGATCTTGTCCTATTGGGTATTGGATCTCCATCCAATTACCCAAGCCTCTTGGATTAGTGGGTCTTTACCTAGTAATCTCTTATTAGCAATTATTGGATCTCATCTGAGGATCCAATAATTCAGAGGCTTAATAGATGTCCAATAAGTTAGAGGCTCTAGTGGATATCTTATATCCGAACCTCTACTCATCATCGTAACACCTACCATATGTGTGTGACCCTCTAGGTCCAATATCGAGCTGACCGTGAGTCATACTTATCAGAACTCCTTCTGACTTAGTGAATTATTATCTCTATAATAATTCACCCAACTCATCGATTGCGGACGTACTAGGCCACTATGCCGCAGCCCCAGACGATACAAAAGAATCCAATCCTTTGGACCTATCTGTCCTCAGTTACCATGTATCTATAGTCCTTCTGATAGGACCCTAGCAGGGTTAGGTCCTACTCAACCAAGTAGCAGCTAATAAAAATCCTGTGAATGTAATAAATCCCACATAGCCGCCTCTATCCTATAAAGAAGAGAGGCTTGGGTTTATATGTGGGCTATTGAGCCTCTTAGCCGTCGCCTCCCTTGTTACTAGGTCAATCGACTAAAGTTGAGGGTAAATTAGGTAGTTCACTTAGGAAGCAGCCCATAGGGATAGGGATTAGAGCTCTATATAAGCTTGTAGCCTCCACCTCTTTGGAATAAGAAAGATCAATCTACAATTGTAGCCACTAGGCTACTTAGAGGGTGGAACCCCTATAGCGTTCCAAGGGTTGATCCCCCTCAAAGATCAATCTCCATAGAATTCCTCTAAGGTTCTATCATCTGGTATTAGAGCAGCGATCTTGCTGCTTTTGCTGCCATCCCTGCCGCCCACCATCAGCCAAGCAATTCCCATAATTGTTCTTGACGTCATCGTCTCCACTATCATCTCTTGACGTAGATCAATTCAATCTACTATCGTCACCTCCAATTGCATCAGAGATCTGGTATTTTTCTACCACCAATACCCTTTGCTACTGCAATTTTTCATCTAAAATACCAAAAAGAAGTTTTTCTATCTATCCCTTGCCTGCAAATTCCTTGGGTCGCAAAAGTTACCATCTTTGCGAACGAAGGATTGTTGGAGAAAATTTTAACCGTGTGTTGCTACCTTTAACCGATCTAATTATTATCCTTTTTGAACGAAATTTCTTGTGTACCTCATAGATCATCTTGGCTCCCATCCATGATTGATCTATCATGAAATTCATCTTAAAAGAAATTCGTGTGTTGCTGTAATCTCTCGTCGTAAACTGCTAAAATTTTTCGACGAGAATTCTGCTATCGCAACTTGCACCGATTTCTTTACTGTTATGCTACAAAAATTTCTTGATCCAATTTGTCATCCTTGCTATTATTTAAACTAAGATTCTACCATCAAACCCCCTCCTCAAATCCTTGAGTTTTCGCTGGAAATTTCATTGAGAAACCGCTATTTCTTCGACGACAATTCTGCTCTTACGAGATAGCGCATATCGGCAGCAATTTTCATTGATTTTTGTCAAATCTTTGCTGCGATCTACCATAGATCTAAAACCCTCTTCCCTAACCTTCATCCACTACCATCACAGCCCAAAACTCCATCAAACCGTAGCCCCAAACTATGCCCAAAATAGCCATAAAACAAGCCTAAACCGTAGCCTACATCCACCAATCTACCAACCCTTTCAGCCACCGCTTCTCTCAACTAATACATGCCTTTAACTCGACAGCAAAAAAGAGATCTTAATATTATAAATTTGGAGACATATGCTATGGCATCCGAGGAGGCAATTGATGCTAAATTCGAAGCCTTCGAGACACGAATGGAGGAGAAGATTCGGACTCTCTTTGTCGAACTCAGTTTGGGTCGACCACCGAGCCCAAAGAAATTACATCAAGAAGAGAGCTCTGATCGAAGAGATGAACTCCAGGAGAGGGGAGGCTCTATGACCGATCCTTACTATTCACACATGAGGGTGTACTTCCCTAGATGGGAAGAAGGAGACCCGATTGGTTGGATCTCACGCGCGAAGCGATATTTTCGGTACCACAAAACCACAGATGCATCTATGGTAGAAATTGCGGCTATACATCTTGAAGGGGATGCCATACAATGGTTTGATTGGTTTGAACACACTCATAGAGTCCTCTCATGGTGACAATTCAAAGAAGGACTACTGATTCGCTTCGGACCAACCAATTATGAGAACATCGACGGACAACTAGCAAAGATCCGATCCGACAAACCTCCACCATTCAGGAGTATCAAACCAGGTTTGAAATGTTATCTAATCAAACTCGTGATTGGTCTAAAAAATAGTTATTGGGAATATTTATTGAGGGCTTGAAGCCGGAGGTCCGGAGGGAAGTTAAAGCGCGACAACCATACACACTTATGGCAACCATCTCTTTCGCACGACTTCAGGATGAGCGATTGAACCACGAAGCCTGGAGGATTAGGGTCACTCCCCGACCAACAATATTGAAACCCTCAGCCCCCCCTACTATCAGCCAAGCTCTTGCACAAAAAAGGTTGACAAGAGAAGAGCTTCGAGACCGATCTGCCAAGGGGTTATGTTGGCATTGTGACGAGTCGTGGAGCCGCGAGCATCGCTGTAAAAAAGGGAGACTTATTGTGATTGAACCAGTGGAAGAAGAGATCAGTGAATAGCCAGAAGAGAGTCTTGAACATGAGAAAGAAGATGTGGAAGAAGAGCCATAATCGACCGACTTTATGGTACATGCGCTAGCCGGCTACTCAAATCCGTAAACGATGAAAGTTGGAGGCCTGCTCAAATAACAACGATCACCATTCTCATCGATACGGGCAGCACTAATAACTTTCTAAACAGTAAGGCTGCTGCTCAGATGGCGCTCCACATCAAAAGTTGCAGCAAGTTCGACGTAAAGGGCGCCGATGGCCGAATCCTAAAATACGACCAAAGATGCCCGCAAGCAAAACTATTACTGCAGAACCAAGAAATTATTGCCGACTTCTTCCTCCTACCAATTGATGATTATGAGGCTATGTTGGGCATAGAATGGCTGACGATGCTAGGTGACGTCTCTTGGAACTTTTCCAAATTGATTATGAAATTCTATTGCAAAGGCAAACAAGTCACCCTACGTGGGAAGCGCGGAAGCAACGTAATCACCGTTTCAACCCAACGAATGGAGAAAGTTTTACATAAGATAAATGGTGGCTTTCTTATGCATCTCCAGCAACAACAAGAGGGGAAGAAAATAGAAATTAAAGATCAAAATTTCACCCAACTACTTATTGAATTTGACGATGTTTTTGCTGAACCGTACGGTCTTCCTCCTACTCGGCAACATGACCACTGAATTCCAATCCTTCCAAGCAAACCACTAGCAAACACTCGACCTTACCACTATCCTCACCTCTAGAAGGATGAAATTGAGAAGATCGTGAAGGAAATGCTCGAAATAGGGGTGATTTGGCCAAGGCAGCCCCTACTCCTCACTGGTTCTACTTGTGCACAAGAAAGACAGAACATGGCGGATGTGCATCAACTACCGAGCTCTAAATGACATCACCATCAAGGATACTACCCAATACCAGTGGTGGATGTGTTGAATCTCGGATTTTGATGATGAAGTCAATTGATGGTTAATTGATCTAATCCATTTATGAGATAAGTGTGTAGGATTAACTATGATAAACATAAAGAAAATTACAGAGACAAGTTGATTGGAAGTTCAAGAGTCCATCGGAAGTCCGAAGGATCATCGGAAGTGCTGCCGGAGCCAACCGAGATGAAATCGGGGACTTGCCGAAGGTTTCAGAAGTTCGGAAAGATCGTCGGAGGTTCGCGAAGATCACCGAGAAGGTTCAGAAGGTTGCCAAAGACTCATTGAACTTGCCATAGAATCCGGGAGCCTATTGGGAGTCCGCCGGAAGAAATCCGAGGGAGTGTCGGAAGTTCGCCGGAAGATCGCTGAATAGCTCTTCGGAAAATGACTTGTCGGTGTCAGTTTAATTTGGTTTTAAGTTCATAGTTAGCACTTAATTAGGGTATAGACTATGTGTTAATCCTATCTAGACCTGTGTTGGGCCAATTGGGCCTTTAAGGGGTTGTGTTGGGCTGAAATTTAGGCCCACACAACATCTGGGAAGGTCTGGCGGTGGCACCGCTAGACCCAGGTGGTGGCATCGCCAGATGGCCAAATGCCAGGCGGTGGCACCGCCCCAAGCAGGCGGTGGTACCACCTATCGAGCGATGGTACCGCGATGTCGGCGGTGGTACCGCGGACAGTGGTTGCAACCACACGTGTCGTGATAATACCGCCCGATTGCCAAGCGGTTGTACGCTTTGCACCGAAAATTCGGGATGGAACTCTTTTGAGTGTCATTTTTGAATCCCAAAAGAGTCTATAAATACCCCTTTACTTCTAGCTGGTAGAGCACCTTTTATAGTGTTAGAATCGAGTCTAAGCTATAGCAAATTCCTGCTTTCAATTGCTCAAGTGTTCACCTCTTTTCTTCTCCTTGTAAAAATTCTGTAAAGAGAGAAAACCTCTTGTAAAAGGCTGTAAAGGGTGTTTAGTCCTTCCACTTTAAGAGACTTGGTAGTGGAAGTTGGGAGCCTCATTGGAGGAGGCTTCAAGAGTGGGCGTAGGTCATTTGTGAACTACTATACATTGCTGCGTTCATTGGTTGTGAGTGTTTAAATTTCTGTATCGTAAATTTCTTAGCTGCAAATTGATCAAATTTCTTCTCACTACCTTCTATCTCATTTAACTGAATCATTTCAAGTTAAAGTCTCTTTCGTTGAATCAAGTTCCTATATGAATTTCCGAATCGGTTTTCAAACTTTCTAACTTTAATCCGCTGCACTAATTCACCCCCTTAGTGCCGCTCTAAACCTGACAGTTGGTATCAGAGCCACGTTATTTCTCATTCGGATTTACACCTATAAGAAATGGCTCTTCATGGCTTTCAAGAGAGCTTTTCAATTTTTCGTCCATCGTTCTTTAACGGATCGGACTACACATATTGAAAAACTCGAATGAGAGTTTTCTTGATTTCTCTCGATTTAAACTTATGGAACATTGTTGAAAATGGATTTCAACTTTCCTCTAAACCGACGAACAAATGGTCGGATTTGAAGAAAAGATCATTTTCTTTGAATGTAAAGGCTATGAATGCCTTATTTTGTGCTTTAGACAAAAATGAGTTTAAATTTCTATGTGAAATGGATTTTGACATTTGGTGAACTCTTGAAATCATGCATGAAGGAAGCAGTAGAGTCAAAGACTTGAAAGTTAATATTTTGATGCATGATTTTGAGGTTTTCCAAATGGTACCAAGTGAGACTATCAATGACATGTTCTCCTGTTTCTCGAATGTCATCAATAATCTAAAAGCTCTTGGTAAATGTTTTTCGAATTTTGAACTCGTAAGCAAGATTTTAAGATCCCTTCCAAAAAAATGAGATCCTAAAGTAACCACAATACAAGAGGCTAAAGATTTAAATAATTTACCTATTGAAGAACTAATTGGCTCACTAATAACATATGAAATTACCTCCTAAAATATTTTAAACTTGATGAACACTTGAACCACCTTCCAAAGAACAGGAAGGATTTGGAACTCCGAACTATGAAATGCCACTTGGAGTGATGACTCAAGTGATGAGGACAATGAGAACTTTGAATTTCGAACACTAAATCTTAATAAGTTCATTAAACAAAAATCTAAAATAAATAATGAACTTGAACAGAGGAAGAGGCCACCAAAGAAGAAGAAGAAGGATCGCCAAGAAGAATCAAGTAAAGAAGAAACGAACTACGCTTTGACGGTTTTTGACAACAAGGTAAGCAACTTAACTCCCTTGAATTACTTTGAAATTACATGATCCTTTCATGAGTTGCTTGAAATAGTTGGTAGGATTTTTTTTTATGCTTTTTTCCTTTCTAGTAATTTTTTAAAAATTAAAAATATGAATGATGCATGATTTGTGATAATGCTTAGGATTAATCCATGCATGTGTATCTTGATGTTTTATATTGCTTTTCGTTTCTAAACATGATGCTTGATGATTTTGTAACATGCATTAGTTTTTGAAGCAATGTTGATTTGACTCTATGTTATGGATTAACGTATTTTTGGTCTAATTGTTTTCATGACAAATTAAGATGACATTTTGAGATGATAAAATTTCATGTATACTTTCCATATTGGTTTTAAATCTTAAACATATCTATGTATGAATTTCTTGAAAATCTTTCGATGATAGATGTATGTATCTTGATTATAATTTGAAAACTTCCATCTTGGCTTAATGGGTTTTAACCCTTTTATGATGAAATTTTTGTTGATACATGTCTTCATGAAATCAATTATAAAGACCCAACTCACATAATTTTCAAATGAAAGAAATGTGGTTTTAATGTTGCCTTGTATTACATTTGGACTTAATAGTTTTTATGACAAAAATTATTTTTCAGATTTTTAAAATGATGTATGATTTTAGCAAAAGTTTGAGCATTGATCATCTTGTTATAACAAATGAAAGAAAAGTGATAAATTAATTTATGATATTTTAGAAATCACTTGAATTATGAATGAGATTTTAATGATACGGTAATGACTTTATTCATGTTATGAATCTTAAAAATGATAATTTGATTATGAGTCTTGAGTTGATGAATTGAACTTGAATGATTTTTCTTTTAATGATTCTTGAATCTTTTGGAATTATGACTTGTTAAGACGTATTTAATACTTGAATCAAGTTCTAAAAGATTTCTTTTTGTTATAAAGAAATTTTATTGAAATCATGATATTGACATCTATAACTTGAAGTTCTTTATAAATCAAGATTGTTTACCATGCTCTTTCCGTTTTATCAAAAGAAAATTTTTAAATAAAATGTAACTTGTCTTTTGATTTCGAATTCAATACTTGAATTTTTATAAATTCGTGTCTTGATTCTTATGAAATGTGATCTTGATGAAAAATCTTATGCATGAATCAAGGTGCTCTTTGTGCTATTCATTCTCAATTGAATCATGTTCTTCTTGAGCCTTGATATTATATCCTAGAAGTGACATGATTTTTTTGCCTTGTGTAGCAAATTGAATATTTGATATAAATTAATTTTCTTTATGATGAATCATGAATCATGACTTGATCTATGATTTTGATATATTTTTATCATGATCCTTGATTGTATAATTCTTTTACACTATTAAAAGGATTTGTCAAATGAATCATGTCCTTCTTAAATATTTCTTGATATCATGACATGATTTTTTTATATAGCTTAAAATCTTTTAGCAATTGAGTCCTCCACTTCTATTTGACAATGACAAAGGGGGAGCTAGCTTGTTGAATTAATATTCATGACTTGAATGTTGATGATTGAAAATTTGATGAAAAGAAATGTGCTTAATGATTGAATCATTGATTTATTCATCATGGCTTAAAAATGAATGAAAAGAAAATATGTTAGCACTTGTAATCATGACTTGACCCATTATATTGATATATTTGTATCATGATTTGAAGATTGATTTTTTTTTTATGCAAACTTATGTGAAAAGTTTATATCATCATATTTGATCCTCCCTTTCTTTTTGACATTGATAAAGGGGGAGAAAGTTTATTGCTAGCTTATATGAAAAATTTGCTAGCTCATTCAAGAGGAAGAAATTTGCTATCTTGCTTGCCTACAAAAGAAGAAAAGAACTTACTATCTTGAAATATCAAAAATTTCTATCTTGCAAATTTAAGAAAAGCAAAGTGCAATATTGCACAAGAAGCAAGTAAAACTTGTCATGCTTGAACTTAAATCTTGCTATGATTGAATGATGTATTGCAAATCTATGCTTAAATGTTGTATGATGTGATTAATAGCTAGTATGATTATAAAATTTACATATCCTTTTAAACTAGCTATGATGCAACTTCTCCTTTTTGTTGATGACATAGGGGGAGAAGTAGATTGATGACTTCATGCATTGAATTGAATATTTTATATATTTACATGATGGTTTGATATTTCTCATAACTTGTGATACATATTGCTTGGATTTGGGATAATCCAAGTGTTCTATCAATGACATATTGATAGGGGGAGTTTGTGTTAAACTCCGGGGAGTTAAGAATAACTCCATCATCAATTGATTGTCATAATAAAAAAGGGAGAGATTGTTGAATCTCGGATTTTGATGATGAAGTCAATTGATGGTTAATTGATTTATCCATTTTTGAGATAAGTGTGCAGGATTAACTATGATAAACATAAAGTAAATTACCGGAGTCAAGTCGTTGGAAGTTCAAGAGTCCACCGGAAGTCCGAAGGATCATCGAAAGTGTTGCCGGAGCCAACCGAGATGAAATCGAGGACTTGCCGAAGGTTTCGAAAGTTCACCGGAAAGATCGTTGGAGGTTCACGGAGATCACCGAGAAGGTTCAAGGTTGCCAAAGACTCATTGAACTTGCCATAGAATCCGGGAGCTTGTTGGGAGTCTGCTGGAAGAAATTCGAGGGAGTGTCGGAAGTCCGTCGGAAGATCGCCGAATAGCTCTTCGGAAAATGACTTGTCGGTGTCGGTTTAATTTGGTTTTAAGTTCATAGTTAGCACTTAATTAGGGTATAGACTAAGTGTTAATCTTGTCTAGACCTGTGTTGGGCCAATTGGGTTTTATGCTGCAAGGTTAAATAAATTCTTTGCTTATAATGGTTAACAAATTTCACCCACACAAAGATTTTAGGCTGGTCGCGACACCGCCAGATGGTCATCGCAAAGTGGCATCGCTTACCAAGGGCTGGACAGTATCACGTGGTTGCAACCATCGGCGTCAAGCTTGTAGTACCGCTTAGTGAAAAGTCAAAGTGGTAGTATTGGCTGATGTGGTTGCAATTCACTGTGTTAGCAGAAGATTGCCATACACAAAGGCTGTGCTGTTGTATCGCCGCACTTTGAAAATTCGGACGTGACTCTTTGAGCACACCATTTTTGAATCCTAAAAGAGTCTATAAATACCCTTTACTTCTAGCCGGTAGGTAGCACCTTTTGTAGTGTTAGAATCGGGTTTAAGCTATAGCAAATTCCTACTTTCAATTGCTCAAGTGTTCACCTTTTTTTTTCTCCTTGTAAAAATTCTGTAAAGAGAGGGAACCTCTTGTAAAAGGTTGTAAAGGGGTGTTTGGTCCTTCCCCTTTAAGAGACTTGGTAGTGGAAGTTAGGAGCCTCATTGGAGGAGGCTTCAAGAGTGGACGTAGGTCATTTGACCGAACCACTATACATCGCTGTGTTCATTAGTTGTGAGTGTTTAAATTTCTGAATCGCAAATTTCTTAACTACAAATTGATCGAATTTCTTCTCGCTACCTTCTATCTCATTTAACTGAATCATTTCAAGTTAAAGTCTCTTTCATTGTCAAGTTTCTATACGAATTTCCGGAATCGGTTTTCAAACTTTCTAACTTTAATCCGCTGCACTAATTCACCCCCCCCCCCCTCTTAGTGTCACTCCGAACCTGACAGGATGAACTTCTTGATGAATTAAAAGGAGCTCGAGTCTTCATGAAGTTGGACCTCCGATTCGGTTACCACCAAATTCGGGTATGTGAAGGTGACATTCCAAAAACTAATTTCCGCACTCATAACGGCCATTATAAATTCTTGGTAATGTCTTTTGGACTCACTAATGCTCCTTCAACTTTCCAAAGTCTCATGAATAATATTTTTCGAAGCTTTCTTCATAAATTTGTACTGATATTTTTTGATGATATTCTCATTTACAGCCCTTCTCTTGAGACTCACTTTCAGCACTTATGAATTATTCTGATAATCCTTCGAGAATACTCTTTTGTTAAGCTATCAAAGTGCAACTTTCTTCAGCAAAAAGTAGAGTACCTTGGGCACCTAATATCAGAAGAAAGAGTGGCCGTAGACCCAACAAAAATCGAAGCAATGCAAGGC
This sequence comes from Musa troglodytarum, assembly GCA_023547065.1. Taxonomy (NCBI): domain Eukaryota; kingdom Viridiplantae; phylum Streptophyta; class Magnoliopsida; order Zingiberales; family Musaceae; genus Musa; species Musa troglodytarum. The sequence continues at coordinate 23,873,500 of CP097506.1, read as the reverse complement.
TGGATGGCCGAAACCTACAAATGTGAAATTGCTGCGTGGGTTCCTTAGACTAACGGGCTACTACCAAAAATTCGTGAAGGACTATGGGAAGATTAGTGCCTCCATCACTTCTGTATTGAAAAAAGATGCCTTCCAATAGTTGAACAAAGCCTCCGCTGCCTTCGACAGACTTAAGGCAGCCATGACGATGACACCGGTGCTAGCGCTACCAGATTTCGACCGACCCTTCATCATTAAGGTCGATGCATCTGGAGTTAGAATTGGAACTGTTCTCATGCAAGATGGTCGACCACTCGCATACACCAGCAAGGCGTTGTCTCCCTCCCATCAAAAAATATCTATCTATGATAAAGAGATGCTCGCCATTGTGTACGTAGTAACAAAGTGGAGACCTTACCTGATTGGCTGATGATTTCAGATTAAAACCAACCATAGAAGCCTTAAGTACTTTTTAGAGTAGAAGATATCATCCCTAGAGTAGCAAAAATGGGTAACCAAACTTCTAGGATTTGATTATGGAATTATTTACAAAAAGGGGTAAAAATGTTATTGCACATGCACTCTTACGGCTCCCTCAGCAAGCTGAATTTTCAGCCATCTCTCTTCCTACCACCGACTTCCTCGAGGGCATTAGGGAAGAATAGAAGAAGGATCCAAAGACTAGTAATATCATTAAAAAATTAGAGGAGGATCCAAGCGTAATAGCTCACTATACTTGGGATTCGAGGGATCTATGCTATAAAGATCATATTGTGCTTATATCAAACTCCCATTGCATCAAAGTCATTCTGCACAAAATGTACTCCACACCTTCAGCAGGACACTCTGAATTTCTAAGAACCCATAAAAGAGTGAAGCAAAACTTTTATTAGAAAGGGATGAAAAAAATTATTTCTGAATATGTAGCACAATGTAATGTATGTCAACAGCAAAAAGGTGAAATAGTGGCGAGTCCAGGGAAACTACAACTACTACCTATACCAGACTCGGTGTGGACTGACATCTCCATGGACTTCATCGAAGGGTTGCCACCTTCCAAAGGTAAAAGCACAATCCTTGTGGTGGTTGATCGACTTACGAAATATGCTCATTTTTGTGAAATCCCTATACTACTGTTAGTATTGCTTAGATTTTCATAGAAAATATTGTTAAACTGTATGGGATGCCAAGGTCCATTGTAAGTGATCGTGACAGGGTCTTCACTAGTAAATTTTAGACCGAGTTATTTTAGTTGCAGGGCACCAAACTCAAGATGAGCACAGCATATCAACTACAAACTGACGGCCAAACAGAAGTGGTGAACAGGTGTTTAGAGATATACCTTCGGTGTTTCACCAATGATCAGCCAAAGGAGTAGACGAAATGGTTCCCCTGGGCCGAATGGTGGTACAATACTACATATCATTCATCTACAAAATGTACCCCATATGAAGCATTATATGGTCGGCCGACTCTTGTGATTCTAAAGTATGTAATTGGCTCGACTAAGGTAGATCAGGTCGACCAAGATTTAATTGATAGAGACAAACTCCTACAGCTGCTAAAGGATAGCCTCTCTACCGCTCAAGCTAGAATGAAGCAGCAAGCTGACACACGAAGAAGCGAAAGAGAATTTTTAGTAGGAGACTAGGTTTATCTTCGCCTACAACCATACAAGTAACTATCCATCAACACACGAGCCTCTATAAAGCTATCTCTATATTTTTATGGGCCCTATCAGATCGTAGAGCATATTGGAGCTATGGTGTATAGACTTAAATTGCCTGAGGATGCCAAAATTCACCCTGGCTTCCACGTGTCATGCTTGAAGCCTAAGTTGGGAGAACATGAGTCACCCTAGATTCAACTGCCCAATACCACTAATGATGGATATATCCAAACCCAACCGCAAGCCATTCTCGACCGCAGAATCATCATGCGTCACCGACGTCCCTCTACTGAAGTACTAGTGCATTGGAATAATTTACCACCCGAAGATGCCACATGGGTATCATATGAGGAGCTGAAGACCCGATTTCCTGAATTCATGGAACCTCAGCCTTGAGGACAAGGCTGATTGAAAGAGGGCGGGCTTGATAGGACCCTAGCAGGGTTGGGTCCTACTCAACCAAGTAGCAGCTAATAAAAACCCTATGAGTATAATAAATCCCACCTAGCCACCTCTATCCTATAAAGAAGAGAGGCTAGGGTTTATATTTGGGCTATTGGGCCTCTTAGCCATCGCCCCCCTTGTTACTGGGCCGATCGGCTAAAGTTGAGGGTAAATTGGGTAGTTCACTTAGGAAGCAGCCCCTAGGGCTAGGGTTTGGAGCTCTATATAAGCTTGTAGCCTCCATCTTTTTGAAATAAGAAAGATCAATCTACAATTATAGCCACTAGGTTACTTGGAGGGTGGAACCCATATAGTGTTCCAAGGGTTGATCCCCCTCAAAGATCAATCTCCATAGAATTCCTCTAGGGTTCTATCACCCTCATCCATCTAATATCCCAGAGACCCTATACCGGGCATGGTGCTGTCAGGCCTATACAGTCTCTTCTTGAGTCTTGCTCTTGTCGGATTCTCCCGGAGAACTCTTTCTCTCTCAATCCGAATAACCTTGGCTAAGGATTTATTCAAGCAAAAATATATGGGATATTTCTCTCATGATACCGAGAGTAGATGATCCTCTATTGATACTCAATATCTCTCATAAGATTGGCTACCACTCCCAATAACCGGCTGTACTAGATCTAAAACTTTCCAAACCTATAAGTCCGGTATCAAAGAGTGGAGTACGGACATTTTTGGTGTCTCAAGTCTAAGGATCAGATACACTACTGGGACTACGGAATTGCTATCTAACATGAGGTATCAATAACCATTCAGCATTCGTATGCAGATCAATCAGTGAACTCATTCCCCAATAAGCACCTGCACTTTAGTGTCCCCACATGTGTAGCTATGAGACCAACCACCTCCATTATATGGATGGGTATCTGACATACCGATCTATCCGATTATCTCGATGTCCTTCTCAAGTAACCTATGACCAGGATAATTTAGGTCTGTGTTTAAAGATGAATCGGTCTCATTATCATGATCTCATCACGCGATTCCCATTGCAGATCTAAGGATATCATAATATATGCAACATGCAAGATAAAATGATAAAATGCCTAATAATATGCAAAGAGAAAAGTGCATATCAAGTCATAAGTGCTATCACTCATGTGATTGGCTTGCAGGGCGCATATGACTAGCATTCTTTTCTTGGTGCATATTTTATTTTCACTACATTCTATTACTTCATTGTAATTGTCCAATCTTCTCTTCTCTACTCACGATCTTGTTCAAGTCAAATGTCTTTCCGAAATAATTTTCATCGAATGAAATATTTTTATCATACGAACTTTTTTGAAATCGTTTAAATCGTTTATTTTATCTACTAAACTAATTCACCCCCCTCTTAGTTATTGAATCTTGGCTTTTAATGATGAAGTCAATTGATAGGTTATTTGATCTAATCCATATTATTGAGATAAGTGTACAAGATTAACTACGATAGGAATTAAGACATAAAACAAATTGCCAGAGTTGAGTATGATCATTACGTTGGGAGTCCAAGAATTCACAAGAAGTCCAAAGGTTCATCGGAAGTGCTGTCGGAATTGGCTGAGAATGAATCGGGGACTTGCTAAAGGATTATCGGAAGTTTGCCGAATGATTCATCAGAAGTTCGCCGGAAGGTTCGTTGGAGGTTCACGGAGCTCACCGAGAAAGTTCGGAAGCTTACCAAATAGACTTGTCAAAACTTGTCGTAAACTCAAGGAGCCTACTAGGAGTCCGCCAGAAGATTGTCCGAGGGTTCGTCTGAAGTCTGTCGGAAGTTCACCGAAAGCTCATTGGAAGAAGACTCGATATTGCCGGATTATATTTTGCTTAGAATAAGTTTTCGATTTTGTAGTTAGCACATAATTAGGGTTAGGATTATGTGATAATCCTTTAACCCTGGTAGGAGCCAACTAGGCCCGTAATTTAAGTGGATTGGGTTAGATACAAGTCCCATTTGAGTTTGCTGGACATGTCTGGTGGTGGCACCACCAGACTGGGACGGTGGCATTACCTCGGGAACAAGTTCCTAGGTGGTCTGTGCTAGTCATATGTGCCCTGCAAGCCAATCACATGAGTGATGGCACTTGTGACTTGATATGCACTTTTTCTCTTTGCTTATTATTAGGCATTTTATCACTTTATCTTGTGTGTTGCATATATTGTGATGTCCTTGGATCTATGCAATGGGAATCGGATCGTGATGAGATTACGATAATGAGACCGATTCACCTTTAAACACAGACCCTAAATTATCTTGGTCATAGGTTACTCGAGAAGGACATCGAGATCTTGCTCGAACAAATCCTTAGCCAAGGTTATTCGGATTGAGAGAGAAAGAGTTCTCCGGGAGAATCCGATAAGAGCAAGACTCGAGGAGAGACCGTATAGGCCTGACAGTACCATACCCAACATAGGGTCTCTTGGATACTAGATGGATTAGGGATTATAGATACATGGTAACTGAGGATAGATAGGTCTAAAGGATTAGATTCCCCTGTATCATCTCGGGGCTGCAGCGTAGTGGCACGAAATGCGTTAAATGTCGATGAGTTGTGTGAATTATTATAGAGATAATAATTCACTAAGTTAGAAGGAGTTCTGATAAGTATGACTCACGGCCAGCTTGATTGGGCTTAGAGGGTCACACACAAATGATAGGTGTTATGACGAGTAGAGGTTCAGATATGAGATATCCGCTGAACCCCCTATCTTATTGGATATCCAATAAGCCCCTGAATTATTGGATCTTAAGATGAGATCCAATAATTGCTAATAAGAGATTATTAGGAAGAGACCCACTAATCCAAGAGACTTGGGTAATTGGATGGAGATCCAATACCCAATAGAGCAAGATCCATTAGGGTTTACATGGGGCGTCTATAAATATGAGGGAACCAAAGCTCTGTTAGGATCTAAAAGGCACTAAGAGGGGAGGGGGGGGTGAATTAGTGCAGCGGATTAAAATCGTACTTTTGAAACCGATTTTACAAAAACACAAGTTCGTAGGAAGATTTGATTTGACAAAAGAGAACTTGTAAGTAATTGCTTGAGTAAAGGAAATAACAAGGAACTAAACAACTTGCAGCTAAGTAATGAAATGGTTCAAAAATCTAAACACTCACACATTCATGAACACAATGATGTATAGTGGTTCTGGTCAAATGACCTACATCCACTCTTGAAGCCTTCACGATGAGGCTCCGCTTTTCCACTAGCAAATCCTTTGAGGGGAAGGACCAAATACCCTTTTACAACCCTTTACAAGAGGTTCACACTCTTACAAGATTTCTCAAGAACAAGGAGGAGGTGAACACTTAGCAAGAGACAAGACTTTTCAAGACTAATCAAAGACTTTAACTCAAGATTTTAACTCTCAAAAGGGTACCCTTTCAGTTGAGAAAGGATATTTATAGATCCAAAGTGGATTCAAATTTGGGCTCCAACTTTGAAATCAAATGTGACATCACGTGCGATCGGCTGTGGATTGACCGATGGCGCACCGTCGGTGCTCACACGTGGGTGGCTATAGTAGCGCGGTGCCACGCCTAGGCTGGGCGGTTCAACCGTGGCCCATTCGAACACTGAATGGGCCCATTCACCAAGGCTGAATGGGCCCTATTTAAGGCCCAACTCGGCCCAATAGAGGCCCGTTGGCCCCCACTGAATTTAGGTAGGATTTTTTCTAAATCCTTGCTCTACTCATGTGCAAACTACGAACTTAAAAACATAACTCAAAGTGATTTGACCCGACACTCTTCAAGTCAACTTCCGGCGAGCTTTACGGCGAGATTCCAGGCTTCCGATGCTTCCTTCGGATTGCTTCCAGCGGACTCCCAGCATACTCCCGGATTGTATGGCGAGCTCAACGAGTCTTCGGCTAGCTTCCGAATCTTCCCGGTAAGTTCCGCGAACCTTCGACGATCTTTGCGATGAACTTCCGAAAACTTCGGCAAGTCCCTGATTCGATCTTGGATGGTTCCGGCAACACTTCCGACGATCTCTCGGACTTCCGATGAACTCTTGAACCCCCGACGAACTTGACCTCGGTAAATCGCTTTATGTTTTCTTCCTATCGTAGTTGTTCCTGCACTTATCTCGACAAAGTAGATTAGAACAAATATTTCACCAATTGACTTCATCATCAAAATCCGAGATTCAACAATCTTCCCCTTTTTGATGATGATAATCAATTGATGATGGAGTTACTCTTAACTCCCCCTATCTATATGCCATAGATAATAAAAATTGCTTGAATTCAAATTTTGAATTCAACACAATAAGTTTAACATATGAAAGAAAAACTTCATGATTTACTTAATGATGATAAAGTCGATGTATGGACATTCATCATTAAGATGTCAAATAGGTATCAAATGATATCAATGAAGTATACACAATAAAAACATGATATCAAGAACCTAAATAAGCATTTTAAGCATATAACTTGCAATAACTTGTAAAGCATAGGAAGTGCATATAACTTTCAACGTATGGCAATTGTATTCACATATTATTTCTCCCTTTGTCATCAACAAAAAGGAAAAGAGGATTCATATTATGAGTGCACATCCAAATATATGTAACATAAAGGATGTCCGAAAAATATCACAAATGTGGAAAAGGAAATCATTCAGAAATTCGAATATCATTCCACAATGCCCAAGAAGATGTAGTGAAGATAATACAACATATATATCAAAGCTGCATAGATGTCAAAGTTGCACACAAGTTTACAACGTTCAAAAAGAAAGTACAACAAACTACTCCTCAGGAGGAATGCCAAAGTGCATATACATGTGATCTATCTTTTGGTTCATCTTTCGCATTTCCTTCAAAATTTCAATTTGCTATAATTTTACTTCATTTAACTCTCTCATGATCGGATTGTCAGAAGGTGGAGTCAAGCCGCAATCGATGGAGCTGCATTAAAAGGATCAAGGAGGAGGAGATTCACTTCCCCTAAAGACTAGTGTTTCAGGATGGACTACTGGTGGGGAAGTATATCACTTCTCCTAGGTTGTCTAACCCCTATTCCATGCTCGAATGCACACCTTACTCGCCTAAGTAGTTTCACATCAATGATGTTAAATCTGTCCACTTGTATTACTTCTTCATCGTGGAATGCAAATATTATGGGCATGCAATAGTTTAGTTATTAATCCTCCATATGGTAACATTGATCCTTTAGAAAGGACTTCTATCATGTGTCGGATTAGGTATCCAAAACAAAAATTGTCCGGTCATGATCCAATATATGGTACCTAATTCAGTGAAACTGATCTCATCATGATGAAACTATTTAGGAATGATAATACTTACAAGAATGTGATGTAAAATTTTAGAGTTAAAAGGTAACAAATGTTCATAATTCTTGGGATTATGCCTAAGTTTGGATTTGCAAACACGGTTTCTAAGGCTTCAGAGTGGGTGGCTCCAATTGTGTCCATGTCCCATTTCCCTCTAAAATAACATCCTAACTCTTTCTCAACAATTCCAATTAATGAGCATATAGTACTATCAAATATTTGGATCTCATTTCCTAGAAGATAAGTTGATAAGCCATCATCATTCATGCTTAAATTAGCATAAAACAATTTAATCAAGCGTGGATAAATAGGTTCAACAACTTGCAAAATGGGTAAGGCCTCTAAGTCCGCAAACCACATGATGGGTTCTAGGTTCCCTAATTGATTCAAATCAATATATTTTCCTTTATGAATGGTTCTACAAACAAGTTCAGAAAATCTAAGGGAAGCTTCTTTTGATTTGAACAAAGATTGGTCAAATGAATCTACCTCTACCCTTTTTCCTTTGTCTCTTGATGATCTTTTAGGAGCCATTTATATTGAGGATAGATCAATAATCAATTGAAAGGAAGGAATTAAACTAGACAAGAAAAAGAGGAGAAAAATTTTAGTTTTTTTTTTTACCTTAGATTGTTCCTTTGAGAGGTAGGGAGCTTGAATCAAGGAAAGATCCCTCTTCTTAGGCTTTTAGAGGGAAGGAATGATGCTTGGGAAGTTTTTAGAGGGGTGTAGAGAGGTGAGGAAGAGAGCTCTCAGGTTAGGGGGCGGTTCTACCGCCGGCCCTAACTCACCCCTTATATAAGGGGTGTTCGGGCGGTACTACCGCCTCAAAGAGTGGTTCTATCCTGGGTCGACACCAGTGTGCCACTCGGATCGTGCTACCGCTAGTAGCACAAAAATCCCATTTTTTTTAATTTTTTTTTTGAATTTATTTTTAGGGATGGGATGAAGTCAAAAAGAATTCGATGAAAAAAAATCCAAGAGGAAAGATAAAAACCAAAAAGATTTGGAATCAAATCGATGAAAACCAAAATTTCAAGGAAAGATATCATATAATAAAGCTCACTTATTAGAACAATTTAACATGCCTAATTCTCTTCTAATAAAATCAAATTATTCCTCATTTAAAGGTTTTGTAAAAATGTCCTAATTGATGATTTGTATCAACAAATTCAAGGGTGACATCTTTACTACTTACATGATCACGTATAAAATGATGCCTAATGTCAATGTGCTTAGTTCGAGAGTGTTGAATCGGATTTTTAGTTAGACAGATAGCACTCGTGTTATCACATTTTATAGGAATGTTTTTTAAGTAAATTCCATAGTCTTCTAGTGTATTTTTCATCCAGATAACCTGTGCACAGCATGCACTTACAGCTATATATTCGACTTCTACCGTAGATAATACAATCGAATTTTATTTCTTGGAAGTCCAAGAAACAAGTGCATGTCCTAGAAATTGGCATATTCGGATGTGCTTTTTCTATCTATTTTATATCCACCAAAATCCGCATAAGCTCTCAAATCAAAGTTATCAGATTTTAGATACCATAATCCAAGATTAGGAGTCCCTTTAAGATATCTAAGGATTTTCTTAACAGCTTTGAAGTGAGATAGCTTAGGATTAGCTTGGAATCTTGCACATAGCCCTACACTAAACATGATGTCAGGTCTGGTTGCAGTGAGATAAAGCAGGCTACCTATCATGCCCCTATAAGTTTTTTGATCAAAACTTTCTATTTTCATCCATATCTAATTTAGTGGAGGTGCTCATAGGAGTGCTAATATCTTTTGATCCATCCATGTTAAATCGCTTTTAACAATTCCAATGTGTATTTTGATTGATTTAGAAATATACCATCACTTAGTTGCTTGATTTGTAGTCCTAAAAGAAATTTAGTTCTCCCATTAGGCTCATCTCAAATTCATCACTCATATTCTTAGTAAAATGATTCACATAGTGATTTATTACAAGAACCAAAAATAATATCATCAACATAAATTTGAACAATAAGAAAATTCTTTTCAAAATGTTTAATAAACAATGTAGTATCAACCTTGCCTTTAGTGAAATCATTTGAAATTAAAAAAGAACTAAGTTCATACCAAGCCCTAGGGGCTTGTTTTAGACCATATAGAACCTTAGTTAGCTTAAACACATGGTTAGGAAAAAGAGAGTTTTCAAATCCGGGTGGTTGTTCGACATACACTTCTTCGGAAATAAAACTATTTAAGACATCCATTTGAAATAATTTGAAATCATTACTACTAGCATAGGCAAGGAGCATCCTAATGGCTTCTAATCTTGCCACCGGAGCGAAGGTCTCTTCGTAATCAATACCTTCTTCTTGGTTGAAACCTTTGGCCACTAGTCTAGCCTTGTTTCTAACCACGATACCGTATTCATCTTGCTTATTTCTAAAGACCCACTTAGTACCAATAATTAAGTGGTCATTAAGTCTAGGAACAAGCTTTCATATCTCATTTCTCTCAAATTGATTCAATTCTTCTTGCATTGCGATAACCCAAGAATCATCTTTCAAGGCATTAACAATGCATTTTGGTTCAACTTGAGAAAGAAAAAGCGGCATGGGCACAAAAATCTTTGAAAGAAGAGCGAGTTTGAACCCCTTTCGATGCATCTCCTATAATTAACTCCTTGGGGTGAGCATCTACATACTTCCATTCCTTGGGTAAGGAAGTTTGGGAAGAAGATGCATCCAAGTTGTCATTTTGAGGAGAGGGTTCATTCAAATTCAAATTATCAAGACCAAAATCATCATCAAAATCTTTCTTCTTAAATTCGAAAATTTCATTAAAAACCACATGAATAGATTCTTCTATAACTAAGGTTCTTTTGTTGAAAACACGAAAAGCCTTAGAAACGGAAGAATAACCAAGAAATATGCTTTCATTAGATTTTGCATCGAATTTTCCTAAGGCATCCTTTTCATTTAAAATAAAGCATTTACAACCAAAAACTTTAAAATAAGAAACATTGGGTTTTATCATTCCATAATTCATATGGAGTTTTAGATAGGGATGGTCTCACTAAAACTCTATTCATAACATAGCAAGTCGTATTCACGGCTTCGGCCCAAAAATATTTTGGTAAATTATATTCATTTAACATGGTTCTAGCCATTTCTTGTAAACTTCTATTTTTCCTTTCCACTACTCCATTTTGTTGTGGATTTCTTGGAGTAGAGAAGTTATGATTATATCCGTTTATTTCACAAAAATTTTGGAAATCATGATTTTGAAATTCACCTCCATGATCACTTCAATTGATGAAATCATAAAACCTTTTTTATTTTGGAGTGAGTTTACAAAATTTAGAGAAACATTTGAAACAATCACTTTTGTGAGCCAAGAAATAGGTCCAAGTGTATCTACTATAGTCATTCACAATTACAAAGGCATATTTGCTACCTCCTAGGCTTGTTATGTCAATTGGTCCAAATAAGTCCAAATGGATCAATTGCAATGGTCTAGTGGTGCTAATTTGATTTTTTGATTTGAAACTAGTTTTTATTTGTTTTCCTAGTTGACATGCATCACATACCTTGTCCTTAATGAATTTCATGTTTGGGATTCCTCTTACTAACTCTCTAGATGAAATCTTAGAAATTAGTTTCATGCTTGCATGGCCTAATCTCCTATGCCAAAGCCAAGCATCATCATTCAAAACCGAAAAACATATTTCATTACTTAATTCATCAATATTTATGGTGTAGACATTATTTTATTTTAAAGCAATCATGGATATGTCATTGTTTGGTTTTTCAATGATGCAAACATTAGATTCAAATCTAACAACATAACCTTTATCGCATAATTGACTAATGCTTAAAAGATTATGTTTTAAACCATCAACTAGCAACACATCATCAATTGAAAAACTTGATTTGTTACCTATGGTTCCTTTGCTAATGATTTTACCCTTGTTGTTGTCTCCGAAGGTGACATACCCTTCTTCTTTGCTAGTGAGCATAGAGAAATGAGATGGATCTCCGGTCATGTGCCTTGAGCATCCACTATCAAGATACCATTTCTTGTTCCTAGCTTGTGAGTTTGTCTACAAAAGAGGATGGTTTTTAGGTATCCATTTGATTTTGGGTTCCTTACAAATTGATCTACTTAATTTATAATTTAACATTGAATTGTTTATGGTTCCTTTAGGAACCCATATCAATTTTTGTGGACTAATTTTCTTGAATGGACATTTGTAAGCAACATGTCCCGTTTTACCACAAAAATTACATTTCAAATGGGGTGATACATGCAATGTAGGACCTTTAATGAAGGCGGTGGGATTTTGGTGAGAACCACTCACAAATCCGATTCCACTTTTATTTCCAACGTGACCCTTGTTAGCAAGGATCATGTCCAAGCCCTTGCTACCGACCTTAAACTTGTTTAGGGTCTCTTTGAGTAGCAAGTTCTCTCTTTTTGTTGCATCTAAGTGTTCACACTTAGAGCATGAGGGTAGAGAAGGGGTTTGAAGACTATTGAACTTACTTTGTAATAAAGCATGCTCTTTCTTAAGCAAATTGAACTTCTTACTAATAGTTCTACATTCATCAAATAACTCATGAAAAGCAATAGAAAGTTCATCGAAAGATAACTCTTCATTAAATAACTCACTAACCTCTTCTCCTAATGCCATTAGCGCAAAGTTGGCCTCCTCTTTGTTGCTAGCTTCTTCAACCTCGGAGTCACTTGAATCATCCCACGTGGCCTTCAAAGCTTTTTTCTTCTTGAATTGCTTCTTCTTGGCTTGAGGGCATTCATTCTTGAAGTGTCCCGGCTTCTTGCATTCGTAGCAAATAACTTGGTCCTTTTGTGTTCAAATTTATTTTTTGTGTCATTTTAAATTTATTCTTTCTTATAAATTTCTTAAACTTTCGAGTTAAAAGTGCAATATCATTGTCACTGTCCTCATCACTTGATGTTCCTTTCAAGTGGTCTTCTTGTGTTCTAAGTGTCATATCCTTCCTGTTCTTTGGAAGGGGGTTCTCAAGCTCTTCATGAGCATGGCACATCATCTCGTAGGTCATTAGAGACCCAATAAGTTCTTCAAGTGGAAATACTTTAAGATCCTTGGCCTCTTGAATGGCCGTAACCTTTGGATCCCAACTCTTTGGAAGGGATCTTAAAATTTTAGTTACCAATTCAAAATTAGAAAAACCTTTACCAAGAGCTTTAAGTCCATTGATGACATCCGTAAAGCGGGTGTACATGTCTCCAATGGACTCATTTGGTTTTATCCGAAAAAGTTCATAGGAATGCACAAGAATGTTGATTTTGGACTCTTTCACTCGGCTAGTGCCTTCATGAGTGATTTCAAGAGTGCGCCAAATATCAAATGCCGATTCGTAAATAGAAACCTGATTAAACTCATTCTTATCAAGTGCACAAAATAAGGCATTAATAGCCTTTGCATTGCGAGCAAAAATCTTCCTTTCCGACTCATTCCACTCACTCATCGGAAGAGAAGATTTTGCAAAGTCATTTTCAACAATGTTCCAAAGTTCGAAGTCCATAGAAATGAGAAAAATCCTCATGCGAGTCTTCCAATAGGTATAATCTGACCCATTAAATATAGGCAGATGAGTAATGGAGTGACCCTCTTGCATACCAGAGTAGGCCATCTCTCTTGGGTTTTAAACCAATATGAGAGCAAACCTTGCTCTGATACCAATTGTTAGAATCTAAACTGCACTAAGAGGGGGGGAATTAGTGCAGCGGATTAAAATCATAATTTTGAAACCGATTTTACAAAAACACAAGTTAAAGGAAGATTTCGATTTGATGAAAGAGAACTTGAAAGTAATTGCTTGAGTAAAGGAAATAACAAGGAACTAAACAACTTGCAGCTAAGTAATGAAATGGTTCAAAAATCTAAACACTCACATATTCATGAACACAATGATGTATAGTGGTTCGGTCAAATGACCTACATCCACTCTTGAAGCCTTCACGATGAGGCTCCGCTCTTCCACTAGCAAATCCTTTGAAGGGGAAGGACCAAATACCCTTTTTACAACCCTTTACAAGAGGTTCACACTCTTATAAGATTTCTCAAGAACAAGGAGGAGGTGAACACTTAGCAAGAGACAAGACTTTTCAAGACTAATCAAAGACTTTAACTTAAGATTTTAACTCTCAAAAACCCTTTCAAGAAAGGGGGTATTTATAGATCCAAAGTGGATTCAAATTTGGGCTCCAACTTTGAAATCAAATTGGAGTTCGATTCACAGCGGTAGTATTAGAAATTGGTGCCACGCGCATAACACCGATCTCTTGTTGTACGAGAAGGCTGTACCCAGCGGCAGCGGTGCTGCTCGAAAGCTACGCTCGCCGGAAACTCTGATGGCGGCGTGATGCCACCCCCGGCCGACGATGCTACGCCCGAGCTCGAGAAAGCGGTGCCATCACTCGGTAGGCGGTTACCGCCCGACTGGCTTGTCAACCAAATTGAATGGGCGCTGTTTAAACGACCTTCGGCGATGCCGGCTGGTTGGCTGATTGGCGAGCAACTATTTATCGGGAGCGATTGCTTCCACTAGTTGGAAGTAAGTTTTTCACAAATCCTTGCTCTACTCATGTGCAAACTCGAACTTAAAAACATAACTCAAAGTGATTTGACCCGACACTCTTCAAGTCATCTTCCGGCGAGCTTTACGGCGAGATTCCAGCAGGCTTTCGATGCTTCCCTCGAATTGCTTCCAGCGGACTCACAGCATACTCCCGGATTATATGGCGAGCTCAACGAGTCTTCGGGTAGCTTCCGAATCTTCTCGGTAAGTTCCACGAACCTTCGATGATCTTTGCGATGAACTTTCGAAAACTTCGGCAAGTCCCTGATTCGATCTTGGATGGTTTCGGCAACACTTCCGACGATCTCTCGGACTTCCAATGAACTCTTGAACCCCCGACGAACTTGACGTCGGTAAATCGCTTTATGTTTTCTTCCCATCGTAGTTGTTCCTGCACACTTATCTCGACAAAGTATATTAGAACAAATATTACACCAATTGACTTCATCATCAAAATTCAAGATTCAACAAGCTCTATAGGCTGAGGGTTTCTTTTAGTAGCCACCTTCTATTCTCCTCTCCCTAGGGAGGTGCATCGTCACAGTCCCTACCGTGTGAATACCGCTAGAGAGGAGGACGCTTAACCTCCTTCATCCTCTCCTATAGATCTGTAGGGATTCAAGGATATACGATCTCCCTAGGTACTTTCTTTTACACATGCAGTTTTTGCGGATTTGTTTTGATGCACCGATCTTCGCATGATAATGGAAACTTTCTATGGGAAATATGGGTTGTTTTGTTTATGTTCTTCCGCTGCGCATGAGATGTCGCTCCCAAGAAGGATTTCCCAACAATGGTATCAGAGCCAGGTTGTTCGTGCAAAGATCGGATCTTAAACTGTGTATTATACTTTGGATCTGCTTTTGACGCCAAAATCGTTGGCGTAAAAAGGCGACGAAGGGTAGCAACTATTGCTGCCCTTGCTACGCTCGTGCAGTGCAGCCTTGCTGCCTGCATAGGCAGCAACCGGTGGCGGTGGCCTGTGTGTAGGCGGCAACCGACCAACGGGCTCTGGGCTGCAAGCAGGCTGCCTGCGTCGGCCTACACGCAGGGATCGTCACCACTTGTGGGCACTGCGCTCGCAAGGGCGAGGGCGCCGGCAAGCGCTGCGCTCGCGGGGCAGTGTCGTAGGGGCACCGGTGAGGTGCCCGCGGAGTAGCGCCTACGGGTGCTGTGCCCGCATGTAGTGGCGGCGCCGCCCGCATGTAGTGGCGGCGCCGCAGGCACGACAGGCACCGCACCGCCACCCTCCCTGCGTGTAGAGGCTGTCGCCAACAAGGTGGCTAGAGAGGAGTTAGGGTTTTCAGGAAAAAAGATGGTTTTGCCCCTCAAAATTTCAGAAATTTTGATTTTGTCCCTTTTGACAGAATTACCAAAATACTCCTTATAATTTTAAAAATACCAATTTTGTCCTTTTGGCTGAATGACTAAAATACCCTTAGAAATTTAGAAAATTCCCTCTATGTCCCTAATTTCAGAAAAATAAATATGTTAATTAAATAGTTTAATTAACTATTATTTTTTATCTAGTAGTCCTATAAAATAATATATACATGTGATGTATGATGTGGACAGATGATCATGGACCTATGATGTGATGTGTGTACATGTGATTATTATTATTGGGGCCTGAGCCTTTATTTTTTTTCATTTATTGTCAGGCCGGTGTGTCTGTAATTACGTTGTAATGGTCGAGATGGATGATCCGACGCATGGAGATGCGTTGAGATGTCGACGGATCCGACAAAGCGAGATGGACGATCATAGGGCATGGAGATGCGTCGAAGCACACATAGATCTTGATGTGAGTGATTGGGCCCATTGGCTCGGGCCTGATCACATTAGGATGTGATCCATGATCATCTAGTGTGATTGCTCATGTGATGTGTGATTGGTTATACACCTACTAGATATGTATATATATATTTGCATGCGATTTGATATATATAAATATGTATGTGTGTGACACATTATGTTAGGAGACCAAATCAAAAATCCCCTCTATTAATAATATTAAGTCGGTAAACATGAGGCAATTAGATTGACCAACGTGGCCTTCCATCGTTATAGGTAGGAACCAATTCCCGGTATAGGTTGAGTTGGTCGAGTCCCTCGAGACTCACCTATATATTGTTTCGCTATCTTATCTACGATATAGAGATGTTACCGGTGATCTAAGGACATGGTATACTTGGTCGAGTCCCTCGAGAGTATTTCATCGAATCAAACTCATCTTGTAACGATGGTGATGACTCAACTGAACATCATGGTTGGTCGAGTCCCTCGATGCTATGATGGTTCGGAGGCCAAACAGGACGGGAATCACAAGGAGTTGTGATTGGCAAGAGTTATCTACTTTTTTATGGGCTTAACGTGATTGGTTGAGTCCCTCGAGGTTACGTTAAGATACCGATTGGATCCCGATCCCCACTAGAGATCCGCTAGGGGTCTCCGATACACATGCCAGAGGGTGTTGTGTGTCTCACAAAAAATTAGTGGGAATATATTAAGATAGAAGTCCTTATCTTAATTATTTAATTTTTGCAAAGTCTGCATGTTATTTATTCCTGCTACATCTTTAATTTTAGAAAAATATCGCTTTCAAATCTTTTACGTGGCATACTTGATGCCAACCACCTCACTGGTCCAAATTATACGAATTGGCTTCGTAATCTGAGAATCATTCTCATGGCGGAGAAAATCGTGTATGTCCTTGATACAGTGATCCTTACACCCGACGAAGGGGCAAGCGATGATGAGATCGCTTATTATGTGAAGTATATAGATGATTCTGCTCTTGCTTAGTGTTATATGTTGGCCTCTATGACTACTGAGTTACAGAGACAACATGAAAATATGGATGCTAATTCCATACTCCTGCATCTCCGCAAACTGTTTGAGAAACAGGGAAGAACTCAACGATATGAGATATCAAAGAGGCCTTTCCGTGCCAGGACACCGGTTCAGAACCATGTCCTTAGGATGATTGAGTGGATTGAGAAACTCACAGGTCTAGGAATGGTCCTAAAGAATAATCTATATGTGGATCTTATGCTTCAGTCCCTACCAGATTCCTTTTCTCACTTCATAATAAATTTTAATATGAACAAACTTGAGATGACCCTCCCAGAGCTTCTCAATATGTTGAGAGAAGTAGAGAGCACCATCAAGAAAGAGAAGTCGGTTCTCTATGCTAGTGAGACTAGAAAGAAAAGGAAGGCTGAGAAGACCCTTAAGAAGGGCAAAGGCAAGGGCAAAATGGGTAAGGCAAAGATTGCCAAGAAAGACCCAACAAAGGACAAAGGCCAGTGCTTCCACTACAGCAAAGATGGGCACTGGAAGAGGAACTGTAAAGAGTACCTTGCAGAGAGAGTGAAACAGAAGCTTGGAGAAGCTTCAAGTACATTCATAACAGTCTCCATTTATCAGAATCTTATGATAACATATAGGTATTGGATACTGGGAGTGCTTATCATATCTGTAATTTGTTGCAGGTTTTGGTAGGACCTAGGAGATTGAATAGAGGTGAGATGGACCTTAAGATGGGCAATGGAGCAAAGGTTGCTGCAATGGATGTTGGCAAGGTCACTTTACATTTGCCTGGTGGAGCTATTATTGCATTAGATGCATGCTAGTATGTTCCTTCTATTATCAAAAATATTATTTCCATTTAATGTTTAATAGTTAGTGGATATAATTTAGTTTTTGAGAATAATGATTGTTCAATAATATTAGATGATGAGATCATCACGAGAGGAACTATAAACGCCGATGATTTCTTCAGAACATAAATTAATTACCGTAAATAATGTATTGCTTTATTATTAACTTCTATGTTTGTGTATTATAGTTAAAGAAATAATTAAATTTGATTTCCTTAATCACGTGGATAAGTTAGGAATCTTACTAATCAATTAGATTATTGATTAATTGATTTCCTAATAAGTGATGATTTTTAGGAAGTAAATAGTATACATTCCATTTTTAAGTGTAAACCATTATAAATGAATATTATGTTTCTATCTTTGTGTGTGAAAGTAAAATAAAAATAAATTTAATATAAAATTAAATATTTACTTACCTTTTAGGGAGATCTTATCTTCTCCTATATAAGGGAACTCCTCTTCCCTCGTTCCTCACCAAGTTTGACAATGAGAGAATCGAGAAGATGACTTCTCTAAGAGATAATCTCGAGGAAAGAATAGCCGAGAAGAGGTAGGATCATTTCTCTTTTTTTATTTGGTTTGATTTATGTTTTGAAATATTGATATTGGAATTGTTATAAATTTTATGATGTATAACAATATTTAAATTTTCAAAATTTTATGATTAATAAATAATGATAATTGATTAATGATATTAGAATGATTTTTTGATTTATATTAATCTCTTAAACTTAAGTGAGTTTTAATATTGATTTAACTATTAAAATTCTTATTTTTAGATTAATAGATCTAATTTATTTAATTAGATATTTCTGTATTTTAAGAATTATGTGTGAATTTCTATGATTTAATTAGTTTTAAATTTAAGATTACATATTTAAATTCTTTAATTCATGGATTTAAGTTATTCTTGATAATTTATATTTTAAAATATAATTTGATAAGAGGATTCTAATTGGGGTCCGACTTGAATTAAGTTGATCTACTAGACTAGATTGGCTCATTTCATTATTATATGCGACCCCACCCATGTGGATAGGTACAATTAACTCATGTGACTAGGCATGACTCAACCCATGTGGCCGGTAAGAGCTAGCCTATGTGATAAGATATGATCTAACCTATGTGGCCAAGCTTGATTCAGTCATGTGGCTAGGTATGATCCAGTTAATGTGACTTTGTATGTCCCAGCCCATGTGGCAAGGTGCGACCTAATCATGTGACTAGGCATAGGCCAACTCATATGGTTAGATATAACCTATTCCATATGGTCAGATACAATCTCAAATCATGTGTCTAAGCATGACCCAACTCGCGAGCCAAGCATGACCCAGTTTAGTGGTAAGGCTTAGCCCAACTTATGAGTACGGCTTAGCCTAGTCCATGAAGTTAAACCTACCCAGCGATGCGATTGGCGTTAGATACATCATCACTCCTCTATCTAGCTTGTTGTATCTCAACTTAACCTATTACTTAGGACAGGCATGTGTAGTTGATATGAACCAACAAGTTGATCATAATTCTATTAAAGACCCTTTAACTATTCATGGAGGACCAATGATAAGAGCTAAAGCTAAGAGGATGAAAGAAGCTTTAACTTGTTTATTGGAAAACATTTGGAAAGATCAAGCTAGTCAAGACTCAGTTAAGATTCTATGGTTGGAAGAAGAGCCTAAAATGGTCAACATGATCATGAAGAGAGAAGGACAAATTTGAAGGCCTCATCTTAAAGAATAAAAGTCCATTCAGCCATGTTTACTAAAAAATCATGAATTTGGAATATGAATGTTATTTAATACATTTATTCCCTTTGTACTAAGCCTCATACTATATAAATGAGGCTGACTCCTTGTATAAGATAGACAATTTGGGAAGTATAATAATTCTTCAACACCGGTGAGTGTTTTGTTTTTAAGTTCTTGCATGAACTTTAGAACTTATCAGGCTTTTCTGCTTATGGCATTCAAACCAAATCTTTGCTTTTCCTTTGACTTATCAAACTTGTTAGTTTGTACGTCTTAAGGGAATTCAAAGTGCTATTCTAGTTATTTTATCAATTTTCTATTGATAAGTGATTAGAATAGTTTTCCTTACTTCATTCTTGAACGATCCGCCTTGTTTTTAATTCGTTGGAGGGTGTCAATTTGCATTCCATATGTATCATAGCTCTTTAGCTATCGGGGTGTATGGTTGCTAAATTGATGATTTCCATCATTTAGTATCAGAGCACGGCTCAAGTTTGATGTTTGCTTATCCATTTATTTGTTATCTTTTAACTTTTTCCTGTTCTCTTATCACGATATCCATAATTGCTATTCTTCTTTTCTCCTTATTGCTATGTTTCTTGTGCTATTACTGTTTATTTTACCATTTTTTCCCCTCACTTTATCGTCAAAAAAAAAAGAAAGAGAACAGAAAGTTAAAAAAAAGAGAGAGAAAATCAAAAGTAAAAAAAAAGGCATGGAAATCAAGATCAAAGAAAAAAAAGAGAGAGGAGAAGATCAAAGGTAAAAAAAAAGAGAGAAAGAAAGAAAGAAAGATATCGAAATTATAAATTTTTTTGTGAATTCAGGGACTTCTTGAAAATTACATAATTCTATCTTCATAATTTTGAATTCTTGTTTCAGGTTTGGAATTTTTTTTTCTCATTCCAGAAAATTTTCTTTATTCATTTGATACTTGAATTCTAATCTTTGCTTATTATTGAAGTGTACTACACACATCTTTAAATTGGCTTACATTTTAAAGGTCAAACTTGGCTTACATTTTTTTTGCTTTTATGTCCAATTTCAATACCCTTGAATTGTCACAATCTGAATTGTTTGTTTAAGTTTCTTAGTTAATCTAAGAACTCAAAGAACAAAACAAGAGGTAAAAGGCAAGAGTGGTGAGATCAATATCGAGAAAAGCCAAATATTGTGTGAAAACACGAGTGGAGTGAATCAAATCTTGAGTGAAACACGTGAGAGAGTGTTAGTGAGGCTATTCTAACTTTGTTTTTCAGGTTGCAAACATGTCTAAAGAAAAAGAAACGAGTTCTTCATCAAATAATCTTTTGCTCCAAGCAATGCAACAATAATTTGAACGTATGTTCAAAGTGATAGGAGATGTAAGAGATCATCTAGAAAGGCATGATGATGCAATTAATAGATTGGAAGGTGAACCACGGCGTAGGAGACAACCAGCATTCGTCCACGATGAATATAATGGTGGAGATGACCTCGACGATGACCAAGTCACTCTAATTGGTCAAGATGTTAATCCTACGAGACAAACTAGGAGAGGACGTTTTGATGGTGTGGACAGAAACATAGGCAACATCAAAATGAAAATTACTTCTTTTCAAGGAAAGAATAATCCAGATATTTATTTGGAGTGGGAACGAAAATTGGAGCTGATCTTTGAATGTCACAACTACTCTGAAGAGAAAAAGGTAAAATTAGCCGTTGTTGAATTTTGTGATTATACTATAATTTGGTGGGATCAATTATGTAAAGACAGGCATAGAAATGGTGAAAGGCCCGTAGAGACTTGGTTAGAGATGAAACAAATCATGAGGAGGAGATTCGTCCCAAGTCATTACTATCGGGATTTGCATCAACGACTGCAAACTTTAACACAAGGTTCCATGAGTGTTGATGAATATCACAAGGAGATGGAGATAGCCATGATAAGGGCTAATGTGGAGGAAGACCGTGAGGCTTCAATAGCTCGATTCCTGAGTGGATTAAACAAGAACATTGCTAATCTTGTGGAATTGCAGCATTATGTGGAGATTGAGGATATGGTGAATATGGCCTTGAAGATTGAGAGACAACTCAAAAGAAAAGGCACAAGGTATGATTCAAAACCTTATTCGGTTCTTCTTCATCTTGGAAACCGAATTGGAGTAAAATGATGATAAACCCATTGTTAAGCCTAAAATTGATGGAATTAAAGGCAAAAATGAATTTGACAGCAAGGGTAAAGGTGAGAATCAACCTAATTAAAGTAGAGGTATTAAGTGTTTTAAGTACCTTGGGCATGGACATATAGCACGTGAATGTCCTAATAAGAGAGTTATGATTATAAGAGATGGGAATATAGAATCTGAAAGTGAAAGAGAGGATGATGATGACATTCTAGAGGATACTAGTGACGTAGAGTATGCTAAAGGTGAAATTTTGGTTATTCAACGCATACTTAGTTTGCAAAGTAAAAATGATGAACATGGTGATCAACGTGAAAATCTATTTCATACTCATTGTTTGATTGCTAACAAGTTGTGCAATGTGATTATTGATAGCGGAAGTTGTACCAATGTGGCAAGTACCTTGCTTGTGGAGAAACTAAAATTGCCTACTATCAAACATCCAAAACCTTACAAGTTGCAATGGTTGAATGATAGTGGTGTAGTAAAGGTAAATCAACAAGTGTTAGTTCATTTTTCAATTGGTAGATATAAGGATGAAGTTTGGTGTGATGTGGTACCTATGTATGCTAGTCACATGTTGTTGGGGAGACCATGGCAATATGATCGTAGGGTAACACATGATGGGTTCAAGAATCGTTATTCCTTGATCATGGATGGACAGAAATATCAGCTTGGACCGTTGCCTCCGAAGATAATTCTTAAAGACCAAATATGCATAAAACAACAATATGAGGAGCTTGAATCTTCATTAATCAAAACTTTGGGGAGGGAGCAAGAAAGAGAAAAAAAAGAAAAGGATGAGATGAGTGATAAAACAAGAATATTAGGAAACACAAGGGAGAGAAAACAAGGAAGCTTGAGTGAAAGAAAAATGAGTGTTTATGCCAAAATGAGTGATGTAAAAAAGGCCTTAACCATGAGGCAGCCCTTACTTGTACTTATGTACAAGGACATTTTGATTTCTTCTAACAAAATTGACAAAAGTTTGCCTAGTGTTATTATTGATCTTTTGTAGGAAAATAAGGATATCTTTCCCAAAGAAGTTCCCAATGGTCTGCCACCAATTAGAGGAATTGAGCATCAAATTGATTTCATTCTAGGTGCAAGTATACCAAATAGACCAGCATATAGATGCAACCTTAAGAGACCAAGGAAATCTAAAAGCAAGTCGTGAGCTTATGGAAAAAAGATATGTGCGAGAAAGCATGAGTCCATGTGTAGTTCGTGTCTAAAAGGATAGATCTTTAAGAATGTGTGTTGATTGTAGAGCCATCAACAAAATCATGGTAAAGAAATATCGACATCCTATTCCTAGGCTAGATGACATGTTAGATGAATTGCATGGTTCTTGTCTATTTTCAAAAATTGATTTGAAATCTGGATATCATCAAATAAGAATGCATGAGGGTGATGAATGAAAAACTGCTTTCAAAACTAAACATGGTTTATATGAATGGTTAGTGATGCCTTTTGGCCTAACTAACGCACCTAGCACTTTTATGAGATTGATGAACCATATTTTGCGTGCTTACATTGGAAAGTTTGTAGTGGTTTATTTTGATGATATACTTGTGTATAGCAAAAGTTTAGATGAGCATGTAACACATTTAAAAGCTATTTTTGATGTGCTTAGAAAAGAAAAGTTATATGCTAATCTACAGAAATGCACTTTTTGCACTAATGAAATTACTTTTCTTGGATATGTTGTAAACGATAAAGGAATACATGTTGATCAAGAAAAAGTAAAAGTAATTAAAGAGTGGCCAAAACCCACTAGTGTTAGTGATGTTAGAAGTTTTCATGGTCTTGCTAGCTTTTATAGAAGATTCATTAAAGATTTTTCTACCATTGCTGCACCATTAACTGAATGCATCAAAAAGAATATTGGATTCAGATGGGGTAAACAACAAGATGATGCTTTTAACTTGCTTAAAGACAAACTCAGTTCAGCACCTTTGCTTGCTTTACCTAACTTTGCTAAAACTTTTGAGATTGAGTGTGATGCGAGTGGAGTAGGTATTGGAGGAGTCTTAATGCAAGAGGGTCGACCATTGCATTCTTTAGCGAGAAGCTAAATGGAGCAAGTCTTAACTACTCGACATATGATAAAGAATTTTATGCTCTGGTAAGAGTGTTAAAGACATGGCAGCACTATCTTTGGTACAAGGAATTCATTATACACACCGATCATGAGTCTTTGAAATATCTCAAAGGACAAGGAAAGCTAAGTCGTAGGCATGCAAAATGGGTGGAGTTTATTGAATCCTTTCCATACATCATCAAGTACAAACAAGGTAAAGAAAATGTGGTCGATGCTCTTTCTAGAAGGTATGCTCTAATTTCTAAACTTGATGCAAAATTATTGGGTTTTGAATTCATTAAAGATTTATACAATTCTGACTATGATTTTGCTAATGTTTATGGGGCATGTGAAAAAGGGGGTTTTGATAAGTTCTTTAGATATGATGGTTTTCTTTTTAAAGAAAACAAGTTGTGTTCCTCAATGTTCAATGAGAGAATTACTTGTGAGAGAAGCACATAGTGGAGGTTTAATGGGACATTTTGGAGTTAGAAAAACTTTAGATGTGTTAAGTGATCATTTCTTTTGGCCACACATGAAAAGGGATGTTGAAAGATTGTGTGAGAAATGCATCACTTGTAAACAAGCTAAATCTAAAGTAATGCCTCATGGGTTATATACACCCCTTCCTATAGCTAGTGAACCTTGGGTTGATATATCCATGGACTTTGTCTTAGGTTTACCTAGGTCAAAGGAGGAGAGATTCTATTTTTGTTGTTGTTGATAGGTTTAGCAAGATGGCACATTTCATTCCTTGCCATAAAACAGATGATGCAACACATGTTGCGGGACTGTTTTTCAAAGAAATTGTGAGGTTACATGGCATCCCAAGGACAATTGTGAGTGATAGAGATGTGAAGTTTCTTAGCCACTTTTGGAAAACACTTTGGAGTAAGTTGGGTACAAGATTGTTGTATTCAACCACTTGCCATCCACAAACAGATGGACAAACGGAGGTGGTAAATCGAACTTTATCAACACTTTTGAGAGCCATAATTCAAAAAAATTTAAAAAATTGGGAGGAGTGTTTGCCACATGTGGAGTTTGCTTATAATAGAAGTTTGTATGCTACAACAAACCATTCCCCATTTGAAGTTGTGTATGGGTTCAATCCATTAACTCCTATGGATTTGCTACCTTTACCATTGGAAAAGGCCAATTTGGATGGTAAGCAAAAAGCTGATTTTGTCAAAGCATTGCATGAAAAAGTCCGAACACAAATTGAAAAGAAAACTCTACAATATGAGAAACAACACAATAAAGGCCGAAAACAAGTAGTGTTCGAACCTAGTGATTGGGTTTAGGTACACTTAAGGAAGGAAAGATTTCCTAGTCATAGGAAGTCTAAACTAATGCCAAGAGGAGATGGTCCATTTCAAGTCCTTCAAAAAATCAATGACAATGCATATAAGCTGGAACTACCAGGTGAGTATGGCAACATTAATGCAACATTCAATGTTTCTGATCTATCTTTGTTTGATGTAGGTGATGGAGGATATGATTCGAGGATGAATCTTTTCCAAGAAAGGGGAATGATATGAACCAGCAAGTTGATCATAATTCTATTAAAGACCCTTTAACTATTCATGGAGGACCAATGACAAGAGCTAAAGCTAAGAGGATGAAAGAAGCTTTAACTTGTTTATTGGAAAACATTTGGAAAGATCAAGCTAGTCAAGACTCAGTCAAGATTCTATGGTTGGAAGAAGAGCCTAAAATGGTCAACATGATCATGAAGAGAAGAACAAATTTGAAGACCTCATCTTAAATAATAAAAGTCCATTCAGCCATGTTTACCAAAAATCATGAATTTGGAATATGAATGTTATTTAATGCATTCATTCCCTTTGTACTAAGCCTCATACTATATAAATGAGGCTGACTCCCAGTGTAAGATAGACAATTTGGGAAGTATAATAATTCTTCAACACTGGTGAGTGTTTTGTTTTTAAGTTCTTGCATGAACTTTAGAACTTATCACCCATCCTAGTACTACTCTCGCCAAGCACGCTTAACTTATACTTACCAAAAATAAAAAACTTTAGAACTTATCAGGCTTTTCTTGTGGCATTCAAACCAAATCTTTGCTTTTCCTTTGACTTATCGGACTTTTAGTTTGTAGGCGTCTTAAGAATTCAAAGTGCTATTCTAGTTATTTTATTAATTTTCTATTGATAAGTGATTAGAATAGTTTTCTTACTTCATTCTTGAATGATCCGCCTTGTTTTCAATTCGTTGGAGGGTGTCAATTTGCATTCCATATGTATCATAGCTCTTTAGCTATCGGGGTGTATGGTTGCTAAATTGATGATTTCCATCAGTAGTACATATGACCCATCCAAGACTCAGGTGGGTTGGTTCAGTTTTGGGCTAGCACTATATGATATAGTCTGATTTCCTCTTCCTTTATTGGTTTGAGCTCTTTTGACTAAATCAGACATGTTTGATCGGTTAAGATCAGTTTAGGGTGATTCCAAACTAATTTGACTAGTTCAAAATCTACTTGACCTAATCGAGATTAATTAAATCTAAATTAGACCAGTCTAGGGTGATTCCAAACTGGTTCTATAAGGATTTGAGGTTGATTCTATTAGGCCATAATTGGATTGAATTTGATTTAAGCCAATTGAGCTATTCCAATTAGGGTTTTAGTTGATTGAAGACTATTGAGATATTGCTGTTTTAAGCCTTTATGATTTGATGAATTTAAAGGTTTATTTGAAGATGTCATTTGAAAATGATTATTGGTTTCCTACTTTTCTTAAGTTTATAATATTGATATGATTATACCATGTAGTAGATGTAACTAGGCTAATGGTTTATATTGGAAGTGTAACCTATGAAAGGAGCTACGGGCCTATCATAGTGTAGAGTCACCAATGAACATAGTCTAGTAGATCATATATAAAGCATGGTCTCTTGTAATATTTGATCATATTATTTCTTGGATGCATGTGTGAATGAATGAGTGAATGTAAATGAATGATCATGGATGTTTATGTATCCCTGCCGAGGACAGGTATGGCGATTCTCATCGGGGATTAGCGGACCATCAAATGTGATGGTTAGACGGTTCCTCCATCCGCTGTTGGGAGGAACGTGTCCCCACTTAGGCGGGTGAGGGATACCACTCCATCCGCTATTGGGAGTGTGATATGGATTATCTCCATCCGCTATTGGGAGGAATCCATGTCATGGAGTATGCCTCTCCATCCGCTATTGGGAGAGTGCGCCATCGGGTGTGATGTACGTCTTTGTTATCCAGTTATCTTGTATGTGTTGCATGTGACTGATGCATGATTTTGCTTAAGAAATTATCATTATTTTTCAGATGTTTAAGTTTCATAATGAATTAATATATTATTATTTCTTATTAAATTATTAACATTTGTTTCATGAATGTTAGATTATTTTTATGATTTTTCTGAGGTTCCTGTGTGGTTGTTGGTATATTTTTATCTTATATTTATTTGTAGCATAATCTATAATTTTGCAGTAGATATAAAGCTTGGGTGGAAGAGACTTATGATCCTACAAAAAAGATGTGATCTTTTTTTTAATAAAATATTTACTATTATAAAGGCAAGGATTTGAATTCAAAAAGGAGTGCATTTTATAAATTATAAATAATAAAATAATGATTTATTATATTTTATAAATTCTGGGATGTGATAGGAACATTGCATAATGGTTTATTTATGATAGATACACTCCACATATCATGAGTGTAAGTGAGTCTAAGAGGAAACGAGAAGAGATGAACAATGCATATCTTTGGCATTGTAGGCTAGGTCACATCCACGAGGGAAGGATTCAAAAGTTGCTGAAGAATTGATATCTAAATCCTTTTGACTATGAGTCATAAGCGACATGTGAACCTTGCCTTCACGGAAAGATAACCAACTCTCAATTTAGTGGAACTAGAGAAAGAGCCACTGAGTTACTAGAACTCATACATAGTGATGTATACGATCCCATGTCGACTCATGCCATAGGTGGTTACTTCTACTTCATTACTTTCACTGATGATTTCTCAAGATACGGACATGTGTACTTGATGAAGTACAAGTCTGAGTCTTTTAAGAAATTCAAAAAATATAAGAATGAAGTGGAGAACCAGATAGGAAAGTGTATTAAAACCCTTTGATCAGATCGAGGAGGTGAGTACTTGAGTACAAAGTTCATCTAGTTCCTCAAAGACTATGGAATTTTATCCCAATGGACACCTCCTTATACACCACAGCTTAATGGTGTATCAGAAAGGAAGAATCGTACACTGTTAGACATGGTGTGTTTTATGATATGTTTCGCCGACCTACTCATCTCATTCTGGGGATATGCCCTAGAGACTGCAGCTTACCTTCTGAACAGAATTCCAACTAAGTCGGTGATGTCTACTCTATATGAGATATAGAATGGAAAGAAGTCCGATCTTAAGATTATTAAGATTTAGGGTTGCCCTACCCACGTCAAGAGACATAACCCCGACAAGTTGGAATCTAGGACGGAACGATACAAGTTTGTGGGATACCCCAAGGAAACTTGTGGGTATTATTTCTATCATCATAAAGACCAAAAGGTCTTTGTAGCCAAGAGAGCAGTGTTCCTTGAGAAGGAACATATTCTTGGTGGAGATAGTGGGAGCACGATAGAGTTGAGCGAGGTTGGAGAACCTAGCTTAAGCATCATTCCACAGCTAGAATCTGTTCAGATACCTAACACACAAGTTCCAACTTTACGTAGGTCGATAGAGTATCCCATCCTCCTGAGAGATATGTGGGACATATCAAAGGAGAGGATATTGAGGATATTGATCCTCAGACCTACGAGGAGGCTATTATGAGCATAGACTTTGGGAAGTGGCAAGAAGCCATGAATTCAAAGATGGATTCTATGTACTCCAATAAGGTTTGGAATATAGTTGATGCACCCGAGGGTATTGTACTCATTGGCTACAAGTGGATCTTCAAAAGAAGATTGGAGTAGATGGAAAAGTAGAGACCTATAAAGCAAGACTAGTGGCTAAGGGTATCATTAGAGGCAAGATGTTGACTATGATGAAACTTTCTCACACAGAACCATGCTAAAATTCTTTCAAATTTTATTGGCTATTGCAGCACACTATGATTATGAGATATGACAGATGGACATCAAAACCGTATTCCTCAATGGCAACCTAGAGGAGGAGGTGTATATGATGTAGCCTGAAGGATTTATATCCAGGAATAACCCAGATAAGGTGTGCAGGTTGCTTAGGTCCATTTATGGACTGAAGTAAGCTTCCCGAAGTTGGAATATAAGATTTGATGAGGCGATCAAATTTTATGACTTCGTTAAGAATGAAGATGAACCTTGTGTGTATAGGAAAGTAAGTGGAAGCACTATCACCTTTTTGGTATTATATGTGGATGACATCCTGATCATTGGGAATGATATAGGAATGCTCTCCACAGTAAAGACTTGGTTATCTAGGCACTTCTCCACGAAGGACTTAGGGGAAATATCCTGCATATTGGGGATATGGATCTATAGAGATATATTTAAGAGGATGCTTGACTTGTCCCAGTCCAAGTACATAGACACCATTGTCAAAAAGTTTGACATGGAAAATTTCAAGAGAGGTTTCATACCAATGAGACATGAAATATCACTTTTTAGGAGTATGTCCCTAAAGACTCCTGAAGAAAGGGTACACTTGGATATGATACCATATGCCTCAGCGATAGGACCTATCATGTATGCTATGTTATGTGCCAGGCCTGATATAGCACATGCTCTGAGTGTCACGAGCAGATATCAGGCAGATCCAGGCTTGGAGCACTGGAAAGTAGTAAAATATATCCTTAAGTACTTGAGAAGGACTAAGGATCTTTTACTGGTATATGGAGGTAGTAGCCTCAGGGTTGAGGGCTACATGGACTCGAGCTTCTAGTCCGATATCGATGATAGCAAGTCTAATTCAAGGTATGTGTTCACCCTAAATGGAGGAGCAGTATGCTAGAAGAGTTCCAAGTAAGATACTATTGCTGACTCGACCACAGAGGTGGAATACATTACTGCGATAGGGACAGCAAAGGAGGGAGTATGGATGAAGAAGTTCATCACAGATCTAGGAGTCATCCCGATTAGCGAGGAGTTGATTCCCTTAAATTGCAAAAAATATAGAACGATTACTCAAATAAGGGAACCCGAGTCTCATCAGAAGTGTTCTGAGGAGGTTCTAGCTTATTATAGAGATCGTGGCCCGAATAGATACAGTAATGGAAAGAGTTCCATCCGATGATAACATTGCAGATCCACTAACAAAGCCATTGACTCATATTATCTTTGAGCATCATAGAGGTCTGATGGAGATCAGATATGTTGGTGATTGACTTTAGGTTAAGTGGGAGATTGCTACTCATATGTGCCCTGCAAGCCAATCACATGAGTGATGACACTTGTGACTTGATATGTATTTTTTTCTCTTTGTATATTATTAGGCATTTTTTCACTTTATCTTGCGTGTTGCATATATTTTGATGTCCTTGGATCTGTGCAATGGGAATCGGATCGTGATGAGATCACGATTATGAGACCGATTCACCTTTAAACATAAACCCTAAATTATCCTAGTCATAGGTTACTTGAGAAGGACATCGAGATAACCAGATAGACTGGTGTGTTGTATACCCATCCATATGATGGAGGTGGCTGGTCTTATAGCTACTTGTGTGAAGACACTAAGGGTACAGTGCAGGTGCTCATTAGGGAATGAGTTCACAGATTGATCCGCTTACGGAATGTTGGATGGTTATTGATACCTCACGTCAGACAACGATTCCGTAGTCCTAATAGTGTATTTGGTCCTTAGACTTGAGACACCAAGGATGTCCTGTATGAGTACTCCACTCTTTGATACCGGACTTATAGGTTTGAAAAGTTCCAGATCTAGTACAACCGATTATTGGGAATGGCAGCCAACCTTATGAGGGCTATTGAGTGTCAATAGAGGATCATCCGTTCTCGGTATCATGAGAGGAATATCTCATGTATTCTTGCTCGAACAAATCCTTAGCCAAGGTTATTTGAATTGAGAGAGAAAGAGTTCTCCGGGAGAATCCGACTAGAGCAAGACTCGAGGAGAGACCGTATGGGCCTGATAGCACCATGCCCGGTATAGGATCTCTGGGATATTAGATGGATGAGAGACTATAGATATATGGTAACTGAGGACAGATAGGTCCAAAGGATTGGATTCTCCTGTATCGTCTAGGGACTACGGCGTAGTGGCCTAGTACATCCGCAATCGATGAGTCGGGTGAATTATTATAAAGATAATAATTCACTGAGTCAGAAGGAGTTCTGACAAGTATGACTCATGGCTAGCTCGATATTGGGCCTAGAGGGTCATACACATATGGTAGGTGTTGCGACAAGTAAAGGTTCAGATATGAGATATCCGTTGGAGCCCTTAAGTTTTTGGATATCCGTTAAGCTCCTGAATTATTGGATCCTAAGATGAGATCCAATAAGAGCTAATAAGAGATTATTGGGTAGAGACCCACTAATCCAAGAGGCATGGGTAATTGGATAGAGATCCAATACCCAACAGGGTAAGATCCATTAGGGTTTACAGGGGGCCTCTATAAATAGGAGGGAATCAAAGCTCCATAGGCTGGGGTTCTCTTGATAGCCATCTTCTATTCTCCTCTCCCAAGAGAGGAGCATCGTTGCAGTCCCTGCCATGTGGATACCGCTAGAGAGGAGGATGCTTGACCTTCTTCATCCTCTCCTACAAATCTACAGGGATTCAGGGATATACGATCTCCCTATGTACTTTCTTTTACACATGTAGTTTTTGCGGATTTATTTTTGAAGCGCACCGATCTTTGCATAACGACGGAACCTTTCATGAAAATCCAAGGTTTTTTTGTTTTCTATTCTTCCGCTATGCATGAGATGTCGCCCCTTAGATTTCCCAATAGGAGCTTGTTGGGATTCCATAGAATGGTGTCCGAGGGTTCATCGGAAAACCACCGGAAGTTCACCGAAAGCTCGTCGAAGGAAGACTTGATGTGTCGAACTTTGTATTAGCTTAGGAAATATCTTTAATTTCATAGTTAGCACATAATTGGGGTTAGGATTAGGTGATAATCCTATAACCCTGGTAGGAGCCAACTGGGATCGATAATGGACTAGTTTGAGTCGAGTTTAAGGCTCAACTAGAAGTGTTGGACCCTATCTAGTGGTGGCATTGCTAGATTAGGGTGGTGGCATCGCCCTAGTCCCAGCTCCCCAGGATGTACTAGGTGGTGGTTGTTGAATCTCGGATTTTGATGATTGTTAGGGGTATTAAGTATGACGTGACACCTGGTCTTGGGTCGTACACCCGGATGACGTCATCGCCCCTCCTGCGCTCCATTACTCCCACGATTTGATCGCCCGACGTCGCTTCTCCTCTGCATCGTCCCAACTACCCGCCAAGTTGACCCACGGCACGGCTGCGAGTCGAGCCCGTCGCCACCCGTGACACACCGGAAGCATGCCATCCGTCCGACCTATTTAAGCCGAATGGGTAAGGCGGGCAAGAGGATGAACACTCAGAGGTGAGTAGACCGAAACCACGAACATTTTTGGGAGCTCGGCCGACGGCGAGGTGACCAGCGTCGGAGGGTCGGGCGGAGCATCCGACCGCCTTGCTGCAGGTCTCGTTCGGCAGCCGGAGCGTCGGCCGCCGTCCGGGCGGTCGGGAGGCGGGAAGCGAGAGCCATCGGCGGGCCCGAACCGTGCAGAGCGACCCCGGTTCGGATTCCACGCGCGCGCGCCCGGGTCACGGTAAAGTTGTTTCCCCTAACAGATTGGCGCTAGAAGGAGGGCCTCTCTGCCGAGGTGCACTGCTCGCCTTTAACGACACATGGACGAAGGTCGCTTCCGGTGGCACCTCGGCGGAGAGTCCCCTGAACCTCGAACCACGGAGGGGCGATCCGCCGCGACCGCGGTCGCTCTTTGAGTATATTTAGCGGCGCCGGACTCTACCGCCGAGTCGGGTTCCCCGCTTCCTCCCACCGTCACGGCGGAGGCTTTTGAGACCTTTCCCAGCAGTCGGACCACAGCAAATCTTGTCGAGCCGTCCTCCCCGCCTACTCGGGGCGGCGAGCCGACCCTCAGGCCGGAACCCCTTCCCGACATCATGAGGCATTCCCACCGGTACCATCTTCCCGACCTCGCCGGGTTCGGGAATGAACCGGGCTCGAAACACTGGGCGTCCGCCCGAACGGCGGTGTCCTCGGTCAGCGGACTTATTTCGGGCTCAAATCTGTTCCATTGCACCGCGTCTGGATGAGGTGCAGAGGGATGTCCGTAAGTCCAAAGAAGAGCAGAGGAAGTGTCCCACGAGTCCGTTCGCGACATGCGAATACCCGGTGCCCTTGAACTTCCGTCTCCCCTCCATCGACCTTTATGATGGAGTCAGTGATCCAGCGGATCACGTCGCCGCTTTCCGGGCTCAGATGGCCCTATATGGAACCTCGGACGCCTTGATGTGCGGGCGTTCCCCACGCTGAAAGGATCGCTCGCTGCGTGGTACGGCACCTTAAAAAGCGGGGCGGTGACATCCTTTGAACAGCTCGCCAAGGACTTGAGCTACATTTTACGCGTTTGCGACCAAAGCCTTCGCCGCACTCCTCACTGGGTTTGAAGCAAAAGGAGGCGAACCCCTCTCCCGCCGTGTGAAGGTTCACCACGGAGATGCAGGAGTTATCGGATGCTCACCCATCATTATTGATGCGGCGTTTATGATGGGGCTGCGGCCGTCGAGGTTTCTTTGGTCCTTGGTGGAGGCGACCCCGCGTCCATCGCGGAGATGTTTCAGCGGGCAAGTCAATATGTGGCGGCGAGTCCTGGATGTCGGGAAGAAAGGAAGAAGCGGCCAGGGGCATTCTACTCCATCCCGATCGGGAGCGACAACTAGGCGGGAGTCCCCACACCAAGGCGCGGATGGGGCACCCCGACCCATATGCGCCGCGCCGCCACCTCCCTTGAGCAGCGTCTCGGGCGCAAATATTCCTCGGATAAAGGAGGCGGGAATGCTCGAGCCGCCCCGCCGATGAAGGGCCGGCGAGCTGGCGACCATACCGTATTGCGCTTCCATCGGCAAAGCGGACATGATCTGGAGCAATGCCACGGTGGCGACAAATTGAGGAGCGATCCGAAGAGGTCACTTAGACCAGTACCTCCAGCATCCACGGGAACCATCCCTGCGCCCCGAAGGCCCTATCGAGCAACACATCGACGTGATTACAGGGGGGCCCGCCGCTGGAGGGCATAGTGCTTCGGGTCGAAGATCTTACGCCCGTGCCATTCGGCCGGGAATACCACCCTCCTCCGAGCCAGATCACATTCCCCTCCGGGGACATGGGAGCAACGGAGCATGATGATGCGCTGGTGGTGTCGGCCCGAATAGCCAACGCGCAGGTCCGAAGGATTATGGTCGACACTGGCAGCTCGGTCGACATCCTTTATTTCGAGGCCTTTTTGAAGTTAGGGTTGCCGAAGGAAGCCATGAAGCCCTTGCACTCGGCACTCACCGGCTTAACCGGCGACCCGATTTCGCCGCAGGGTGCGGTGACCCTGCCGTTGACTCTCGGGGATTCCCCGAAGGCAAAAACTCTGCTGGTAACTTTCCTGGTGGTCGACCTCCCTACTGCGTACAACGCCATCCTGGGCCGACCCACCCTCAACAGGCTAAGGGCCATTATATCCACATACCACCGGACGTTGAAGTTCCCACCGGTCGGGTCGGGAGGTTCGGGAGATCCTCGAGAGTCGAGCGGTGTTACTTGGCGACCTCCACAGGTAAGAAAAAGGCGGAACAGCCCCTCGAAGACCCACGGGGCCTTGGCGCCCGGACCGAGCATCGGCCGAAACAAGCCGGTGGTTAATATTCCGCTGCAAGATGACCGTCCCGATCAGACAATCGGAATCGGCGGACACTGGATGATCAGAGCGGGCGGCTCATCGGCCTCCTCGAAAGCACGATGTCTTCGCACGGGACATCGACCTCGGGAATTGATTCGAAGTTTCTCAACACCATCGCACATTTCCCGACCGCGCTCGGTAAGGCGAGACCGGCCTCGATCCCTCGGCGCCAACGGTGTGCAAATGGAAGTCGGCGAGCTCTTGGCGTCTGACTTCATTGAGGAAGTCCGGTATCCTCAGTGGTTGTCCAATGTAGTCCTCGTCAAGAAGCCTAATGGAAGCTGGAGGATGTGTGTCGACTACACCGATCTAAATCGTGCTTGCCCGAAGGATTGCTTCCCCTTGCCTAGGATCGACCAGCTGGTCGACTCAACCGCGGGGTACGCCCGTTTCTCCTTCATGGACGCCTACTCGGTTACAACGGATCCGGATGGCCCCAGGATCGACAACATACGGCCTTCCATACGCCCCAAGGAGCTTACTTCTACAAGGTCATGCCATTCGGATTAAAGAACGTGAGCGCCACCTACCAAAGGATGGTGAACAAGGTGTTCGCCCAGCAAATAGGGCAAAACATGGAGGTATATGTTGACGACATGATCGTGAAAAGTCGCACAGGGGCTGCACACCTTGACGACTTGCGGGAAACCTTCTCTACGTTGAGAAGATATGGGATGTGCCTCAATCCAGCCAAGTGCGTCTTCGGCGTAACATCAGGGAAGTTCCTCGGATTCATCATACACGAGAGAGGAATTGATGCCAACCCCGAGAAGATCCGAGCTCTCACCGACATGAGATCTCAGGAAACGATAAAGGAGCTTCAATGCCTTAATGGAAGGATAAGCGGCTCTGTCGGTTTTGTCGATCGGAGATAAGTGCCTTCCTTTCTTGAGTCCTCAAAGATCCAAAGAACTTCCAATGGGCCGGAATGCGAGGAAGCTTTCACAGCTGAAGCAGCACTTATCCGAGCTCCCCCGCCTTATCTTGGTGTCTGCGCCAGAAAAACTTACCCTCTACCTGGCGGCATCTCAGCATGCAGTGAGCTCAGTACTGCTGGAGGAAGCCCCCGACGCGCAACATCCGGTTTACTACATCGACCATGTGTTGCGCGGGCGGGCGCTATCCTCCCATTGAAAGGTTGGTATTGGCACTTGTCCTAGCGGCTCGGAAGCTACGCCCCTACTTCCAAGCCCATACGATTGAGGTAATGACCGACCAACCCTGCGTCAAGTTCTTTCTAAGTTTGACGTAGCAGGGCGTCTTCTAAAATGGTCGGTGGAGCTATCCGAGTTCGACCTGCTGCTACAAGCGAGAAACGACCATCAAGGCCCGGGCCTTGGCGATTTCATCTCGAGTTGACGCGGAAGCGAGTGCGTGAGCAAATCCAGAGGCTGGACCTGCGTGGATGGGTCTTCCGGCTCGAGTGCGGCGCCGGACTCATTTTAGAGGACCCGACGGACACGCTTCGGCGTTCCCTCGCCGGTTTGAGGCCACGAACAATGAGGCGGAATACGAGGCGCTTTTGGCGGGCCTCCGTTTGGCAGCCGAGATGCAGCTGAGAGCAGTCCATGTTCTCACGGATTCCCAACTCGTCGCCGAACAAGTTGGCGGAGAGTATCGGGCGCGGGATTCAACCATGTCCAAATACTTGACCAAGGTAAAGCCCAAACCTCTAACTTTCCTCGTTTCACTCTGTCCGGTGCGGGTCCCAAAGCAGCGGGCGGACCAGCTCGCGAAGTTAGCCTCGGGAGCCAATCCAGAGGAACATCCAGAGGTCGAAGAGCTCACACACCGGTCGGTGGCCATCATGGAGATAGGGGACCCCGGAGTCCCGACCTCTCCACCTACGTGGATTCAGGAAGTGCTGAAGTATAAGCGCGATGGGATCCTGCCTGAGGATGAGGTCAAGGCACGGCGGCTCCGCCGAACCCAAGCGTGGTACTGCGAGATTGGCGGCCGGCTCTAAAGGTCGTTTCCCATCCCCTACTGCGATGTTTAGATCCGATGGCGGAAGTGATTCTCGTCGAGGTTCACGGCGGGACTTGTGGGGAGCACATGGGCGGCCGAACTTTGGCCTTCAAAATACTACGCCAGGGCTATTACTGGCCTACGTTGCACCGAGACGCCAAGGCTTTCGTGCGACGGTGCGACACTTGCCAGCGCCAGGCCCGCGCCCCGCAGCTCCCTGCGGTCCCGCTCACCTCCATGGATTGCGCTTGGCCCTTCGCTCAATGGGGAATGGACCTTTTGGGGCCGTTCCCCCCGGCGTCCGGCCAGCGGAGACATATCATCGTGGGGATAGATTATTTCACTAAGTGGGTGGAAGCCGAGCCCCTGGCAACCATTACGGCGAGCGGGTCGAGCGATTCGTATGGAAGAACATCGTGACCCGATTGATGCCCGCGCGTTATCATTGCGATAGCGGAACCCGGTCGCCGACGCTTTCGGTTTACGGAGTTACGTGCGACTTATCACATCGATTGAGGTTTAGCTCGGTGGCCCACCCGGACCAGCGGGCTCGCGAGGTGACCAGCGATCTATCACGGATGGACTTAGGAAAGGACTTTGGAAGCCCGATCGGTGGGTCGGCGAGCTCCGAACATCCTATGGTCTTTGCGGACTACCCCAAAGGCGGCAGGCGAAGTCCCCTACGGCTGGCATTCGGCGTGGAAGCGATCCTACCGGCCCGAGTTGGTCATTCCAACATTCGGGTGGAGAACTATGAGAATCCACCTCGGCCCGGGGAGTTCGGGCTGGCCTAGACCTGCTTTGGAAGAGCGCGGGGCCAGCAGCGCGCGTAAAGATCTTTGGCGTACAGCGAGTGTTGCGGAAGTTATAACAAGAAGGTGCGCCCTCGACCTCTCGGGATGGGAGACTTAGTATTACGCAGGCGGAAGTGGCGACCCGCCAGCTCGAGGCAAGTTTGCACCTAAGTGGGAAGGCCCCTACTGGCGTAATCAAAGTCGTCAGGCCAGGGGCGTTAGACTACGCGACTATGGCCAGGGCAGCAATTCCGAGAACACAGGCGTCGGAACCTTAAGAAGTATTTTGTTTAAGGACAAAACAGAAGCAGGCCAATATTTGACTCGGGCTATTGGAATGAAGTTGGAAATTATATTGCCATAAAAAGGAAATTGTATTACCAAAAGATTTGGAGTACAAATACGAGCCCCTAGAGGGGAAAGAAGGATTACAAAGGCGAGGGAAGGCCCTCCAAAAAAGAAGAAAAAGAACTCTTCAAGCCGCAGCTCCGGGAAGGCTGTCGTCGAAGGGAACCTCGCCGGGCATGTCGACCCCCTGGTCCTCGGGGCAGGAGGTAAAGGGATC
This sequence comes from Musa troglodytarum, assembly GCA_023547065.1. NCBI lineage: Eukaryota > Viridiplantae > Streptophyta > Magnoliopsida > Zingiberales > Musaceae > Musa > Musa troglodytarum. The sequence goes on along the minus strand of CP097506.1, from coordinate 23,835,553 downwards.
CTCCTCGACCACGAGCACGGAGAGGGCACGCTCGGGCAGGGCAGGCAACCTTGTACCCATACTCGTATGACACCACCTGCCCGTCCGGTCCGGCCCGAGGAGGAAGCCCTCGACTTCTTATGCGCCTCGCGCCTCCGGTCCCTCTCGGCCGGCCTTCCGCCGCGGCAAGAGCTTCCTGGCGGCCTTCACCTCGGCCTCTCGAAGTCGGCTTGGCGGCCAACTCAAGCCTCCTTCATCGGGCGGTTCTCGGCTTCTCCGTCGGAGAAGCTTGCGCAACAGCCTCGGCGCGGCGGCCTCGAGCTCGTGGTCGGTAGCGCGACTTCGCGCCCATGTCGACCGCGCGCTGCTCGGTAGCAACAACCGCCTCGGGTCCCGACCCCGCACGGGCCTCTTCCAGCTGGCGGCGCAACTCGAGATTGCGCTCGCAAATCCACCAGGCCGTCTGCACGCGATCGATAAAACGTTGTGTAGTGGAGATTCTGCATAGAAGGAAAAGCTGAAAAGATGAACAAGTGCTTAGCCAAGAGAATACATGCAAGGCGGTGCTTACCCACAACACCGACTTGGTGACTTGGCGATGAGTGCTTCCGAGGGGCGTGTATAGGTCGAGCAATGCCGGGATGGGCGCCCGGAGGTAGGCTGGCGAGGGCTCTCCCCCGATCCACACCTTGTCCCCCCGGGGCAGACCATGCCACCGGGCCACCAGAGGATCGCTCAACGGCCCCGAAGGGACCTCGCCCATCACTCCGGAAAGGAGAGGCTGATCCTTCCCGGCGTGACTCGGCATAAGTCCTTCATGGTTGGAGGGCTGGCCCTTCCGGTCGTCCTGGCCGGGCCCGGCACTCGGCGAGAGGAGGCGCCAGATCGTTCGGTCGTCTCGGCGGATGGAGCCACAGGCACCTCCAGGTCCACCACGACCTTGGCCTTGGCCCTCTTCTTTGGGCGCTCCTCCTCAGTGGTGCGCGGGGAGCCACCCGCCCGCAGGAACCCCGGAGAGAGTGCGGGGGCGGTCTGTCGAACACGAGTCATGGAAGGACCGCGAGTTCACCATCTCTGTAAAGAATGAGGATGAGTTAGAAACTGGAGTGCGGCAGCAAGCCTAAAGAGCGAGATAACAATAGCCTACCCCGTGAGCGCGGACTTAGTCCGGCCTCCACAAGCCACTTCTCCGACATGTTGCGGATGGCTTGCGAGGAAGGGAGGATTACCCTTAACCGCTCGAGGTGAGCACGCTCCTCGGCATTGAGTTTCGGGGCAGAGTTATCAATGGTCGCCAGCGACCACGAACCCCAAAACCCGATCCTTTTAGCCTTTGGGCGAAAAAGCGCCTCTTCCACCCTTTGTTATTGGTGGGCGCCGCTAACCGGAACCCTGTCAGGCGGCAAGAAAGTATCCCCGACCCCTTGAAAAGGCGGAAAGCGGGAGAGGAAGAGGGTTGCGGGTCGAGCGATGTTAGGCGTAATGGCATTCCCGGAAAGCCACGAGATACCGCCAAGAGTTTGGAGTTATTTGTGAAGGCGAGATCCGCCACAAGGATATGCAGGATACTATGATTGGATGCGAGGAAGAGCGCGGGCCTCTAAGGCATCGGCGGTCGAGGCAAAACCTTAGGAACCGGGTCGAAAGCCCGCTGCCCTACTTGAGGGGAAGGCTGTATTCTTCCGGGATGCCGTGGCGCCGCGGAGAATCCCTACCATGCGCTCATCCAGGTGGAATCCTGGTCGTGCGGCCACATTATGGCCTCTAGCGCGCGCTTCCGCACTTTGAGGTAGGGCTGGAAGGAGGAGATGAGGGGAGCGGCGACACGGGTTGTAACAGAGGGGAGGAAGAGGAAGAAGCGGATGGGAGGAGGTGGAAGGAAGAGCCATCACGCACTAACCTATAGTGGAAGGAATCGACTGGAAGAAGTCAAAGGACACGGCAGCCAAGTAAGAAAACTGGAAGGAAGACGACGGCAGAACTAGAGAGGGAAAACTCCGCTGATAAAAGTGATAGAGTGTCGCGGAGCTCGCTATTTATAGAAAGGGGGGCCTCGGCCTTTCGTCTCCCGAGGCAGGCGACAGCATGACACCGCAACACCGCCCAATAGCATCGCATCGGGCAGTCGAAGCGCCGGCGTCATATTAATGAAGAGGTGACGTGTCCACCGCCCAGGTAAGTAACTTACAGCCGCCACGGCGTCACCGATTCCAGCAACCGCACTATCGCGAGCCGTTTTTCGTTGCGGCACACGGCGGTGGTTCGGTTTTCCAGGTCTTGAGCGGCGGCTCGACCACCGGTCTTCTGGGCCTTGAGCGACGGCTCGGCCCCATATCGGCAGGTTCGGCGATATCGATTTCGAGTCTTGGCGGCGGCTCGTCCACCGGTCTTCCGGGCCTTGAGCGGCGGCTCGGCCCCATATCGGCAGCGGTTGGCGATATCGATTTTCCAGTCTTGAGCGGCTCGACCACGCGGTCTTCCGGGCCTTGAGCGGCTCGGCCCATATCCCGGCAGCGGTTGGCGATATGCCGATTTCCAGGTCTTGAGCGGCGGCTCGACCACTGGTCTTCTGGGCCTTGAGCGGCGGCTCGGCCCCATATCTCGAACGGCGGGTCGGCGATATCGGTTTTCCAGGTCTTGAGCGGCTCGACCACTGGTCTTCTGAGCCTTGAGCGGCGGCTCGGCCCCATATCCCGAACGGCGGTTCGGTTATTATGGTTTTCCAGGTCTTGCGCGGACCTCGACCCCTTATTACCAAACGACGGATCGGAAACAGAGAGTCGAACGCCGCTGCGCCCTTTACCCCGAGCGGCGGTTGATTGTAGTCTGAGTTCCTCAACCATTGGTTTCCGGGGGCCTTGCGCGGTCTCGACCACGATTACGAGCGTCGGATTGGCGGCGAAGTTGGCGTCGCCTCGATCCTTTATCCCGAAACGATGGTTGAGTTACATGGTCTTGGCGGCGGCTCGACCGCCGGCTTCCTAGGCCTTGGCGGCGGCTCGGCCTATATCGAATAGCGGTTCGGCGACTATGGTTTTACGGTCTTGGGGCTCCTCGACCCCTTTATCTGAAACGGTGGTTCGTTACATGGTCTCGAGCCTCCTCGATCATCAGTTTTCCGGGTCTTGAGCAGCATCTCGACCCCTTATCCTGAACGGGGATTCTATCAATTATGACACGACATGGCAGAACCTCCGCCCGAGATCTCAGTCGACAACCAGGTTTTTCCGAGCAACACCCCCCAATCCTCAAGATCGTCCCCGGAGTGGCTTTTGAGGGGGGGTAGTGTTAGGGGTATTAAGTATGGCGTGACACACAGTCTTGGGTCGTACACCGGATGGCGTCATCGCCCCTCCTGCGCACCATTACCCCAAGGATTTGATCACCCGACAGGGCTTCTCCTCTGCATCGCCCCAACTACCCGCCAAGTTGACCACGGCACGGCTGCGAGGTCGCCCGTCGCCACCACGCAACACACCGGAAGCAGGCCATCCGTCCGACCAATTTAAGCCAAATGGGTAAGACAGGCATGGTGGATGAACACTCCGGAAGGTGAGTAGACCCGAAACCACGAACATTTTACGGGAGCTCGGCCGACAGGCGAGCGGCTTGGCGTCGGAGAAGTCGGGCGGAGCATCCGACCCTTGCTGCAGGTCGTTCCGGACGACCGGGCGTCGGCGGCCGCCGTCCGGAGGCGGTCGGGAGGCGGGAAGCGAGAGCCATCGACGGCACGAACCGTCTGCAGGCGACCCGGTTCCCGGATTCCACGCCGCGCGCCCCGGGGTCACGGTAAAAAGTTGTTTTCCCCTAACAATGATGAAGTCAATTGGTGAAATATTTGTGCTAATTCTCTTTGTCAAGATAAGTGTGCAGGAACAACTACGAAGGGTAGAAAACATAAAGTGATTTACCGAGGTCAAGTCCGTGAGGATTCAAGAGTTCATCGGAAGTCCAGAGATGTTCGGAAGTGTTGCGGAACCATCAAAGATCGACTCGAGGACTTAAAGTTTTGGAAGTTCTTCTCAAAGATCGTCGAAGGTTAGCGGAACTCACCGGGATGATTCGAAGCTGGAAGACTCGTTGAGCTCTCCATACAATCCGGAGTATCTTGGGAGTCCATTGGAAGCAATCGAGGGAAACAGCGAGCTTGCCAAAATCTACGCCGTGAAGCTCGCGGAAGATGACTTGAAGCATGTCGGTTAAAATCACGTTTAGTTGTGTTTTGTGTTCGTAGTTAGCACATGAGTAAGGCAAGGATTTGAGGAAAGCCCTGCCTAAATTAAGAAAGGGCCACCCAGGTCCCTACTGAGCCAAGTTTAAGGCACAAACAAGGCTCGGCTGAGTGCAGTGGAAACGCCCGGCTGGTGCGGTGGAACGGCTGAAGCGGTGGAACCACTGGTGGCGGTAGTACGCTGTTCACGAGCGGCGGTGGCACGCTGCTTGCACCGCCCTGTTCATGACGGCGGTGGGCAGCAGCGTGCGTGTGCACACCGATCCCGAACTAAGCGGTGGAACGCTGGTGAGCGATAACCGCGATCCTAATACAGGCGGTGGAACGCTTTGGCGGCGATCATTCCGAGCGGCGGTGCACGCGCTGCAGCGATACTTACGCCCACATGACAGCGGTGGAACCGTCTGGCTGGTGTGCACCACCCAGCCACAATACTGGCGGCGGTGGAACGCTGGCGGCCGCTGGCGTTCGACGCGCAGAACTTCGAGTAGCCCTGGGTTTGAGCTGCGTATGCCGAAGCGGACACGCTTACATTTGTGTCCAGTCAAGCCATTGCATGCCGCGGTAGACGAACCGGTGGCACCACCACCGGCCCAGGACTCCAAATTGATTTTGAATTTGGTGCCCAATTTTGAATCCACTTTGGATCTATAAATACCCCTCCTTTCCCGGTGAAAGGGTAACCCTTTGAGCAAAAAGTCTAAGTCTTGAGCTCTTGAAGTATGTTGTAAAGTCTTGTTTTTGCTAGTGTTCACCTTCTTCCTTTCTTGAGAGATCTTGTACAAGTGTGAACATCTTGTAAAGGATTGTAAAAGGGGTGTTTGATCCTTCCCCTTCAAAGAGATTGCTAGTGGAAGAGCGGAGCCTCATCGTAAAGGCTTCAAGAGTGGATGTAGGTCACTTGGCTGAACCACTATACATCCTTGTGTCCATGAATGTGTGAGTGCTTACATTCTTGAAGCATTTCTTTACTTTGCTGCAAGTTATTTAGTTCATACTTATTTCCTTTACGCAAGCAATTACTTTCAAGTTCTCTTTCGTCAAATCGAGATCTTTCGCAAACGTGAGTTTTCGCAAATCGAATTCAAGAATACGATTTTAATCCATGCACTAATTCACCCCCTCTTAGTGCCTTTTAGATCCTTTCAATTGGTATCGAGCAAGGTTTGCTCTCATATTGGTTTAAAACCCAAGAGAGATGGCCTACTCGGTATGCAAGAAGGTCTCTCCATTACTCGTCCACCTATGTTTAATGGGTGGATTATACGTATTGGAAGACTCGTATGAGGATTTTCTTATTTCCATGGACTTGAACTTTGGAACATTGTTGAAAATGGCTTTGCAAAATCCTCTCTTCCGATGAGTGAATGGAATGAGTCGAGAAGAAGATTTTGCTCTCAATGCAAAGGCTATGAATGCCTTTATTTTGTGCGCTTGACAAGAATGAGTTTAATCGGGTTTCTATTTGTGAATCGGCATTTGATATTTGGCGCACTCTTGAAATCACTCATGAAGGCACTAGCCGAGTGAAAGAGTCCAAAATCAACATTCTTGTGCATTCTTATGAACTTTTGGATGAAACCAAGTGAGTCCATTGGAGACATGTACACTACGGATGTCATCAATGGACTAAAAGCTCTTAGTAAAGGTTTTGAATTTTGAATTGGTAACAAAATTTTAAGATCCCTTCCAAAAGGTTGGGATCCAAAGGTGGCGACCATTCAAGAGGCCAAGGATCTTAAAGTATTTCGGAAGAACTTATCGGATCTCTAATGACTTATGAGATGACGTGTCATGCTCATGAAGAGCTTTATAATACCCTTCCAAAGAATAAGAAGGATATGGCACTTAGAACACAAGAAGACCACTTGAAAGGAACATCAAGTGATGAGGACAGATGACAAAGATATTGCTCTTCTAACTCGAAAGTTTAAGAAATTTATAAGAAAGAACAAATTCAAAAATGACACAAAAGGCAAATTTGAACACAAAAGGACCAAGTCCTTTGCTATGAATGCAAGAAGCCGGGACACTTCAGAATGAATGCCCTCAAGCCAAGAAGAAGCAATTCAAGAAGAAAAGAGCTTTGAAGGCCACGTGGGATGATTCAAGTGACTCAGGGTTGAAGAGGCTAGCAACAAAGAGGAGGCAAACTTTGCACTAATGGCATTTGGAGAAGAGGTTAGTGAGTTACTTTATGAAGAGTTATCTTTTGATGAACTTTCTATGGCTTTTCATGAGTTATTTGATGAATGTAAAACTATTAGTAAGAAGTTCAATTTGCTTAAAAAGGAGCATGCTTTGTTACAAAGTAAGTTAAATAGTCTTCAAAACCCTTCTCTACCCCCATGCTCTAAGTGTGAAGACTTAGATGCAACAAAGAGGGAGAACTTGCTACTCAAAGAGACCCTAAACAAGTTTAAGGTCGGTAGCAAGGGCTTAGACATGATTCTTGCTAACAAAGGTCACGTCGGAAATAGAAGTGGTATCGGATTTGTGAGAGGTTCTTACCAAAATCCCATCACCTTCATTAAAGGGCCTACATTGCATGTATCACCACATATGAAATGTAACTTTTGTGGCAAAACGAGACATGTTGCCTACAAATGTCCATTCAAGAAAATTAATCCACAAAAATTGATATGGGTTCCTAAAGGAACCATAAACGATTCAATGATGAATTACAAAGTAAGTAGGTCATTTTGTAAGGCACCCAAAATCAAATGGGTACCTAAAAACCATCCTCTTTTGTAGACAAACTCACAAGCTAGGAGCAAGAAATGGTATCTTGATAGTGGATGCTCAAGGCACATGACCGGAGATCCATCTCATTTCTCTATGCTCTCTAGCAAAGAAGAAGGATATGTCACCTTCGGAGACAACAACAAGGGTAAAATCATTGGCAAAGGAACCATAGGTAACAAATCGAATTTTCAATTGATGATGTGCTACTAGTTGATGGTTTAAAACATAATCTTTTAAGTATTAGTCAACTATGTGATAAAGGTTATGTTGTTAGATTTGAATCTAATGTTTGCATTATTGAAAAACCCAACAACAACATATCCATGATTGCTTTAAAACAAAACAATGTCTACACCATAAATATTGATAAACTAAGTAATGAAATGTGCTTTTCGGTTTTGAATGATGATGCATGGCTTTGGCATAGGAGACTAGGCCATGCAAGCATGAAACTAATCTCTAAGATTTCATCTAGAGATTTAGTAAGAGTATCCCAAACACAAGATTTTTAAGGATAAGGTATGTGATGCATGTCAACTAGGAAACAAATAAAGATTAGTTTCAAATCAAAAAATCAAATTAGCACCACTAGACCATTGCAATTGATCCACTTGGACTTATTTGGACCAATTGACATAACAAGTCTAGGGGGTAGCAAATATGCCTTTGTAATTGTGGATGACTATAGTAGATACACTTGGACCTATTTCTTAGCTCATAAAAGTGATTGTTTCAAATGTTTCTCAAAATTTTGTAAACTCACTCAAAATGAAAAAGGCCTTATGATTTCATCAATTCGTAGTGATCATGGAGGTGAATTTCAAAATCATGACTTCAAAATTTTTGTGAAATAAAGCGGATACAATCACAACTTCTCTACTCCAAGAAATCCACAACAAAATGGAGTAGTGGAAAGAAAAATAGAAGTTTGCAAGAAATGGCTAGAACCATGTTAAATGAATATAATTTACCTAAATACTTTTGGGCGAAGCCGTAAATACGACTTGCTATGTTATGAATAGAGTTCTAGTGAGACCATCCCTATCTAAAACTCCATTATGAATTATGGAATGATAAAACCCAATGTTTCTTATTTTAAAGTTTTTGGTTGTAAATGCTTTATTTTAAATGAAAAGGATGCCTTAGGAAATTCGATGCAAAATCCAATGAAGGCATATTTCTTGGTTATTCTTTGGTTTCTAAGGCTTTTAGTGTTTTCAACAAAAGAACCTTACTTATTGAAGAATCAATTCATGTCGTTTTCAATGAAATTTCGAATTCAAGAAGAAAGATTTTGATGATGATTTTGGTCTTGATAATTTGAATTTGAATGAACCCTCTCCTCAAAATGACAACTTGGATGCATCTTCTTCCCAAATTTCTTACCCAAAGAATGGAAATGCGTAGATGCTCATCCCAAGGAGTTAATTATAGGAGATACATCGAAAGGGTTCAAACTCGCTCTTCTTTCAAAAATTTTTGTGCCCATGCTTTTCTTTCTCAAGTTGAACCAAAATGCATTGTTGATGCCCTGAAAGATGATTCTTGGGTTATCGCAATGCAAGAAGAATTGAATCAATTTGAGAGGAATGAGGTGTGGAAGCTTGTTCCTAAACCTAATGACCACTTAGTTATTGGTACTAAGTGGGTCTTTAGAAACAAGCAAGATGAATACGGTATCGTGGTTCGAAACAAGGCTAGACTAGTGGCCAAAGGTTTCAACCAAGAAGAAGGTATCGATTATGAAGAGACCTTCACTCCGGTGGCGAGATTGGAAGCCATTAGGATGCTCCTTGCCTATGCTAGTAGTAAAGATTTCAAATTATTTCAAATGGATGTCAAAAGTGCATTCTTAAATGGTTTTATTTCCGAAGAAGTGTATGTCGAACAACCACCCGGATTTGAAAACTCTCTATTTCCTAATCACGTGTTTAAGCTAACTAAGGCTCTATATGGTCTAAAACAAGCCCCTAGGGCTTGGTATGAAAGACTTAGTTATTTTTTGATTTCAAATGATTTCACTAAAGGCAAGGTTGATACTACATTGTTTATTAAACATTTTGAAAACAATTTTCTTATTGTTCAAATTTATGTTGATGATATTATTTTTGGGTCTTGTAATGAATCACTATGTGAATTATTTGCTAAGGATATGAGTGATGAATTTGAGATGAGCCTAATGGGAGAACTAAATTTCTTTTTAGGACTACAAATCAAGCAACTAAGTGATGGTATATTTCTAAATCAATCAAAATACACATTGGAATTATTAAAACGGTTTAACATGGATGGCTCAAAAGATGCTAGTACTCCTATGAGCACCTCTGTTAAATTAGATATGGATGAAAATGGAGAAAGTTTTGATCAAAAAACTTATAGGGGCATGATAGGTAGCCTGCTTTATCTCACTGCAACCAGACCTGACATCATGTTCAGTGTAGGGTTATGTGCAAGATTCCAAGCTAATCCTAAGCTATCTCACTTGAAAGCTATCAAGAGAATTCTTAGATACCTTAAAGGTACCCCTAATCTTGGATTATGGTATCCAAAATCTGATAATTTTGACTTGAAAGCTTATACAGATGCGGATTTTGGTGGATGTAAAATAGATAGAAAAAGCACTTCCGGAACATGCCAATTTCTAGGACATGCACTCGTTTCTTGGACTTCCAAGAAACAAAATTCGGTTGCACTATCTACGGCTGAAGCTGAATATATAGCTGCAAGTGCATGTTGTGTACAGGTTATCTGGATGAAAAATACACTAGAAGACTATGGAATCTACTTAAAAAATATCCCTATAAAATGTGATAACACGAGTGCTATTTGTCTAACAAAAAATCCAATTCAACACTCTCGAACTAAGCACATTGACATTAGGCATCATTTTATACGTGATCATGTAAGTAGTAGAGATGTCACCCTTGAATTTGTTGATACAACTCATCAATTAGCGGACATTTTTACAAAACCCTTAAATGAGGAACAATTTGATTTTATTAGAAGGAATTAGGCATGTTAAACTGCCCAAATAAGTAAGTTCTATTTGATGACATCTTTCCTTGAAATCATGGTTTTCATTGATTTGAGTTTGATTTTTTTCTTGATTCATCGATTTGATTTTTTTCTGATCTTATATTCATCAAATTCTTTTTGACTTCATTCCTTCTCTAAGACCATTTTTAAAAAAAAACAAAAAAAACAAAAAAAGGAGATGACCTGCGGATTTTGTGCTACTGGCGGTAGCATCTGCTGGCGGTGGCACGCTGGGTAGTCAGCCCAGTGGTGGAACATGCTGAAAATAGTACCGCCCGAACACTCCTTTAATAAGGAGTGAGTTAGGGCCGGCGGTAGAACCGCCCGAACTCACTGCCCTTTCGTAGAACCGCCCCAAACCCCTCACAACACCTTCTAAACTCCCTTGAACTCTCCCAAGCCTCATTTTGCTATCAATTCTTCCCTCTAGAAGCCTAAGAAGGAGAACTTACCTTGTTTCAAGCTTCCTACATCTCAAGGGAAAAATCTAAGGTAAAAACAGAATTATTTCTCTTATTGTCTAGTTTCATTCCTTTCTTCAATTGATTAATTGTTCAATCCTTTCAATTGATTAATTTTTCAATCCTTTAAATAGAAATGGCTCCTAAAAGAACATCAAGAGACAAAGGAAAAAGGATGGAGGTAGATTCATTTGACCACTCCTTGTTTAAATCACAAGAAGCTTCCCTTAGATTTTCTGAATTTGGTTCTAGACCCATTCATAAGGAAAATATGTTGATTTGAATCAATTAGGGAACCTAGAACCTATCATGTGGTTTGCAGACTTAGAAGCCTTACCCATTTTGTAAATTACTGAACCTCTTTATCCATGCTTAGTTAAACTATTCTATGCTAATCTAACTGTAAATGATGATGGCTTGTCAACTTATCTTTTAGGTAATGAGATTCAAATATGTGATAATACTATATGCTCATTGATTGGCATTGTTGAAAAGAGCTAGGGTGCTACTTTAGAGGAAAGTGGGATATGGACACGATTGGTGCCACCCACTCTGAAGCTTTAGAAAGCAGTGTTTACAAACCCAAATTTGGGTATAATTCCCAAGAGTTGTGAACATTTACTATCTTTTAACTCTAAAATTTTGCATCACATTCTAATTAGCATTATCATTCCTAAATAGTTTCATCATGATGAGATCAGTTTCATTGAGTTAGGTACCTTATACTGGATCATGACCCGACAACATTTTTGTTTTGGTTACCTAATCAGGCAGCACATGATAGAGGTCCTTTCTAAAGGATCAATGTTACCATATGGAGGTTTAATAACTAGACTACTGCATGCCCATAATATTAGCATTCCTCCAGATGAAGAAGCAATACAAGTGGACAGATTTAATATCATTGATGTTAAATTACTTAGGCGACTTAGGTGTATATTCGAACATGGAATAGGGGTTAGACAACCTAGGAGATGTGATATTCTTCCCCCACCCGTAGATCATCCTGAAACACCAGTCCTTAGGGGAAATGAATCTACTCCTCCTGATCCTTTTGTTGCAGCTACATCAGTGACACTTCCTGCTCCATCTTCTGACGATCCGATCATGAGAGAGTTAAATGAAGTAAAACTACAGCAACTTGAAATTTTGAAGGAAATGCGGAAGATGAACCTAAAGATCGATCATATGTATAAGCATCTTGGCATTCCTCGAGGAGTAAGCTTGCTGTATTTCTCTTTGAACGATGTAAACTTATGTTGCATTATCTTCTTGACCCTTTGTGAAATGATTCTCGGCTTTACGATTAATTTCCTTTTCTACACTTATGATATTTTTGGCCATCCTTTATTGTTACATATGAATCCCTTGTTTCCTTTTGTTGATGTCAAAGGGGAGAAATAATATGTGATGACAGTTATAATGCTTGTTATATGCATGTTTGTTATAATGCCTATTTAGGTTCTTGATATCATGTTTTTAATTATGAATACTTCATTGATATCTTTGATACCTACTTGACAACATTAACTTTATCATCATGGAGATTAATTTTATTGTGTTGAATTCAAAATTGAATTCAAGCAATTTTTTTTATGGCATATAGATAGGGGGAGTTAAGAGTAACTCCATCACCATTTGATTGTCATCATCAAAAGGGGAGATTGTTGAATCTCATTTTGATGATGAAGTCAATTGGTGAAATATTTGTGCTAATTCTCTTTGTCAAGATAAGTGTGCAGGAACAACTACGAAGGGTAGAAAACATAAAGTGATTTACCGAGGTCAAGTCCGTCGAGGATTCAAGAGTTCATCGGAAGTCTGAGAGATGTTCGGAAGTGTTGCCGGAACCATCAAAGATCGAATCAGGGACTTGCCGAAGTTTTCGAAGTTCTTCTCAAAGATCGTCGAAGGTTCGCGGAACTCACCGGGATGATTCGGAAGCTAGCCGAAGACTCGTTGAGCTCTCCATACAATCCGGAGTATGCTGGGAGTCCACTGGAAGCAATCCGAGGGAAGCATCGGAAGCTTGCCAAAATCTCGCCGTGAAGCTCGCCGGAAGATGACTTGAAGCATGTCGGTTAAAATCACGTTTAGTTGTGTTTTGTGTTCATAGTTAGCACATGAGTAAGGCAAGGATTTGAGGAAAGTCCTGCCTAAATTAAGTAGGGGCCAACCAGGTCTCTCGAGCCAAGTTTAAGGCTCAAACAAGGCTCGGCTGAGCGGTGGAACCGCCCAGCTGTGATGGAACCGCTAGGCTGAAGCGCAGTCGCCACATTCCTGAGCAGGCGGTGGCACGCTGTATCCGCACCGGCATGCACGGTGGAACCGCTTTGGTAGCACCGCGATGCTCCAAATTGATTTTGAATTTGGAACTCAATTTTGAATCCACTTTGGATCTATAAATACCCCTCCCTTTCCCAGTGAAAGGGTAGCCCTTTGAGCAAAAAGTCTAAGTCTTGAGTCTTGAAGTGTGTTGTAAAGTCTTGTTTTTCTAGTGTTCACCTTCTTCCTTTCCTTGAGAGATCTTGTACAAGTGTGAACATCTTGTAAAGGGTTGTAAAGGGTGTTTGATCCTTCCCTTCAAAGAGATTGCTAGTGGAAGAGCGGAGCCTCATCGTAAAGGCTTCAAGAGTGGATGTAGGTCATTTGACCGAACCACTATACATCCTTGTGTCCATGAATGTGTGAGTGCTTACATTCTTGAAGCATTTCTTTACTTTGCTGCAAGTTATTTAGTTCATACTTATTTCCTTTAAGCAATTACTTTCAAGTTCTCTTTCGTCAAATCGAGATCTTCCCTACGAGCGTGAGTTTTCGCAAATCGAATTCAAGAATACGATTTTAATCCGCTGCACTAATTCACCCCCTCTTAGTGCCTTTTAGATCCTTTCAGTGGTACCGCCCAGTGTTAAAGCATCTCAGTAATATTACCGCCTAGTACACTGACCGTGGTAGTGTGTTAGGCGATAGTACCGCCAGACTTGGTGATGGTACTACCCAGCGTCAGGATCAAACTAGTGGTGGTACCGTCAATAACAAGCGGTGGTACCACCAGAACCTAGTAAACTAAGGATGGGAAGATTTTTGGCTCTAAGTTTGAATCAGATTAGAGCCTATAAATATCCCTCCCATCCCTGGGTTGTATATACAAGCACACATACTTTAAAAGTAAGAAAACACTATTTAAATCACTTTAGAAATCCCTCCTCTAGTTCTCATTTATATTCCACCAAAAGAGGAGTGAAATGCTTGTAAGGGTTACCTCTTAAGCCCGTCAAAAGGAGAGAGCACTATAAGGGACTTGTCTTCACCTATTGGAAGGAAGACAACTAGTAGAAAGCCAGTGGCCTCAAGTGAAGAGGAATCAGAAGTAGATGTAGGTCGTATGACCGAACCACTATAAACTCGGTTTGCATTTACTTTCTTGCAATTTATATTTCAAGCAAACCATCTTCATTTGCTGCTCCATTTCTTTATCTCTAAATTCTTGCAAGTTAAATTCATTTCCGATACACTTTAATTGAAATCATTTTTCATCGAAATGTGATTTTAACGTACGAAGTTTTCAACATATGAACTTGTTTAAATCACAAATTTTTTTTGTCATTAACTGCTATATTAATTCAGCCCCCTCTTAGTGTCATTCTAGATCCCAACAATTGGTACAGAACATCGTTGTTTCTCTTTTGGATTCACACCTACGAGAAATGGCTCTTCATGACTTTCAAGAGGGTTTTTTGATTGTTCGTCCTTTGTTGTTTAACAGATCGGACTATACATATTGGAAAACTTGAATAAGAGTTTTCTTAATTTCTTTGGATTTAAACTTATGGAATGTCATTAAAAATAGCTTTCAACTTCCCTCTAAACCGATGAACAAATTATCGAATTTAGAGAAAAAATCTTTTTCTTTAAATGCAAAGGCTATGAATGCCTTATTTTGCGCTTTAGATAAAAACAAGTTCAATCGAATTTCTTCTTGCAAAATAGTTTTTGATATTTGGTGCACACTTAAAATCACACACGACATAACTAGTAGAGTCAAAGACTTGAAAGAAAACCTCTTATTGCATGATCTTAAGCTTTTTCGAATGGAACCAAGCGAGACCATTAGTGATATATACACCCGTTTCACGGATGTCATCAATAATCTAAGAGCTCTTAGTAAATCTTTTTCGAATTTTGATCTCATAAACAAGATTCTAAGATCCCTTCCAAAAAGGTGGGATCCTAAAGTAACCACAATACAAGAAGCTAAAAATCTAAATGACCTTCCGATAGAAGAACTCATTGGCTCATTGATAACGTATGAAATGAACTTTTTGAAACTTGATGAACACATGAACCACCTTCCAAAGAACAGGAAGGATTTGGAACTTCGGACAAATGAATACCACTTGAGTGATGACTCAAGTGATGAGGACAATGAAGAGGACATTGAACTTTTAATGAATTTTAATAAGTTCATTAAATAAAAATCTAAATCTAAAAATAAACTTGAATGAAGAGGCCAAAGATGAAGAAGAAATGCAAAGAAGAATCATGTGACGAAATGGCGAATTGGGCTTTGACAAGTTTCAACAACGAGGTAAGTAACTCACCTAAAATGTTCTCACATTGTTTTAAAATTACATGACCTTTTCATGAGTTGTTTAGTTTAGTTGGTAGGAAATAAAAAATTATTTTCAAAAATTATATCATGTTTTTCTTTCTAGTATTTAAAAAAAATTAAAATAATACTTGCATGATTTGTGTACACCTAATAGGATTAATCAATGCATGTGTATCTTGATGGATTTATATTGCTTTCAGTTTAAAATAAGATGCATGGTTTTTGACACAAAAATCAATTATCATGATAAATCAAATGTATATTTATGATTTTCGTATTGGTTTTCGCTTTCAATCTTGATGTATGTTTTTGACACAAAATGAATTATCATGATAATTGCATCTCATGCTTGTAGACCTAGCAAGATAAAATCAATGAACATTTATCTTGATGATTTTATATTTTAAAACTATGAATGATGAGTGAATCTTATGTCTTGGACAAATGTATGTCTAAATGTTTCGCTTTCGTATAAATTTTTTTTTTAAGGATGTTTTATGGTATCATGCTTGATGATACATGAGGATTTGAAAGAATAACCTGAAATCTTACATTTTGAAACAGGTTTGTCTTGATGATCTTCATGATGATATTGGTTCCAAACATGATGCTTGATGATTTCATATCATGCATGAGGATTTAAAAATTGAAATCCTATGTTTTGGAATAATGTGTTGATGGCTTTGATGAAATTTGTACGATGATGTATGTCTTTATGAAATAAATTGTAAAACTAAAAGACCTAACCCATATAACTTCCTGAATAAAAGAAAAGTGGTTTTGATAATGCTTTCGACTTCCAACATGATGCATGGCTTTTATATGAAAACTTAAATATGCTTATATGAATGAGGTCAACCACATAAAATAAAATATATAAAAATTAAAAATGTGATATCATAATATTTTATTTTTGATGTGTTTGGTCGTTTTATGACGAAACTTATGTCTCATTTTAAATATTGATACATATTTTCATAAAAGACTTGAAACACAAAAAAAGGGGAAGCAAAATGTGTTATCATGATGAATCAAATCTTTTCCTTAAAGATGCTTTATGTGTTTGCTCTTGATCACTTTTATGATAAAATTTTTAGATGTCATATCCTATTTTTGGTCTTGATAATGAAACTTGTGTTTTGGTTTTTGAACTTGACACACATCTTTTATACAAAAAGACTTGAGCATGCTTACATGTAATCAATCTATGTTGCTTTTAATAAATTTTTTGAATGAAAGATTTTGATGATGATTTCGTATTTATATGATAATACAAATTATGATTTGTTTTATAAAATTACCTTTATGTCTTGAACTTTCATGCTTATCTATATTTGACATTAAAAATAATGGCATGCTTATATGAAATTAATCTTAAAAGGGAAATGAATGTCTCTTGAAATTTTACTATCTCTAAAAGTTTTTGATTTTTCCATAAAAGATAAGTGATGAATTCATTTATGATATTTTGTGAATCACTTGAATTATAAATGAGACTTTGATGATGTGTTAAAAGAATCACTTAAAAAGAAAATATTTTTTCCATCTTATTGAGATTAATGATTTCATGATATCTTATGAATCTTGTAAATTATGAAAGTGATTTTGATGATTTGATTATGAGTTCAGAGTTGATGAATTGAACTAGAATGAGTTTTATCTATATCATAATCTTGATAACTTGAGTTTTTCAAGATCTCTTACTCCATACTCTTTTATGATTCTCTCATTGTTAAGACCCCTTAGGGTTTTATCGTGGAAAAAGCTAAAGAAGCGAAAGAAGTGAGAGAAAAGGGATAAAGATCACTTCGAGGGGATCGGCCTCCTTGATCACTTCGAGGGGATCGACCTCCTTAGTTTAGCCAAAGGACTGAATACTTCTTTCCTCCCTGAAAGAAATAATTACATCCCATTTATAGAGTTCCGCCAAGAGTTTCCCCAAGGACTTGGACTCTTATTAACCAACTCTGTAACTGACTTCTAACCGAATTAGTAACCGACTCTCTACTAGACAACTCCATAACATTATCCAAAATATTATCCAAAGCTTAGAAAATAAAAGGTTCGTAACAGTTCCGCCCTCGTCAAATCAGCCTTGTCCTCAAGGCTGAGCGGCATCAAATTCGGCACAAGGTATCTGCGGCGTGTCACAACTCGCTGATCAAGTAAGTATGACCTCCACTTTTTGATGGTGTGAGCAATAGGTCGGACATTAGTTGGTGCTTTCCCAGGTATTATTGGAATCTGATTATCATGATGTCGAAGAGGTGGGAGTCCTTGTGGTTCTGCAAATACATCTGCAAACTCTTTAAGCAATGATTCAATACTTTCGGTTGGAATGTGCCCTGTTATTTCTTGATCTATGCACTGTAATGGTACCAGGAAACTAGTGTGTGTCTCCCGAAGAACCTTCTCCATCCGATGGTTAGTGACAGTGGTAATTTTACTTCCGCGCCGGCCCTTTAGAATCACCTGCTTTCCATTAACAAAAAACTTCATTATTAGTTTAGAAAAGTTCCAGGAAACATCACCCAAGGTTGATAGCCATTCGATTCCTAGCACCACTTCATAGTCTTCTAAGGGAAGTAAAAAGAAATCCATGAGCAACTCTTGACCCTGCATAGTAAGCTTTATCTTTGAGCACTTGCTATTACAGGTTAGAATCCATCCATCAGCAACCTTTACTTCAAATTTATCACAGACGTCGATGTGGTAGGATAATCGGGTGGCGATCTTTCTGTCCATAAAATTATTGGTGCTACCCGTGTCAATCAAGACAGTGACAGGCTAATGTTTCAAAGTTCCTACAACTTGCATTGTTTGTGGGTTAGAGTAGCCGGCCAATGCATGCACTGTGTATGTAATAGGGTCAATATCTTCATCAGTTTCTATACTTCCCTGGTCGGAATCTAACTCTTCTGCTTCGAATTCCTCCTCGATTGGCTCAATCCTTAGGAGTTTTCTTTATGCCTGCGATGCTCTTTACTCCATCTTTCATCACAATGCGAACACAACCCTTTTGCTGATCTTTCCTTGAGCTCTTCTCGAGTGTTAAGGTTGTGGCTGGGAATAGATAGGGCTGGTGGCACGCTGATCATTTGTTTGTTGTCACTTCTATTTTGACGATATTCCATATTGATTTTTTCCTCCTGTATGCGTGCAAATGAAATTGCAGCTATCATAGTGCGAGGTTGTCGCGCCTTAACTTCACATCTGATCTCCGGAGTAAGCCCAATCTCTAGCTTGATTCGAAAATCGCTCGAATCTGCCTTGATATTCTAATACTGTAGAAGTCTGACGAATTTTTGCAAGTTGTCCATCTACATTTTCGTACTCTGAAGGCCCAAATCGAATAAGAAGTCCCCTCTTGAATTGCTCCCATGAGGAAACTCTGTGACAGGTTTCATACTAGTCATACCACTGAATTGCATCACCGTCTAACTGGATTGAGGCTATTTCCACTTTAGACTCCTCCGGGGTTCTGTGGAAATGAAAGAATTTCTCTGCCCTCAAAATCCAACTGGTTGGGTCTCCATCTTCCCATTTTGGAAATTCTACCTTAAAACGTGGGTGGCTGCAGTCATATTCTCAATGCACCCTTCCTGTATCTCTTGATCTGTTTAACATGGAGTTTGAACTTCCATCTTGTTGTAATTTGCCAAAATTTCCCAATAGGCTTCTTTTAAACTCATTAAAGGTCTCCTGTAGTCGGTTGTCAATTCGGGTTTCTAATGCTTCCATTTGATTCCCAATTCGAATTTCTAATGCCTCCATTTGGGAATCCATTTGGTTCCCAATTTGAAATTCTAATGCCTCCATTTGAGCTTTCACTGGTTTGTCGGTGGTCATTGCGTACGATTGTAGATCGGTAATTCCCAATTCTTGTTTTTGATGTCTAGTCAAGGGCATCCGTGCTGTTGCGACGGCAAGCGGGAGCGACAGCGGAGATGGTTGGGCCGCGGCGGTTGCTCTTGAGGCCGGCAGCGAAGAGGGCAGCGACGATGGCGGTCGCGGCCGAGAAGCAAGGTTGGAGCTACGGCGGTTGCTACTAAGGCTGGCAGCGAAGAGGGTAGCGTAGTCCTATTGAGGTGGGCAGCGAAGAGGGCAGCGACGATGGTCGCTCCCGCGAAGCAGGGGTGACGGCGGAGATGGGTTCGCCGAAAGGACGAACACAGAGGTGCGTGACCGCTGAGGGAGTCACGGCCGAGGAGTAGTGGCGACAGCAGTTGTTGGCCGAGAGGGCAGCGACGACGGTGGAGAGGGGCAGCGGCAAGGTTGATGCGAAATTGCAGCGAAAACGCCAAGGATCGTCGCTCTGATACCAAATGTTAAGACCCCTTAGGGTTTTATCGTGGAAAAGGCGAAAGAAGCGGAAGAAGTGAGAGAAAAGGGATAAAGATCGCTTCGAGGGGATCGACCTCCTTGATCACTTCGAGGGGATCGACCTCCTTAGTTTAGCCAAAGGACTAAATACTTCTCCTTCCTCCCTTGAAAGAAATAATTACATCCCATTTATAGAGTTTCGCCAAGAGTTTCCCCAAGGACTTTGACTCTTATTAACCAACTCCGTAACTGACTTCTAACCGACTAACAAATCTCTATCATTAACCAACTCCGTAACTGACTTCTAACTGAATTAGTAACTGACTCTCTACTAGACAACTCCATAACATTATCCAAAATATTATCCAAAGCTTAGAAAATAAAAGGTTCGTAACACTCATGTTATTGAAGAAAAATACAAATGAACCATAAATTATTTTCTCTTGACTTTTTGATACTCAACTTGAGAAAATGTGTTTTGATGATTGAAACATTGTATGCGTAATTTGATTTTTCTCCTATGTTTCAATACTTATTTCTACACATGACTCAATGATTGAAATATTAATGCAAATGTTTGATGTGTCACTTGTCATGGTTTGAATATCAAAGTAAAAGAAATTTTGTTCTTCTTGATATCTTTTATGATGAATTTGAGTGTTAATGATTCATGACTCTTCTCTTAATCTCATGTAATCATGACTTTTTGAGATATTTGTAATGCTTGAATCAAGCTCTAAAAGATTTTATTTTGCTATAAAATTTTTTTATTGAAATCATGATCTTGACAATTATAACATGAAGTTCCTTATAAATTAAGATCGTTTACTATACTCCTTCTATTTATCAAAAGAAAATTCTTCATATGAAATGTAACTTGTCTTTTGATTTCTTGAAATTTAATACTTGAATTTTTATGAATTCATGATCTTGATAACTTAAGATGACTTTTAGAATTCATGACATGATATAATTGAATCATTGATTTACTCTTCTTTATCATGGCTTGAAAATGAATGTTTTGAATCATGGTTGACGACCTTTATATTTTAAAATTATATATGATGAGTAATGATGTTTGAATACATAAATTGATAATTTTTTATTTGTTACTCGAAATTTTATTTTCATGATTTTGATTTTATGTCATTTAATACTTGAGATTTTTCTTGAGAATCAAGATCTCCTATTTGATCTCTTGAGTTTCTTATGCAATTTACAAAGAAAAGACATATCAAAGTGAATCATGTTCTCTATACTTAATGCCTATGATTCTTTAGCTCCTAAGAATTCTTTACGTTACTTGCTAAAAAGGAGATTTATTGAAATGGTTCATGGACTTCTTGGATTTATAACTTTTGGTATTCATGATATGATTTCATTTATGCCTTGTATGCATCATGTGATGATTGAAGGATTGATTGATGCAAATTTAAATGATGTGAAAAGTTGTTGTAAAAAGGGAAGAAAACAATCCAAGTCTTGATATCTCAATATTTAATACTTGAAATACTTTTAAAATATGATCTTAATGAGAATCCTTCAAGTAGTCCTTTTGTTATTTATTACATCATGAATCTTGATTTTGATCTCGTTAAAAAAAAATTTTAATGAACCATGAATGATATCTTTGGTATTCTCGAATTGATCCT
The DNA here is from genome assembly GCA_023547065.1 of Musa troglodytarum. Taxonomy (NCBI): domain Eukaryota; kingdom Viridiplantae; phylum Streptophyta; class Magnoliopsida; order Zingiberales; family Musaceae; genus Musa; species Musa troglodytarum. Next base: position 23,814,511 of record CP097506.1, on the reverse strand, counting down.
TATTAATATTTTTCATGAATTCTTTATATATATGGCTTGTATAATGATTGAAATTTTTAGCCATTGAGTCCTCCCTTCTTTTTGACAAAAACAAAGGGGGAGAAAGTTTTACTAGCTTGCATACTTTAATGAAAAAATTTGCTATCTCAAAAGAACTTGCTATCTCAATAGAAGCAAAAATACAAACTTAGAAAATTTATAATCTTACACTTGCTATGCTTTTATGCCTGTATGTTGTAATGAAAATTTGACTTACATTTTTATAGTGATTGCATACTTCTAAGAGGAAGCAAAAGTGCTATCTTGCCTATCGTGAGAAACGAAGTGCAAACTTGCACATCTCAAAAAGCAAGTGTTGAATTGCCATGATTACACATCCTTGAAACTTGTTATGATTGAATGTTTTAAAGTGATGTATGTTGAACATCTAGATTGATAGTTAGTATGATTATAAAACTTACATATTTTTTAAACTAGCTATGATGTAACTTCCTTTTTTTGTTGATGACAAAGAGGAAGAAGTAGATTGATGAGTTCATGAAATGTAATGTTGATTGAATATTTTATATATATTTACATGATTTTTTTATAACATGTGATGAATGTTACTTGGATTTGAAATAATTCAAGATTTCTATCAATATGGCATATTAATAAGGGGAGTTTGGTTAAACTCCGGGAGTTAAGGTTAACTCTGTCATCAATTATTTGTCATCATCAAAAAGGGAGAGATTGTTAAATCTCAGATTTTGATGATGAAACTAATTGATAGTATTTTATTGTCTAATTATGTTTTGAGTGACATAGGTCTACTATCGATTAGGATTAGACAAGTGACATAGGATAAATCAATGTTTCACCGGAGGAAATCACATCAGGATATTGGACGTCGAGCCAAAGGTCCGGTCGATAATTAACAGAAGGCTTTGGACATTGAGCATCAGGCCAAGAAGTGTGGTGTTACGCCAAGGAGATCGGGGTTGTGGAGGTCAATCATCGATTGGGCAACAAGCCGCAAGAGAGGACGGTGCGCTGAAGAACCGGACGAAGCACCAACCAATGATGTGCCCGGCAATAGGAGGTTGATTTGTATAACTGACTAGATCGAAGTAGAGTTAAAGTTTATGTGTGCATGATTAACTATGATAATGATGAAGACATAAAGTGAAACAAAGTGTTAGAGTCAAGTGCGATGGAATTGTTGGGAGTTTGAGAGTTCAACGGAAGTCCGAAGATTCATCGAGAGTGCTGCCAGAACTAGACGAGAATGAGTAGGGGGGTTGCCAAAGGGTTTTCAGAAATTCACTAAAAAGATTCGTCAAAAATTCGTGGAGCTCACCAAGAAAGGTCAGAGATTGCCGAAGAAGCTCATCATAACTCTTCAAGATCATTGTGAAGTCCAAGAGCTTATCGGGAGTCTGTAGAATGGTGTTAGAGGGTTCGTCAGAAGACCACCAGAAGTTCGCTGGAAGCTCGCCGGAGGAAGACTTGATGTGTCGAACTTTATATTAGCTTAGGAAATATCTTTAATTTCATAGTTAGCATGTAATTAGGGTTAAAATTAGATTATAATCCTATAACCCTGGTAGGGGCCAATTGGGCTCGATAATGGACTGGTTTGAGTCGGGTTTAAGGCCCAACCAGAAGTGCTGGACCTTATCTAGTGATGACACTACCAGACTGGGGTGGTGGCACCAGGTCCAGCTCCCGGGATGTATTAGACGATGGTACCACCTAGTGTCGAGCACTTGGATGATAGTACCAGACACCGACCATGGTAGTGTGTTAAGCGGTAGTACTACCAGTTAGGCGGTGGTACCGCCAATACCCGGTAAACTCAGAGATGGGAAGGTTTTTGGCTCTAAGTTTGAATCAGATTGGAGCCTCTAAAAACCCCTCCCATCCCTAGGTTGCATATACAAGCACACATACTTTAAAAATGAGAAAACACTATTCAAATCACTTTAGAAATCCCTCCTCTAATTTGCATTTGTTTTCCACCAAAAGAGAGGAGTGAAGTGCTTGTAAGGGTTATCTCCTAAGCCCGTCAAAAGGAGAGAGCATTGTAAGAGAACTTGTCTTCACCATTGAAAGAAAGACAACTAGTGGAAAGCCGATGGTCTCAAGGAATTGGGAGTGGATGTAGGTTGTATGACCGAACCACTATAAAATCGGTTTGCATTTACTTTCTTGCAATTTACATTTCAGCAAACCATCTTCACTTGCTGCTCCATTTCTTCATCTCTAAATGCTTGCAAGTTAAATTCGTTTCTGATATGTTTTAATCAAAATCGATTTTCTTCGAAATGTGATTTTAACGTATGAAGTTTTCAACATACAAACTTATTTTAATCGTAAAATTTTTTTGTTATTAACCACTGCACTAATTCACCCCCCCTCCCCTCTTAGTGCCACTCTAGATCTCAACAAGAAACTCTAGAAAAGTTTAAGATTGGTAGCAAGTTTTTGAACATGATCCTTGCCAATAAGGGTCATGTTCATAGAAGAGGTGGAATCAGATTTGTGAGTGGCTCTCATCAAAATCCAACCATCTTTGTTAAAGGCCCTATCTTGCATGTATCACCTCACACCAAATGCAACTTTTGTTGCAAACCCAGACATTTTGCTCATAAATGTCCATTTAAGAGATATAGTCCACACAAATTAATTTAGGTTCCTAAAGGAACCGTAAAGAACTCTATGCAAAATGATAAGATGAGTAGATCGATTTTTGAGGCACCCAAGGCGAAATGGGTACCTAAAAATCACCCTTTTTTGTAGAAATATTTATTATCACAAGCTAGGCGTAAGAGATGATACCTTGATAGTGGATGCTCAAGGCATATGACCGGAGATCTAACTCAATTCTCTTAGCTCACTAGACAAGACAAAAGGTATATCACCTTCGGAGAAAACAATAAAGATAAAATCATTAGCAAAGGAACCATAGGTAACAAATCAAACTTTTTTATTGAAGATGTGTTGTTGGTAGATGGCTTAAAGCATAATCTTTTGAGTATTAGTCAATTATGTGATAAAGGATACATCATAAGATTTGAATCCAATGCTTGTATTATTGAAAAACCACACAAAAACACATCTATGATTGCCCTAAAACAAAATAATGTATACACTATTGACATTGATGATCTTTGTAATGAAATGTGTTTTTCGATTTTGAACGACGATGCTTGGCTTTGGCATAGGAGATTAGGTCATGCTAGCATGAAGCTAATCTCTTAAATCCTATCTAAAGAACTTATAAGAGGTATTCCTAACATTAAGTTTATTAAAGACAATGTGTGATGCATGTCAACTAGGAAAACAAATAAAAGGTAGTTTCAAATCAAAGAATCAAATAAGCATCTTTAGACTATTGCAATTGATCCATATGGATTTGTTTCGACCAATTGATACAACAAGCCTAGAAGGTAATAAATACGCCTTTGTAATTATAGATGATTATAGAGTTAGGAAATCCAGGGGCAACATCTCATGTGCAATGAAAGAACAAAAAAATAAAATTCTAGATTTCCATGAAAGGTTCCATCGTCATGCAAAGATTAGTGCATGAAAAACAAATCCGTGAATCCGAAAACTATGTGTGTAAAAAGAAAGTACCTAGGGAGATCGTATATCCCTGAGTTCCTCTAGATCTATGGGGAGGATGAAGGAGGTCCTCCTCTCTAGCGGTATCCATACGATAGGGACTGCGATGATGCTCCTCTCTTGAGAGAGGAAAACAGGAGGTGGCCACCAAAAACCCCAGCCTATGGGTCTTTGGTTCCCTCCTATCTATAGAGGCCCCTTGTCAATCCTAATGGATTAGCCCTATTGGGTATTGGATCTCTATCCAATTATCCAAGCCTCTTAGATTAATGGGTCTCTACGTAATAATCTAGCTCTTATTGGATCTCATCTATGGGATCCAATAATACAAGGGCTTATTGGATATCCAATAAGATAGGGGCTCTAGTGGATATCTCATATTCGAACCTCTACTCGCCGTAACACCTAGCATATGTGAGTGACTCTCTAGGCCCAATATCAAGCTGGCCGTGAGTTATACTTGTCAGAACTCCTTTTGATTCAGTGAATTATTATCTCCATAATAATTCACTTGATTCATCGACTACGGACGTACAAGGCCGCTATGCTGTAGTCCCAAGATGGTACAGGGGAATCCAATCCTTTAGACCTATCTGTCCTCAGTTACCATGTATATATAGTCCCTTATCCATATAATATCCTAGAGACTATATATTAGGCATGGTGCTTTCAGGCCCCTATGGTTTCCAATCGAGTGTTGCTCTCTAATCGGATTCTCCCGGAGAACTCTTTCTCTATCAATCTGAATGACCCTGGTTAGGGATTTGCCTAAGCAAGAACACATGGGATATTCCTCTCATGATATCGAGTGGATGATCCTTTGTTGATACTCAATAGCCCTCGTAAGGTTGACTGTCACTCCCAATAACTAGCTATACAAGATCTGAAACTTCCAAACCTATAAGTTTACTATCAAAGAGTGGAGTACTCATACAGGATATCCTTAGTGTCTTAAGTCTAAGGACCAGATATACTACTAGAACTACAAAATCACTATCTGACATGAGGTATCATCAATAATCATCCAACATTCCGTAAGAGGATCAATTAATAAACTCATTCTCCAATGAGCACCTACACTGTATCCTTAGTGTCCTCACACAAGTAGCTATGAGACCAGCCACCTCCATTATATGGACGGGTATACAACACACTAGTCTATCCGGTTATCTCGATGTCCCTCTTGAGTAACCTATAACCAGGATTATTTAGGGTCTGTGTTTAAAGGTGAATCGTGTTGAATCTCGGATTTTGATGATGAAACTAATTGATTATGATTTGTGGTCTAATTGCATTTTAAGTTACGCAGGTCTACTATCGATCGAGATTAGACAATTGACGCTGGAGGAATTGACGTTGCGTCAGAGGTGATCACGTCAGGATATTGGATGTCGAGCCAGAGGTTCAGTCGACTATCGGTAGGAGGCTTCGGACGTCGGGCATTGGGCCAAGAAGTGCGGAGTTGCGCTATGGATATTGGGGTTGCGGAGGTCAACCACTGATTGGGCAACAAGCCGCAAGAGAGGGCGATGTGCCGAAGGAACGGACGAAGCGCCGACCAATGACGTTCCGCAACTAAATGTCAATTCGCGTTGTAATAACTGTCTAGATCGAAATAGAGTGTTTGGTGTTGTGTGTGCAGGAGTAACTACGATAAGGATGAAGGCGTAAAGCGAAACAAAGCGAAGTCAAGTCGCGATGGATCATTGGGAGTTCGAGGGTTCGATGGAAGTCCGAAGATTCATTGGGAGTGCTGTCGGAACTGGCCAAGAACGAGTAGGGAGCTTGCCGAAGGATTTTCGGAAGTTCGTCGGAACGTTCATCGGAAGTTCGCGGAGCATGCCAAGAAAGATCGGAGCTTGCCAAAGAAGCTCGGGGGAACTCGCCAAAATCACTGTGGAGTCCGAAAGCTTGCCGGGAGTCTGCAGGATGGTTTCCGAGGGATCGTTGGAAGACCGTCGAAAGTTCGCTGGAAGCTCGACGGAAGAAGACTTGACTTGCGGACTTTATAATAGCTTAGGAATGTCTTTAATTTCGTAGTTAGCATATTAATTTGGGTTAGGATTAGGTGTTAATCCTTTAACCCAAAGTAGGGGCCATTGGGCCTTAGTTTGGGCCAAAGTTTTTGGCCCAAACAGAACCAGCACAGCTGGGCGGTAGCACCAGTGTCTTTGGTGATGGCCGCCAGTTGGTGGGCGAAGCACCTTGCCACTGGGGCGTAACGCTACCGCCAGCGCTGAAAGCCAAGCGGCAGCAGCTGGTAGCACCGTGCCTTGAAAGCCAGTGGTAGCACCGCACTAGATAGCACCGCTGGTGCTTGGAAAGCCGGCGGTAGCACCGCTGGGTGTGTCGATGCCACCAGAAACTCAAAAAGGTTCAAATTTTGGCTTCAAGTTTGGGCTCCAAATTTGAATCACTTTGAGGCTTATAAATTCTCCTCCTTTCTCAGCTGAAAGGTGAACCTTTTGAGAGTTAGATTTTGAAAATAAGTCGTGGGAAAGTCTTATTTTTCATTTGCTTAAGTGTTTACCTCATTTCCTTCTTCTTGTGTAATCTTGTAAGAGGGTGAACCACTTGTAAAGGGTTGTAAGAGGGGTATTTGGTCCTTCCCCTTCAAAAGGATTTGCTAGTGGAAGAAGGGAGCCTCATCGGAGAAGGCTTCGGAAGTGGATGTAGGTCACTTTGACCGAACCACTATACATCGCTGCGTCTTGATTGTGTGAGTGTTTAAATTTCTATTTTATCTCTTTACTTTGCTGCAAGCCTTTACTTTACTTGCTCCACTTCCTTTTCATCTTCGTATGCATGCTTTAAAGTTAGAATGCAACCAAATCGGTTTCAAACGAAACGTTGCTTTCATCGTACGAAGTTTCCGAAGCTTGTGTTAAATCGCTGAAAAATCTATCATTTTATCCGCTGCACTAATTCACCCCCTCTTAGTGCCGCTCGATCCCTAACAATTGGTATCAGAGCCACGTTCTTTATCTTTCGGATTTACACCCATAAGAAATGGCTCTAAATGGTTTTCAAGAGGGCTTTTCGATTTTTCGTCCACCGTTCTTTAACAGTTCGGACTACACATATTGGAAAACTCGAATGAGAGTTTTCATGCTTTCAATTAATTTGGATTTATGGAACATCATCGAAAATGGCTTTCAACCTTCCTCTAAACCGACGAACGAATGGTCGGATTTGGAGAAAAGGTCTTTTTCTTTAAGCGCAAAGGCTAATGCTTTATTTTGTGCTTTAGATAAGAACGAGTTCAATCGGATTTCAATGTGTGAAACGACTTTCGATATTTGGCGAACACTTGAAATCACTCACGAGGGAACTAGTAGAGTTAAAGACTCGAAAGTAAACCTCTTATTGCATGATTTTGAGCTATTCCGAATGACACCAAGCGAAACTATCGCGATATGTACACCCACTTCACGGATGTCGTCAATAGCTTGAAAAGTCTTGGTAAATATTTTTTGAATTTTGAACTCACTAACAAGATTTTAATATCCCTCCCAAAAAGTTAGGATCCAAAAGTAACCGTAATATAAGAGACTAAAAATTTAAATGATTTTTTATTGGAAGAACTAATCGGTTCACTAATGACATATGAAATGAGTTTCTTCGAACATTTGGAACATGATGAACATATGAACCACCTTCTAAAGAACAAGAAGGATTTGGAACATTGGACAAATGAATGCCACTTGAGTGATGACTCAAGTGATGAGGACAATGAGGACATTGAACATAACAATGAATGTTAACAAGTTCATTAAACAAAAATTAAAAAGCACAAATGAACTTGAACAGAAAGAGGCCAAAGAAGAAGAAGGGGGGTTGCAAAGAAGAATCAAGTAAAGAAGAGGCGAAATGGGCTTTAACGGTTTTCGACAATGAGGTAAGAAACTCACCCAAGTTGCTTCTACCTTATTTTGAAATTACATGATGCTTTCCATGAATGCTTAACTTAGTTAGTAGGAATTTTTTCATGCTTTTCTTGTGTTTTTAGAAATTTAAAAAATATTTTAAAAATTATACTATGCTTTTCTTTATAGTATTTTTGAAAAGTAAAAATATGAATGATGATTGTATGATTTGTGATAATGTTTAGACACCTAATAGAATCAACCCATGCATGAGTATCTTGATGGTTTACATTGTCTCTAAACATGATGCTTGATGATTTTATATCATGCATGAGTTGTTGAAGTGATGTTGATTTAAAAAACTTCTATCTTGGATTAATGGGTCTTGACCCTTTTTATGATGAAATTTTTAGATGATACATGTCTTCATGAAATCAATTATAAAGACCTAACCCATAAATTTTCCAAATGAAAGAAATGTGATTTTAATGTTGCCTTGTATTACATTTGGACTTGATGATTTTCATGACGAAAATTATTTTTCAGATTTATAAAATGATGCATGATTTTACCAAAAATTTGAGCATCGATCATCTTATTATAACTAATGTAAGAAAGAATTAAAATGATTTTGATGATATTTTCGTTTTTGAATATGATGCATGACATTTTCATATGAAAAATTTGAACATTCTTATGAAAGATCAAATCACTTAAATTGAAACTCATAAAGATGAGAAAATGTACTATCATGATGTTTGATGCATATGATCTTGATGGATTTAATGACAAACTTATGTTTTGAATTTCTACAATGATGGGTTCCATATAAATGTTTGAACATACATTATGAAATCATCATTGAAATGAAAATACTAAAAGTTTGTTATCATGCTTAATGACTTTGTGATATCATATCTTGATGACAAACTCATGTTTTGGTCTTAAATTTGATACTCATCTTTTGAAACATAAGCACACTTGTTTGAAACAAATGAAACACATTATCATGATAAATTAAATCTCATGTCTTGAAACAATGTGTTGTTTTGACAATGTTTATAATGAAGTTTGTCTTCCGGTTTTGAATATTTTGATTTGGCATATAAAGGCAAAAGAAATTATATGATGAAACATAAAGAAATTATATTTACTATCTTATCGAGATTAATGATTTCATGATATCTTAAGAATCTCATAAATTATAGAAGTGATTTCGATGAATTGATTATGATTTGATAATTTGAACTTTTCTCTCATGTTTCAATACTACTTTGTATGCTTCATGACTTATTGATTGAAATAATGATGTAGACTTTTGATGTATCACTTGTCATGATTAATGCAAATTGCTAGCATTTTGAATCTCGAAAATGATTACTTCTTTTTATCATTTACCAAAGAGGAAAACAATTCAAGTTTATGTCATTTGTGAATCTCATAAACTATTTTAATGATTTTGATGATTTGAACTTGAATGAGCTTTATCACAATCCAAGTCTTGATATTTTGATATTTGATACTTGGAATTCTTATGCATGAATCAAGTTACTCTTTGTGCTATATCTTTTCAAATGAATCATGAGCCTTGATGTCATATATTTCATGATATAGAAATGACAAGATTTCTTTGCCTTATGTGGTAAATTGAACATTTGACATAAATGAAATTTGCTTTATGATGAATCATGAATGATGTCTTTTGGTGTTGATCCTTATTGATATTTCATATTGATATCTTTCATGAATTCTTTGCATCTATGTTTTGTATGCATCATGAAAAAATTGAAATATTGATTGATGCTAAATTATTTCATTGAAATATTATTCATCCCTTCTTTTCGATAGTGACAAAGGGGGAGTTAGCTTGCTAGCTTATGTATCACATGTGAAAGTGACAAACATAGCTAGCTAGAACTTGCAAAAAGGCAAAACTTGCACTTCTCAAAATGAGAAGAAAGAAATTACAAAGTTGCATTATTTTTAACTCATGAGCTTGCATGTTTAAAATGTTATAAATTTTACAAAAATTACTAGCTCATTGCAAACAAAAGTTGTTGGCTTGCAAAGGAAAACTTAGTTATAAAGAGAAAAATTGAAAGGAAGCTAACTTGTGTAAAGGTATGTTAGCTTGCTTATCATTATTGATTGTTTGCTTATCATCTTTTTCTCTCATATCATGATTTTTGACTCCCTTGAATTCATGACTTAATATGCTAAAAATTCATGTTGTAAATTTGTTATTTTGTAATGATCAAAGCATTGATTATTTGTACTCTATTTTTTTTTGACAAAAACAAAGGGGGAGAAAATTTATTGCTAGCTTGCATGATTAATTTACTAGCTCATTCAAGAGGAAGAAAATTGCTAGCTTGTGCATCAAAAGAGAAAAATTTTGCTAGCTTGAATATTGAGAAGCAAAAGTTGCTATCTCAAGAGAGGCAAAAATCTTGCTCAATTTTACTTCTTCAAAATTGCTTACATTTTTGTTACAGATTATTGTTGAATCTCATGCAAGATTATTTGAAGTATTTGATCCTCCTTTTTTTTTATGCTAACAAAGGGAGAAAGTTTTTAGCTCGAACATTGTAAAATTTGCCATCTTGATTCCTATTTTGCAACTTCATGAGAAGCTAAATTGTTATATCAAAGGATGCAAATATTGCTATCATGAGAAACAAGGTGCAAACTTGCACATCTCAAGAAGCAAGTAAAAAATTACCATCATTGCCCATCCTTGAAACTTGCTATGATTGAATGGTATTATTTGATGTTGTATTGCAAAAATATTTTATGATGTGATAAATAGTTAGTATGTTGTAAAGATTTGCATATCTTTTAAACTAGCTATGATGCTACTTCTTTTTGTTGATGACATAGGGGGAGAAGTAGATTGATGACTTCATGCAATGTAATGATGCTTGAATATTTTATATATTTACATGATGAATTTATATTTTCACTACATGAATGATACATGTTACTTGGATTTGGGATAATCCAAGGGTTCTATCAATTGCATATTGATAGGGGGAGTTTAGTTAAACTCCGGGAGTTAAGGTTAACTCCGTTAGTCATCAATTAGTTGTCATCATCAAAAAGGGGGAGATTGTTGAATCTCGGATTTTGATGATGAAACTAATTGATTGTGATTTGTGGTCTAATTGCATTTTGAGTTACGCAGGTCTACTATCGATCAGGATTAGACAGTTGACGCTGGAGGAATTGACGTTGCGAGGTGATCACATCAGGATATTGGATGTCGAGCCGGAGGTTCGATCGACATCGAGAGGCTTCGAACATCGGGCATCAGGCCAAGAAGTGCGGAGTTGCGCCATAGATATCAGGGTTGCGCCATGGATATCGGGGTTGCGGAGGTCAACCGTCGATTGGGCAATAAGCCGCAAGAGAGGGCGATGTGCCGAAGGATCGGACGAAGCACCGACCAATGACGTGCCGGGCAACTGAATATCGATTCACGTTGTAATAACTGTCTAGATCGAAGTAGAGTGTTTGGTGTTTGTGTGCGGGAGTAACTACGATAAGGATGAAGGCGTAAAGCAAAACAAAGAGCCAAGTCAATTGCGATGGATCATTGGGAGTTCAAGTGTTCGATGGAAGTCCGAAGATTCATTGGGAGTGCTCTTTGGCCGAGAACGAGTAGGAGCTTGAAGGGTTTTCGGAAGTTCGCCGGAAGGTTCATCGGAAGTTCGTGGAGCTTGCCAAGAAAGATCGGAGCTTGCCAAAGAAGCTCGGGGGAACTCGCCAAAATCACTGTGGAGTCCGAAAACTTGCCGGGAGTCCACAGGATGGTTTCCGAGGATCATCTAAGACCATCGGAAGTTCACCGGAAGCTCGAAAGAAGACTTGACTTGCAGACTTTGTAATAGCTTAGGAATGTCTTTAATTTCGTAGTTAGCACATTAATTTAGGTTAGGATTAGATGTTAATCCTTTAACTCAAAGTAGGGGCCATTAGGCCTTAGTTTGGGCCAAAGTTTTTGGCCCAAACAGAACCAGCATAGTTGAAGCGTGTCACCGCCTGGGCGATAACCGCCCGGCTGGAAAGCAGTGTAGCACCGCTGAGGCGGTAGCACCGCTTGGCATGTCGGTCTGCCCGATCGACAAAGACCGAGAAACTCAAAAAGGTTCAAATTTTGGCTCCAAGTTTGGGCTCCAAATTTGAATCACTTTGAGGCTTATAAATTCCCCTCCTTTCTCAGCTGAAAGGTGAACCCTTTGAGAGTTAAATTTTGAAAATAAGTCTTGGGAAAGTCTTGTTTTTCATTTGCTTAAGTGTTCACCTTATTTCCTTCTTCTTGTGTAATCTTGTAAGAGGGTGAACCACTTGTAAAGGGTTGTAAGAGGGGTATTTGGTCCTTCCCCTTTAAAAGGATTTGCTAGTGGAAGAAGGGAGCCTTATCAGAGCAGGCTTCGGAACTGGATGTAGGTCACTTTGACCGAACCACTATACATCGCTGCGTCTTGATTGTGTGAGTGTTTAAATTTCTGTTTTATCTCTTTACTTTACTGCAAGCCTTTACTTTACTTGCTCTACTTTCTTTTCATCTTCTTAGGCATGCTTTAAAGTTAGAACGCAACCAAATCGGTTTCAAACGAAACGTTGCTTTCATGGTACGAAGTTTCCGAAGCTTGTGTTAAATCGTTAAAAAATCTATCATTTTATCCGCTACACTAATTCACCCCCCCCCCCTCTTAGTGCTGCTCGATCCCTAACAAATCAGTCTTATTATCGTGATCTCATCATGATCCTATTCTCATTGTACAGATCCAAGAACATCATAATATATATCCAAATAATTGTTGAATCTCAGATTTTGATGATGAAGTCAATTGGTAAAATATTTGTTCTAATCTACTTTGTCCAGATAAGTGTGCAGGAATAACTACGATGGGAAGAAAACATAAAGTGATTTACCGAGGTCAAGTCCGTCGGGGGGTCAAGAGTGCATCGGAAGTCAGAGATTTTTCGAAGTGTTGGAACCATCCAAGATCGAATCAGGACTTGCCAAGTTTTCAAAAGTTCATCTCAAAGATCGTCGAAGGTTCGCGGAACTCACCGAAGATTCGGAAGCAAGCCGAAGACTCGTTGAGCTCGCCATACAATCCGAGAGTATCTTTGGAGCCCATCGAAGCAATCCGAGGAAGCATCGGAAGGCTGTAATCTCGCCATATAGCTCGCCGGAAGTTGACTTGAAGAGTGTCGGATCAAATCACGTTGAGTTATGTTTTAGGTTCGTAGTTTGCACATGAGTAGAGCAAGGATTTAGGAAAAATCCTGCCTAAATTCAGTGGGGGCCAACCGGGCCTCTACTGAGCCAAGTTGGGACTTAAACAGGGCCCATTCGGCTTTGTCCGAATGGGGTAGGCGGTTGAACCGCCCAGCCTGGGGCGGTGGCACCGCCTGGCTGGAGCGGTAGCACCGCCCAGACATAGACCGCGATGGAACCGCTTTGTCTAGAGCGTAGCACCGCCCGATACATGCAGCGTGGAACCGCTGGGCGGTGGCACCGCCTGAACAGATCGACACAAAGTGGCTACCACCGGCTGTGCAAGGGCACCGCTTTGACCACAATTGATTTCAAATTTGGAGCCCAATTTTGAATCCACTTTGGATCTATAAATACCCCCTTTCTCAAGCACCCTTTTGAGCAAAAATTCTTAAGTCTTGAGCTTTTGTAGAGTGTTGAAAAGTCTTGTTCTTGCTAAGTGTTCACCTTCTTCTTTTCTTGAGAAATCTTGTACAAGTGTGAACTTCTTGTAAAAGGGCTGTAAAAGGGGTATTTGGTCCTTCCCCTTGAAAGGATTTGCTAGTGAAAGAGAGGAGCCTCATCGTAAAGGCTTCAAGAGTGGATGTAGGTCATTTGACCGAACCACTATACATCATTGTGTCCATGAATGTATGAGTGTTTACATTCTTGAATCATTTCATTACTTGACTGCAAGTTGTTTAGTTCATAGTTATTTCCTTTACGTAAGCAATTACTTTCAAGTTCTCTTTCGCCAAATCGAAATCTTCCTTTGAACTTGTGTTTTTGCAAAATCGGTTTCAAAAGTACGATTTTTAATCCGCTGCACTAATTCACCCCCCCTCTTAGTGCCTTTTAGATCCTTTCAATTGGTATCAGAGCAAGGTTTGCTCTCATATTGGTTTAAAACCCAAGAGAGATGGCCTACTCCGGTATGCAAGAGGGTCTCTCCATTACTCATCCGCCTATGTTTAATGGGTCGGATTATACGTATTGGAAGACTCGTATGAGGATTTTTCTCATTTCCATGGACTTCGAACTTTGGAACATTGTTGAAAATGGCTTTGCAAAATCTTCTCTTCCGATGAGTGAATGGAATGAGTCGGAGAGGAAGATTTTTGCTCTCAATGCAAAGGCTATGAATGCCTTATTTTGTGCGCTTGATAAGAATGAGTTTAATCGGGTTTCTATTTGTGAATCGATATTTGATATTTGATGCACTCTTGAAATCACTCATGAAGGCACTAGCCGAGTGAAAGAGTCCAAAATCAACATTCTTATGCATTCTTATGAACTTTTTCGGATGAAACCAAATGAGTCCATTGGAGACATGTACACCCGCTACGGATGTCATCAATGGACTTAAAGCTCTTGGTAAAGGTTTTCTAATTTTGAATTGGTAACTAAAATTTTAAGATCCCTTCAAAGTGTTGGGATCCAAAGGTCACGCCATTCAAGAGGCCAAGGATCTTAAAGTATTTTTGAAGAACTTATTGGATCTCTAATGACTTACGAGATGACGTGCCATGCTCATGAAGAGCTTGAGAACACCCTTCCAAAGAACAGGAAGGATATGGCACTTAGAACACAAGAAGACCACTTGAAAGGAACATCAAGTGATGAGGACGATGACAATGACATTGCACTTCTAACTCGAAAGTTTAAGAAATTTATAAGAAAGAACAAATTTAAAAATGACACAAAAGCAAATTTGAACACAAAAGGACCAAGTCATTTGCTGCGAATGCAAGAAGCCGGGACACTTCAAGAATGAATGCCCTCAAGCCAAGAAGAAGCAATTCAAGAAGAAAAAGCCTTGAAGGCCACGTGGGATGATTCAAGTGACTCAGGTTGAAGAAGCTATCAACAAAGAGGAGGCAAACTTAGCACTAATGGCATTTGGAGAAGAGGTTAGTGAGTTACTTAGTGAAGAATTATCTTTTGATGAACTTTCTATGGCTTTTCATGAGTTATTTGATGAATGTAGAACTATTAGTAAGAAGTTCAATTTGCTTAAGAAAGAGCATGCTTTATTACAAAGTAAGTTCAATAGTCTTCAAAACCCTTCTCTACCCCCATGCTCTAAGTGTGAAGACTTAGATGCAACAAAGAGGGAGAACTTGCTACTCAAAGAGACCCTAAACAAGTTTAAGGTCGGTAGCAAGAGCTTAGACATGATTCTTGCCAATAAAGGTCACGTCGAAAATAGAAGTGGTATCAGATTTATGAGAGGTTCTCACCAAAATCCCACCACCTTCGTTAAAGGGCCTACATTGCATGTATCACCTCATTTAAAATGTAATTTTTGTGGCAAAAGCAGGACATGTTGCCTACAAATGTCCATTCAAGAAAATTAATCACAAAAATTGATATGGGTTCCTAAAGGAACCATAAACAATTCAATGATAAATTACAAAGTAAGTAGATCATTTTGTAAGGCACCCAAAATCAAATGGGTACCTAAAACCATCCTCTTTTGTAGACAAACTCACAAGCTAGGAGCAAGAAATGGTATCTTGATAGTGGATGCTCAAGGCACATGAGGAGATCCATCTCATTTCTCTATGCTCTCTAGCAAAGAAGAAGGATATGTCACCTTCGGAGACAACAACAAGGGTAAAATCATTGGCAAGGAACCATAGGTAACAAATCGAGTTTTTCAATTGATGATGTGTTACTAGTTGATGGTTTAAAACATAATCTTTTAAGTATTAGTCAACTATGTGATAAAGGTTATGTTGTTAGATTTGAATCTAATGTTTGCATTATTGAAAAACCTAACAACAACATATCCATGATTGCTTTAAAACAAAACAATGTCTACACCATAAATATTGATAAATTAAGTAATGAAATGTGCTTTTCGGTTTTGAATGATGATGCTTGGCTTTGGCATAGGAGACTAGGCCATGCAAGCATGAAACTAATCTCTAAGATTTCATCTAGAGATTTAGTAAGAGGTATCCCAAACATGAAATTTGTTAAGGATAAGGTATGTGATGCATGTCAACTAGGAAAACAAATAAAGACTAGTTTCAAATCAAAAATCAAATTAGCACCACTAGACCATTGCAATTGATCCATTTGGACTTATTTGGACCAATTGACATAACAAGCCTAGGAGGTAGCAAATATGCCTTTGTAATTGTGGATGACTATAGTAGATACACTTGGACCTATTTCTTGGCTCATAAAAGTGATTGTTTCAAATGTTTCTCTAAATTTTGTAAACTCACTCAAAATGAAAAGGCTTTATGATTTCATCAATTCAAGTGATCATGGAGGTGAATTTCAAGATCATGACTTCCAAAATTTTTGTGAAATAAACGGATACAATCACAACTTCTCTACTCCAAGAAATCCACAACAAAATGGAGTAGTGGAAAGGAAAATAGAAGTTTGCAAGAAATGGCTAGAACCATGTTAAATGAATATAATTTACCAAAATATTTTTGGGCCAAGCCGTGAATATGGCTTGCTATGTTATGAATAGAGTTCTAGTGAGATCATCCCTATCTAAAACTCGATATGAATTATGGAATGATGAAAGACCCTATGTTTCTTATTTTAAAGTTTTTGGTTGTAAATGCTTTATTTTAAATGAAAAGGATGCCTTAGGAAAATCGATGCAAAATCCAATGAAGGCATATTTCTTGGTTATTCTTCGATTTCTAAGGCTTTTCGTGTTTTCAACAAAAGAACCTTACTTATAGAAGAATCTATTCATGTGGTTTTTAATGAAATTTCTGAATTTAAGAAGAAAGATTTTGATGATGATTTTGGTCTTGATAATTTGAATTTGAATGAACCTCTCTCAAAATGACAACTTGATGCATCTTCTTCCCAAACTTCCTTACCCAAGGAATGGAAGTATGTAGATGCTCATCCCAAGGAGTTAATTATAGGAGATGCATCGAAAGGGGTTCAAACTCGCTCTTCTTTCAAAAATTTTTGTGCCCATGCCGCTTTTCTTTCTCAAGTTGAACCAAAATGCATTGTTGATGCCCGAAAGATGATTCATGGGTTATCGCAATGCAAGAAGAATTGAATCAATTTGAGAGGAATGAGGTATGGAAGCTTGTTCCTAGATTCCTAATGACCACTTAGTTATTGGTACTAAGTGGGTCTTTAGAAACAAGCAAGATGAATATGGTATCGTGGTTAGAAACAAGGCTAGACTAGTGGCCAAAGGTTTCAACCAAGAAGAAGGTATCGATTATGAAGAGACCTTCGCTCCGGTGTAAGATTGGAAGCCATTAGGATGCTCCTTGCCTATGCTAGTAGTAAAGATTTCAAATTATTTCAAATGGATGTCAAAGTGCATTCTTAAATGGTTTTATTTCCGAAGAAGTGTATGTCGAACAACCACGGTTGAAAACTCTCTATTTCCTAACCACGTGTTTAAGCTAACTAAGGCTCTATATGGTCTAAAACAAGCCCCTAGGGCTTGGTATGAGAACTTAGTTCTTTTTAATTTCAAATGATTTCACTAAAGGCAAGGTTGATACTACATTGTTTATTAAACATTTTGAAAATAATTTTCTTATTGTTCAAATTTATGTTGATGATATTATTTTTGGGTCTTGTAATAAATCACTATGTGAATTATTTGCTAAGGATATGAGTGATGAATTTGAGATGAGCCTAATGGGAGAACTAAATTTCTTTTTAGGACTACAAATCAAGCAACTAAGTGATGGTATATTTCTAAATCAATCAAAATACACATTGGAATTGTTAAAACGATTTAACATGGATGGATCAAAAGATATTAGCACTCCTATGAGCACCTCCGTTAAATTAGATATGGATGAAAATGGAGAAAGTTTTGATCAAAAAACTTATAGGGCATGATAGGTAGCCTGCTTTATCTCACTTTGCAACGGACGACATCATGTTCGGTGTAGGGCTATGTGCAAGATTCAAGCTAATCCTAAGCTATCTCACTTGAAAGCTCAAGAGGATTCTTAGATACCTTAAAGGGACCCCTAATCTTGGATTATGGTATCAAGATCGACAATTTTGATTTGAAAGCTTATCTTCGGACTTTGGTGGATGTAAAATAGATAGAAAAAGCACATCGGAACATGCCAATTTCTAGGACATGCACTTGTTTCTTGGACTTCCAAGAAACAAAATTGATTGCACTATCTACGGCGGAAAGCTGAATACATAGCTGCAAGTGCATCTGCGTACAAGTTATCTGGATGAAAAATACACTAGAAGACTATGGAATCTACTTAAAAAACATTCCTATAAAATGTGATAACACGAGTGCTATTTGTCTAACTAAAAATCCGATTCAACACTCTCGAACTAAGCACATTGACATTAGGCATCATTTTATACGTGATCATGTAAGTAGTAGAGATGTCACCCTTGAATTTGTTGATACAAATCATCAATTAGCGGACATTTTTTCGAAACCTTTAAATGAGGAATAATTTGATTTTATTAAAAGGGAATTAGGCATGTTGAACTGTCCAAATGAGTAAGCTCTATTTGATGATATCTTTCCTTGAAATTATGGTTTTCATCGATTTGATTCCACACATTCCACACATTATGGTTTTCATCGATTTGATTCCACACATTATGGTTTTCATCAATTTGATTCCACACATTCTAATTATGGTTTTTTGGATTTGATTCCACACATTCTGATTCTTTTTGACTTCATCCCATCTCTAAGACCAACTTTTTTTAAATAAAAAAAATGAAGTGCGGAATTTTTTTGTGCTACCGTGTAGCACAGATCTGGCGGTGGCACGCCAGTTAGTCCCAGCGGTGGAACACTCTTGACGATAGTACCGAACACCCCTTTTATACGGGGTGAGTTAGGGCCGACGGTAGAACCGCCCGAACACTCTTCCTCACCTCTCTACACTCCTCTAAACTCTCCCAAGCATCATTTTGGTATCATTTCTTCCCTCTAGAAGCCTAAGAAGGAGATCTTACTTTGATTCAAGCTTCCTACATCTCAAAGGAACAATCTAAGGTAAAATAGAATTATTTCTCTTTCCTTTTCTTGTCTAATTTAATTCCTTTCTTCAATTGATTATTGATCAATCCTAGATAGAAATGGCTCCTAAAAGAACATCAAGAGACAAAGGAAAAAGGATGGAGGTAGATTCATTTGACCAATCCTTGTTTAGATCACAAGAAGCTTCCCTTAGATTTTCTGAACTTGGTTCTAGACCCATTCATAAAGGAAAATATGTTGATTTGAATCAATTAGAGAACCTAGAACCTATCATGTGGTTTGCAGACTTAGAGGCCTTACCCATTTTACAAATTATTGAACCTGTTTATCACGCTTAGTTAAATTATTCTATGCTAATTTAATTGTGAATGATGATGGCTTGTCAACTTATCTTCTAGGTAATAAGATCCAAATATGTGATAATACTATATGCTCATTAATTGGAATTGTTGAAAAAGAACTAGGATGTTATTTTAGAGGAAAATGGGATATGGACACAATTGGTGCCACCCACTCTGAAGCTTTAGAAACTGTGTTTGCAAACCCAAATTTAGGTATAATCCCCAAGAGTTGTGAACATTTACTACCTTTTAACTCTAAGATTTTGCATCACATTCTTGTAAGCATTGTCATTCCTAAACAGTTTCATCATGATGAGATCGGTTTCAGAGTTAGGTACCTTATATTGGATCATGACGGACAACATTTTTGTTTTGGTTACCTAATTCGGCACATGATAGAGTCCTTTCTAAAGGATCAATGTTACCATATGGAGGTTTAATAACTAAACTATTGCATGCCCATAATATTTGCATTCCACTAAATGAAGAAGCAATACAAGTGGGCGATTTAATATCATTAACGTTAAACTACTTAGGTGACTTAGGTGTACATTCGAGCATGGAATAGGGGTTAGACAACTTAGGAGATGTGATATACCTCCCCCACCAATAGACCATCCTGAAACACCAGTCCTTAGGGAAATGAATCTCCTCCTCCTGATCCTTTTGTTGCAGCTACATCACTGACATTTTTTTACGCTCCATCTTCGACGATCATGAGAGAGTTAAATGAAGTAAAACTACAGCAAATTGAAATTTTGAAGGAAATGCGGAAGATGAACCTAAAGATCGATCACATGTATAGGCATCTTGGCATTCCTCCTGAGGAGTAGCTTGCTGTATTTTCTTTTTGAACGATGTAAACTTGTGTTGTATGTTGACATATATGTTGTATTATCTTCATTACATCTTGACATATATGTTGTATTATCTTCATTACATCTTCTTGGCCCTTTGTGACATGATTTTACGATTGATTTCCTTTTCCACATTTGTGATATTTTTGGCCATCCTTTATTGTTACATATGAATCCCTCGTTTCCTTTTTGTTGATGACAAAGGGGGAGAAATAATATGTGTATTGCCATATGTTGACAATTATATGCATTTTCCATGCTTTACAAGTTATTGCAAGTTAAAATGCTTATTTAGGTTCTTGATATCATGTTTTTAATTATGTATACTTCATTGATATCTTTGATACCTATTTGACATCTTATTGTCCAACATCAACTTTGTCATCATGAAGTTAAATTTATTGTGTTGAATTCAAAAATTGAATTCAAGCAATTCTTTCTTTATGGCATATAGATAGGGGGAGTTAAGAGTAACTCCATCACCAATTGATTGTCATCATCAAAAAGGGGGAGATTGTTGAATCTCGGATTTTGATGATGAAGTCAATTGGTGAAATATTTATTCTAATCTACTTTGTCGAGATAAGTGTGCAGGAATAACTACGATGGGAAGAAAACATAAAGTGATTTACCGAGGTCAAGTCCGTTGGGGGTTCAAGAGTTCATCGGAAGTCAGAGATTTTGAAGTGTTGGAACCATCCAAGATCGAATCGGGGACTTGCCGAAGTTTTCAAAGTTCATCTCAAAGATCGTCGAAGGTTCGCGGAACTCACCGGAAGATTGGAAGCAAGCCGAAGACTCGTTGAGCTCGCCATACAATCCGGAGTATCTTTGAGAGCCCACCGAAGCAATCCGAGGAAGCATCGGAAGGCTGCGGAATCTCGCCGTAAAGCTCTCGTCGGAAGTTGACTTGAAGAGTGTCGGATCAAATCATGCTGAGTTATGTTTTTAGGTTCATAGTTTGTACATTTAGTAGAGCAAGGATTTAGGTAACTCGCCTAAATTCAGTGGGGGGCCAAACAACCCAGCCTCTTATCGAGCCAAGTCGACTTAAACAGGCCCATTCGGCTTTGTCAACTAATGTGGAAGGTTGTTAAGAAACCGCCCAGCACTCTAGCAGCGGGCACCCGCCCACTGGAGTCAGAGCACCGCCCCTATAGTGCGCGCATGGGTGGTCCGAACTGGTCATTCTCGAGCTGGGTGAATATCGCCCTCAGATACGTAATAAGCGTGAACCACTGGTCGCAAGTGGCATCGCCTGCGACGCAACGACTACATGCGCACCACCACTGCATTGCCCGATCACTGTAATATTGGAATTTCCAAATTGATTTCAAATTTGGAGCCCAATTTTGAATTCACTTTGGATCTATAAATACCCCCCCCCCCTTTTCTCAGCAGAAAGGGCACCCTTTTGAGCAAAAATTCTTAAGTCTTGAGCTTTTGTAGAGTGTTGAAAAGTCTTGTTCTTGCTAAGTGTTCACCTTCTTCTTTTCTTGAGAAATCTTGTATAAGTGTGAACTTCTTGTAAAAGAGCTGTAAAAGGGGTATTTGGTCCTTCCCCTTCAAAGGATTTGCTAGTGGAAGAGAGGAGCCTCATCGTAAAGGCTTCAAGAGTGGATGTAGGTCATTTGACCGAACCACTATACATCATTGTGTCCATGAATGTGTGAGTGTTTACATTCTTGAATCATTTCATTACTTGGCTGCAAGTTGTTTAGTTCATAGTTATTTCCTTTACGTAGCAATTACTTTCAAGTTCTCTTTCGCCAAATCGAAATCTTCCTACGAACTTATGTTTTTGCAAAATCGGTTTCAAGAGTACGATTTTTAATCCGCTGCACTAATTCACCCCCCCTCTTAGTGCCTTTTAGATCCTTTCAATAATATGAGAAAATATCAATAATCATAAGTAAAGTGATTGACGCAGCATGTTACAGGTGCCATCACTCACGTGATTGGCTTATAGGGCACCTATAACTAGTTATCTCCCACTTGAACTAAAGCCAATCACCTATGTGTCTGATCCCCATCAGACCTTTGTAACACTCAAAGATAATTTGAGTCAATGGCTTTGTCAATAGATCTGCAATATTATCTTCGGATGAAACTCTTTCCACTATTACATCTCTTTGGGCCATAATCTCTCTAATAAGCTGGAACCTCCTCAGAACACTTCTATTGAGACCCGAGTTACCTTATTTGAGTAATCGCCCCATAGTTGTCTCAATATAAAGAAATCAACTCCTTGCTGCTCGGCACGACTCCCAAATCTGTGATGAACTACTTCATCTAAACTCCCTCCTTTACTGCCTCTACTATAGCAATGTACTCTGCCTCTGTAGTTGATTTAGTAGTAGTATCTTGCTTGGAACTCTTCTAGCATACTGCTCCTCCATTCAGGGTGAACACATACCCTGAATTAGACTTGCTATCATTGACATCGGACTGGAAGCTCGAGTTCGTGTAACCCTCAATCTTGAGGCTATTTTCTCTATAAACTAGTAAAAGATCCTTAGTCCTTCTCAAATACCTAAGGATACACTTTACTGCTTTCTAGTGCTCCAAGCTTGGATTCGCCTGATACCTACTCATGACACTCAGAGCATACGCTATATCAGGCCTAGTACATAGCATAACATACATGATAGACCCTATCACTGAGGCATAGGGTATCCTATCCATGTCTGCCCTTTCTTCTAGAGTGTTTGGGGACATACTCCTAGAAAGTGATAGCCTATGTCTCAACGGCATGAGACCTCTCTTAAAATTTTTTATGTCAAACCTTTTGACAATGGTGTCTATGTACCTAGACTGGGACAAGCCAAGCATCCACTTGGATCTATCTCTATAGATCTGAATCCCCAATAAGTAGGATGCTTCCCCTAAGTCCTTCATGGAGAAGTGTCTAGATAGCCAAGCCTTTAACGTGGAGAGCATTCCTACATCATTCTCAATGATTAGTGTTAAGTCTCAAATTTTAATAATGAAACTAATTAATTATGTTTTATTGTCTAACTACGTTTTGAGTGACGTAGGTCTACTATCAATTAGGTTTAGACAGTTGATATAGAATGAATCAGCGTTATGTCAGAGAAAATCACATCAGGATATTGGACGTCGAGCCGGAGGTCCGGTCGATAATCGACAAAAGGCTTCAGACATTGAGCATCAGGCCAAGAAGAGTGGTGTTGTGCTAAGGATATCGGGGTTGCGACGGTCAATCGTCGATTGGGCAATAGGCTGCAAGAGAGGACAGTGCACCGAAGAACTGGATGAAGCGTCGACCAATGACGTGCCGGGCAATAGGAAGTTGATTCGTGTAACTAACTAGATTGAAGTAGAGTTAAGATTTTATGTGTGTAGGATTAACTATGATAATGATGAAGATATAGAGTGAAACAAGTGTCAGAGTCAAGAGCGATGAAATCGTTGGGAGTTCGAGAGTTTGTCGGAAGTTCGAAGATTCATCGGGAGTGCTATCGGAACTGGATGAGAATGAGCAGAGAGCTTGCCGAAGGGTTTTCGAAAGTTCACCGGAAGGTTCATCGGATGTTTGTGGAGCTCGCTGAGAAAGATTGGAGCTTGCTGAAGAAGCTCATCGGAACTCACCAAGATCGTCGAGAAGTCCGAGAGCTTGCTAGGAGTTCGCAAAATGGTGTTCGAGGGTTCGTCGGAAGACCATCGGAAGTTCACCGGAAGCTCGCCAAAAGAAGTCTTGACTTTTCAGACTTTATATTAGCTTAGGAAATATCTTTAATTTCATAGTTAGCATGTAATTAGGGTTAGGATTAAGTGTTAATATTATAACCCTGTTAGAGCCAATTGGGCCTAGTATTGGACTGGTTTAGGCCGGGTTTAAGACCCAACCAAGAATGCTGGACCTGTTTAGAGGTGGCACCGCTAAATTGAGGCAGTGGCATCGCCCAAGTCTTGCTCCCCAATTATACTGGGCGGTGGTACCACCTAGTGACAAAGTACCTAGGCGATGGTACCACCTAATAACAGAGTACCTGGGCAGTGGTACCGCCCAATACACTAACCATGTTAGTGTGTTAGACAATGGTACCGCCTGACTAGCGATAGTACCACCAGTGTTAGGGTCAAACAAGTGGTGGTACCGCTAGTGACAGGTGATGGTATCACTAGTACCCAGTAAACTCGAGATGGAAAGGTTTTTGGCTCCAAGTTTGAATTAGATTGGAGCCTATAAAAACCCCTCCATCCCTAGGTTGAAGACACAAGCACATACACTTTGAAAGTAAAGAAACTCTGTTTAAATTTCTAGAAATCCCTTCATCTAGTCTTTGTTTTTAAGTTAAAAGAGAAGAGAGAATGCTTGTAAGGGTTGCCTCCTAAGCCCGTCAAAAGGAGAGAGCATTGTAAGGGACTTGTCTTCACCTGTTGGAAGGAAACAACTAGTAAAAAGTCAATGGCCTCAAGTGAAGAGGAATCGGGAGTGGATATAGGTCATATGACCGAACCACTATAAATTCAGTTTGTATTTACTTTCTCTCAATTTACATTTCAACAAACCATCTTCACTTGCTGCTCCATTTCTTCATCTCTAAATGCTTGCAAGTTAAATATGTTTCTGATACACTTTGATCGAAATTGATTTTCATCAAAACATAATTTTATCCTATGAAGTTTTCAATGTACAAACTTGTTTGAATTACTAAAATTTTTAGTTATTAACCGCTGCACTAATTCACCCCCTCTTAGTGCCACTTTAGATCCCAACAATTGGTATCAAAGCCTCGTTATTTCTCTTTCAGATTTACACTTGCGAGAAATGGCTCTTTATGACTTTTAAGAGGGCTTTTCGATTGTTCGTCCTCCATTCTTTAACGGGTCGGACTACACTTATTGGAAAACTCGAATGAGAGTTTTCTTGCTTTCTATGAATTTGGATTTATGGAACATCGTTGAAAATGAATTTCAACTTCCCTCTAAACTGACGAACGAATGGTCAGATTTAGAAAGAAAATCTTTTTCTTTAAATGCAAAGGCTATGAATGTCTTATTTTGTGCTTTGGACAAAAACGAGTTCAATTGGATTTCTATGTGCGAAACGACTTTTGATATTTAGCGAACACTTGAAATCACATATGAGGGAACTAGTAGAATCAAAGACTCAAAAGTAAATCTTTTATTGTATGATTTTGAGCTCTTCCAAATGAAACCAAGTAAGTCTATCGACGACATGTACACCCGTTTCACAGATGTCATCAATAGCTTGAAAAGTCTTAGTAAATGCTTTTTAAATTTTGAACTCACAAATAAGATCTTAAGATCCCTTCTAAAAAGGTGGGATCCTAATGTAACCGCAACACAAGAGACTAAAAATTTAAATGATTTTTCATTGGAAGAACTAATCAGATCATTAATGACCTATGAATGACACTCTTGGAACATTTTGGACTTGATGGACACATGAACCATCTTCCAAAGAATAGGAAGGATTTGGAACTCTAGACTATAAAATGCCACTTGAGTGATGACTCAAGTGATGAGGACAATATTGAGGACCATAAACTTTTAATAAATTTTAATAAATTAATTAAATAAAAATTTAAAATAAAAAATAAAATTGAACGGAGGAAAAGGCCAAAAAAGTGGAAGGCACCCAAGAACGAATCAAGAACTTCCAAAGGCAAAATGGCATATTGTGTTTTGATAAGATTCGACTACAAGGTAAGTAACTTAACCAAAACTCTCTTGAACTATTTTGAAATTACATGATGTCTTTTCATGAGTGCTTAATTTAGATAGTAGGAAATCAATAAATTGTTTTAAAAAATTATATTATGCTTTTCTTTCTAGTATTTTTGAAAAGTAAAAATTAAAAATGGCAAGAAACTAGCTAATCAACCACATTTCTTACACAATCTCTTCTTAGACCAGAATTAATATGTGGTATGATCCTTGGGTGAATGGAAAAAGTATATTTCAATTATATGGTGATTGAGTACGAAGAGATCTTGGGGCCCCTAAAGATTGGAAGGTTTCTGAGTTCATTGCTAACGGCACCTGGTGTCTTCCTAATCCTATTTCTCCTGATATGCTATCACTTTGGCCGACTATTACAGCTCTTCCAATCAGGAATAACTCATCAGATATGCTTAATTGGCTTCATGACAATGGAAAGTTTAGTGCTAAATCTGCATGGAATCAAATCAGACAAAGAAATAATAAGTGGATCCCGAGCAGTTGGACATGGGATAGGCTGGGCTCACAGAAACATTCCTTATGCACATGGCAGGCCCTTCTTGCCAAACTACCCACAATGGACAATATGAAGCGAAAAGGTATATATCTTGTTAATCGATGCTCTCTTTGTATGCAACAGGAAGAAAGTATATATCATATCTATTTTGCTTGTGACTACACTAATTGGGTATGGATGGAGATTCTGAAAAGATTTGAAATACATAGGCTACCAATGCCAAACTTGCATCAAGAACTAGAACAGCTGTAGCAAAACTTCTCAAGAAAAGGGCTTCTTACATAATTGGCAAAGCTTACCTTCAGATGTACTATTTGGTGGATTTGGAAGGAGAGGTGTAGCAGAATTTTTGAGGGTCACAACACACACAATGCTCATCTTCTGCTTGAGATACTTAGTGACTCACGATCATGCATGGAGCAGGATTTGGAAATGAGGCATTTAACAAGTAGAGAAAAAGAGATCTTCCTCAGATTCAATTTTACAATTCTTTAATGCTTCCTTTGTATTGTCTGATTTTCTGCTTTAAAATTGTGATATATTCACCGGTTGTCCAGGAATAGTTGGTTATTACATTTTACTGCCTATGGTAGAGCGTCATGTCATAGTCTACAATATGTGTAGTCATGATTTCTGTTTAACTACTCTCGGAGACGAGTCTGGTGGAGTGAGACCATTCCACCTTTCTGAGGTGGGGTGCATTCTCCTAGACTGCTCTAAGAGATCTCAGGCTTTAGTCTATGGCTTGTGTAGACAAAGCTAATTTGTACAAACTTCATACTAAATCTACTTACATTTACTTACCAAAAAAAGTAAAAATTAAAATGATACTTGCATGATTAGTGATAATGCGTGTACACCTAATAGGATTAATCAATGCATGTGTATCTTGATGTTTTATATTATTTTTCATCTCTAAACATGATGCTTGATGATTTTATATCATGCATGAGTTTTTGAAGTGATGTTGATTTGAAACTCTATGTTTTGGATTAACGAGTTTTTGGTCTAATTGTTCTCATGACAAATTAAGATGACATAATGCATGTACACCTAAAAAGATAAATTCCATATATGCTTTTCGTATCGATTTTCAATTTTAGACATGATACATATCTATGTATAGATTTCTTTAAAGTCTTTTGATGATAAATGTTTTTATGATGCTTATGACTTGAAATCTTCTATTTTGGATTAATGTGTTTTTGGACTTGACAAAATTTGTTTCAGAGTCATACGATGATGGCTTTCTTATAAAAACTAGAATATACTTATATGAAACAAATAAAACATATAAAAAGGAAAGCGTATGATCATGATAAATTCATGAATCTTGATGATTTTATATTACTTTTGGTTTCAAACAAGATGCATAATTTTTGACACAAAAAATTAATGGTATGTTTTAAGATAATGCTTGCATACCAAATATGATTAAAAGATAAAATCAAGCATATTGATGATTTCACTTTTAACATAATGCATGATTTTTACATAAAAATTTGAATATGCTTATATGAGATTAACCACATAAAAAAATTAAAAATGTGCTTTATTTTTGATGGTCTTGACGGTTTTGTGATGAAACTTATGTCTCATTTTTAAATGTTGATACATGTTTTCATAAAAGACTTGAACATGTTCACATGAAATCAATTGCATGAAATGGAAATGCATTTTCTATCCTATTGAGATTAATGAATTCATTTTACCAATCTTGTGAATCTCATGAAAATAAACATGATGAATATTTTGAAAATAAATGAGTGTATCATGCGTTTGGTCTTAATGATTTCTCTTGAAACTTACTTTTCGGATCTATACGATGATACATGAATCTAGTAGAAAAAGACAAGAGCATGCTTACATATAAACCATCTCTGTTGCTCTTAATAAAATTTTCGAATGAAAGATTTTGATGCATTTGATCTTGATGACTTTAATGACAAAACTTGCATTTCGAATTTATATGATGATGGCTTTCATTGAACATACCTTATGAAATCATCATTGATAATGATGAAATGAAAATATTAAAAGTTTGTTATCATGCTTAATGTATTTCAACTTAATGATTTTTAAGACGAAATTTACCTTTCCGTCTTGAATGTTGATTCTTGTTTTATTAAAGGTAAAGGCATGCTAATAAGAAGCAAATCTCATGAATCAAAATTTATAAAAATGCTTCTATCTTATCAATTTTTTTATTAAATATATGCTTGTCATGTATGAATTTATTGAATGTGATTTTGAGGATGATTTCAGATTTGACAAATGCTTGATTCATATTTATGACATGAGATATATTTTAAATATAAATCATGTTCAATGCTTCATTCATGTTCTATCTCCCTTAATTCATTTTGTTCTTCTATAATTCCTTTTTATTTACTAAAGAGGAGAACCTTCCAAATGAATCATGAATTCAAATAAAATGATACAAATGAATCACTTATCGATATATCTTTTTAATATGATGTTGATAACTTGAGATGTCTTTTGGAATTTATGACATGAGATGATTGAATCTTTGACTTACTCTTTTTATCATGGCTTGAAAATGGATGTTTGAAACCATGCTTGATGAGTTGTTTTATGAGACTTTGCCTTTACATCTTGAACATTCATGCTTATCTCTATTTGACATTAAAAGACAAAGGCATGCTTAAATGAAATTAATCATAAAAAGGGAAATGCATGATTCTTGAAATTTTAATATCTCTAAAAGTTTTTTGATTTTTTCATGAAAGACAAGTGATAAATTCATTTATGATATTTTGTGAATCTCTTGAATTATGAATGAGATTTTGATGATAAAGAATCCATTTATATGAATCTATGAAAATGATTTTAATGATGAGTATGGAGTTGTCGAGTTGAATTTGAATGATTCTTGACTCTTCACTTAATCTCTTGGAATCATAACTTGACTTTTGTGAATTGAGATTTTCTATGTATGAAACATGTTCTCATATGATTCTTTCATGAATAAGATGATTTCAAATGATATCATGACATGATTTCTTTATATGGCTTGTATAATGATTTAAATTTTTAACCATTGAGTCATCCCTTCTTTTCGATAATGACAAAGGGGCGTTAGCTTGCTAGCTTGTGTATCACAAGAGAAAGTGGCAAACATAGCTAGCTAGAACTTGCAAAGGCAAAACTTAGTTGCAAAAGAGAAAAATTGAAAGGGAGCTAGCTTGCATATCGCAAAGTATGCTAGCTTGCTTATCATTATTGCTTTCTTGCTTATCATCAATTTCCCTCATATCATGATTTATTTATGACTCCCTTGAATTCATGACTTGATATGTTGAAAATTCATGATGCAAATTTGTTATTTTGTCATGATCAAAGCATTCATGTAAAGGAAAAGAATTGTACTCTTCCCTTCTTTTTGACAAAAACAAAGGGGGAGAAAGTTTATTGCTAGCTTGCACATTTGAATGAAAAATTTGCTAGCTCGATCATTGTAATGAAGGAACTTGCTATATCAAATATCACAAATATTGCTACCTTACAAAGAGAAGCAAAGTGCAACCTTGCACAAGAAGTGTTGAATTGTCATAATTACATATCCTTAAAAACTTGCTATAATTGAATGTTTTAAAGTGATGTATGTTGAACATCTAGATTGATAGCTAGTATGATTATAAAACTTGCATATCTTTTAAACTAGCTAAGATGCTACTTCTCTTTTTTGTTGATGACATAAGCGGAGAAGTAAATTGATGACTTCATGTATTATAATGATAATTTGAAATATTTGCATGATGTTTTGTTATTTTTCATAACATGTGATGAATGTAACTTGGATTTGGCATAATCCAAATGTTCTATCAATATGGCATATTGATAAAGGGAGTTTGGTTAAACTCCGAGAGTTAAGGTTAACTCCGTCAGTCATCAATTAGTTGTCATCATCAAAAAGGAGGAGACTATTAGGTCTCAGATTTTGATGATGAAACTAATTGATAGTGTTTTATTATCTAACTATATTTTGAGTGACGCAGGTCTACTATCGATCAAGTTTAGACAGTTGACAAGAATGAATCAGCGTTGTGTCGAAGAAAATCATGTCAGGATATTAGACGTCGAGCTAGAGGTCCGATCGACGATCGACGATCGACAGAAGGCTTCGGGCATTAGGCTAAGAAGAGTGGTGTTGCGCCAAGGATATCAGGGTTATGAAGGTCAATCGTCAATTGGGCAATAGGTCACAAGAGAGGATGGTGCGTCAAAGAACTGGATGAAGCGCCAATCAATAACATGCCCAGAATAGGAGGTTGATTTGTGTAACTGACTAGATAGAAGTAGAGTTAAGATTTTATGTTTGTAGGATTAACTACAATAATGATGAAGACATAAAGCAAAATAAGTGTCGGAGTCAAGTGCGATAAAATCATTGGGAGTTCGAAAGTTCGATGAAAGTCTAAAGATTCATCAGGAGTGCTGCCGGAACTAGCCTAGAATGAGTAGGGAGCTTGTCGAAGGGTTTTTGGAAGTTCACCGGAAGGTTCGTCGGAAGTTTGCGGAGCTCGACAAGAAAGATTGGAGCTTGCCGAAGAAGCTCATCGGAACTCACCAAGATTGTCATGAAGTCCAAGAGCTTGCTGGGAGTCCACAGAATGGTGTCCAAGGGTTCATCGGAAGACCGCCGAAAGTTCATCGGAATCTCGTCGAAAGAAGTCTTGACTTTTTGAACTTTATATTAGCTTAAGAAATGTCTTTAATTTCATAGTTAGCACATAATTAGGGTTAAGATTAAGTGTTAATCCTATAACCTTGGTAGGGGCCAATTAGGCCCGGTATTGGACTGGTTTGGGCTGGGTTTATAGCCCAACCACGAGTGTTGGACTTGTCTGGCGATGGCATCGCTAGACTAGGGCGTGGCAACACCTAGGTCCAGTTCCCCAGGTTGTAATGGATGGTGGTACCATGTAGTGACAGAGCACCTAGGCAGTGGTACCACCCAATACACTGACCATGTCTGTGTATCAAGCGGTGGTACCGTCAGACTGGCAATAGTACCGCTAGTGTCAGGGTCAAACTAGTGGTGGTATCGCTAGTGATAAGCAGTGGTACTACCAGTACCCAGTAAACCCGGGATGGGAAGGTTTTTGGCTCCAAGTTTGAATCAGATTAGAGCCTATAAAAACCCTCCCATCCCTGGGTTGAAGACATAAGCACATACACTTTGAAAGTAGAGAAACTCTGTTTAAATCTCTAGAAATCCCCTCCTCTAGTCCTTACTTGTTTTCAAGTTAAAAGAGAGGAGAGAGTGCTTGTAAGGGTTACCTCCTAAGCCCATCAAAAGGAGAGAGTGCTGTAAGGGACTTGTCTTCGCCTATTAGAAGGAAGACAACTAGTGGAAAGTCGGTGGCCTCAAGTGAAGAGGAATCAGGAGTGGATGTAGGTCGTATGACCAAACCACTATAAATTTGGTTTGCATTTACTTTCTCACAATTTACATTTCAGCAAACCATCTTCACTTGCTGCTCCATTTCTTCATCTCTAAATGCTTGCAAGTTAAATACGTTTTGATACGCTTTGATCGAAATCGGTTTTCATCGAAACATGATTTTATCCTATAAAGTTTTCAACGTACAAACTTGTTTGAATTCTTAAAAATTTTTGTTATTAAATGCTGCACTAATTCACTTCCCCCCCCCCCCTCTTAGTGCTGCTCTAGATCCCAACAATTAGGATGTTATCCACATATAGCACCAAAAAGATGATAGCACTCCCACTTACCTTCCTGTACATACAAGGCTCATCTCCGTTCTTAACAAACTCATAAGATATGATCACCTAATCAAATCTTATATTCCAACTTTTGGAAGCTTGTTTCAATCCATAGATGGACCTAAACAACCTGCACACCTTATCTGAACTGTCCTTGGATATGAATCTCTTAGGCTATATCATATACACCTCCTCCTCGAGGTTGCCATTATGGAATAAAATTTACATGTCCATCTGTCAGATCTCATAATCAAGGTATGCTACAATAGCCAATAGAATTCGAATGGATTTTAGTATAGCTATAGGTGAGAAGGTTTCATCATAGTCAACACCTTGGCTTTGACGAGAACCCTAGCCACTAACCTTGCTTTATAGGTCTCTATCTTTCTATTTACTCCAATCTTCTTCTTGAAGATCCACTTGCAGCCAATAGGTATGATACCCTCAGGTGCATCAACTAGGTTCTAAACCTAGTTAGAGTACATGGAATCCATCTTTGAATTCATGGCTTCTTGCCACTTCCCAGATTCTATACTTGCAATAGGCTTCTCGTAGGTTTGAGGAGCAATATTCTCAATACTCGCTCCTCTGATATGCCCCACATACTCTTAGGAGGATGGGATACTTTATCGCACCTACGTAAAGTCAGAACTTATGTGCTAGGTACCTGAATAGATTCTAATTATGGAATGATGCTTAAGGGGTTCTCCAACCTCACTCAACTCTATCATGCTCCCACTGTTTCCACCAAGAATGTGTTCCTTCTCAAGGAACGCTACTCTCTTGGCTACATAGACCTTTTGGTCTTTGGGGTGATAGAAATAGTACCCATAAGTTTTTTTGGAGTATCCCACAAACTTGCATCATTTTATTCTAGATTCCAACTTATCGGACTTGTGTCTTTTAACATGGGCAAGACAATCCTAAGTCTTAACAACCTTAAGATCGGGCTTCCCTTTCCATATCTCATATGGTGTAGACACTACCAGTTTAGTTAGAACTCTATTCAGAAGGTAAGCTATGGACTCTAGGGCATATCTTCGAAATAAGATGGGTAGATCGACGAAACTCATTATGGACTGCACCATGTCTAATAGTGTGAGATTCCTCCTTTTGGATATACCATTGAGCTAGTGTATATAAGGATGTATCCATTAGGATAGAATCCCCTAGTCCTTGAGGAATTGGGTGAACTCTATACTCAAGTACTCACCTCCTCGATCTGATCGAAGAGTCTTGATACTCTTTCCAATCTGAACCTCTACTTCATTCTTATACTCCCTGAATTTCTCGAAGGCTTCGGACTTGTACTTCATCAAGTACACATATTCGTACATAGAGAAATCATTAGTGAAAATAATAAAGTAAGAATAACCACTGATGGCCTGAGTTGACATGGGACCATATACATCTCTATGTATTAGTACCAACAACTCAATGGCTCTCTCCGCTAAATGGAGAGTTGGTCATCTTTCCACGAAAGTAAGGTTCGCAAGTCGCATATGACTCAGTCAAATAGATCTAAGTATCTGATAGAATAAAAATATAATCATAAAAGCTTATTTTGATTAGTACAATATGAGTTATATTTATACAGGATAGGAGGGAGGATTTCTCTCAACAAACCAACGGATAGGAGGGAGAATTTCCCTTAACAAACCAGTGGGATTTCCTCATACAGTTTGAGGAAATCTTATCTGCTATCATGCCCTCACAAGATGGTGCTCCTATCAAGGATACCAATCTTGGATCGATATAATGAAAATAGTTTGTAGGCAAGAGGCTTCGTGAGTGAGTCGGCTAGTTGATCAGTCGTATGTACGTAAGAGACAGTTGATATCTGACAACTTGATCTCGCTCGAAATGGAAGTCGATGGTGATGTGCTTCATGTGTGAGTGGAATACTGGATTGACACATAAGTAGGTAGCTCCAATATTATCACAATATATTGTAGGAGGAAAGATAGAGTTAACGTTGAGTTCCTTAAAGAGATTTGTGACCCAATTGAATTCAGTAGTAGCTATAGTGATGGCACGGTATTCAGCTTCAGTCGTAGACCATGCGATTGTCTTTTGCTTCTTAGAACTCCAACTGATAGGATTAGCTCCAAGGAAAATAATATACCCTGATGTAGAAGTTCTATCATCAAAGTTCCCCACCTAATCAGCATCAGCAAAGACATGAAGATTAAGTGGGGTGTGTTTATGGAGAAAGAGGCCATGATGAAGGGTTCCTTTAAGATATCACAAAATTTGTTTGATGGTAGACCAATGCGTAGTAGATGGTTGGTGCGTGAATTGAGATAGTTTATTGACCGCAAATGAGATATCCGGACGGTGAGAGCCATCGTAAGGAGCCATGTACTTATTGGTATTGAGTAGCGTCCGAAGTAGGGCTTCCATCACATAATTTGAGTGATTCACTAATAGAGAGAGGAGTTGTAACTTCCTTTGTATCTTGCATATTTGTTTTAGATAACTTGAATATACTTTCTTTATGATAGGAGAAGACCTGAAGATGTAAATGTTGCTTCAACTCCCAAAAAGTAACTTAAGGGTCCAAGATCTTTGAGGGAGAATCGATCAGCCAATTATTTTAGGAATGTCTGAATCTCCAAGGGATCATTGCCTATAATAATAATATCATCCACATATACGAGAAGATATATTGTGTCTATTTTGTTGTCGTAAGAATAACGAGGTATCAAACTTGGAGTTGATGAAACCAGTTGATGTCAGAAATGAGCCAAGTTCAGTATACCAGGCTCTTGGAGCTTGACGAAGTCTATAAATTGCTTTTTGTAGTTTGTAGATATATCTCGGATACTGATGATGAATGAAGCCAAGGGGTTGCTGCATATAGACATCTTCAATTAGAGTCCCCTGTAAAAAGGCATTGTTAACATCTAGTTGTCATAGCTGCCAACCTTTTGAGATGGCTAAACTTAGAATAAGTCGAATTGTTGTGGGTTTAACAACAGGACTAAAAGTCTATGTAAAGTCAACTCTGTCGTTGATGGAACCCTTTGGCTACTAGACATGCTTTATATCTAACAACGGATTCATTTGGGTTTCTCTTAATTGAAAAGATCCATTTACATCCAATGATATTTTATGTAGGATGAGAGGGTACAAGAGTCCATATGGAGTTATAGAGGAGAGCATCATATTTTTCACATATGGCTTTATGCCAGTGTGGAGATTTTTGGGCTTGAGTAATTATAGTAGGTTCATTGATCTCAGAAGAGGATTTTGTGATAGCATGTAGGTCGAGGACTTGATGTGATTTGAATATACCACTCTTGGAGCATGTTGTCATTGGATGTTTAGGAGTTATAGCTTGTGTTGTTGGTATAGGTAGTGGAGAGGCATTAACATGGATTAGAGCAGGCTGAGGTACTTCAGTGTCATTGTATTCAGAAGAGGGTAAAGAATGTTGTTGTGTTTCCGAGGGCATTACATCAGTAGTAGGGGAAGCTTGTGAAGAAGGGAGAGGAGAAGTAATAGAGGGAGTGAGGAGCTGTTGAACTGAGAGAACAAGAGAGTGCGAATCCTGAGGAAAGGGACTAGATGGTATCATAGAAGGTTCGTGTGATGGGATCGAAGGGATACTCCAGTGATGTATGTTTGTTGGAATAGCTTGCATGGTAGGATATTTGTGAAAAGAAAAGTAGACTCCACAAAAGTAACGTGACGTGATATAAAGACTCTTTGAGTTTGGGGTTCGTAACATCGGAAAGCATTATGTTCTAGAGAATATCCTATAAAGGTGCAAGGCTTGGATCGGGGTGTCAGTTTGTGTGAGGTATAAGGTCGTAGCCATGGATAACATAAATAACCAAAGACTTTGAGTTTCTGAAGATTTGGAGGCTTGTGAAAATTTTTTTCAAATGATGACTGGTATTGTAGGACTAGAGTGAGCATACAATTAATTAGATAGACTACAGTTTGAAAAGCTGCTGACCAAAAAGTTGGGGGCATGGATGCTTGATGTAGAAGTGAGAGACTAGTTTCAACTATATGCCGATATTTGCATTCAGTAGAACCAATTAATTGGGGAGTTTATGAGGGTGACTTGAGGTGTTGTATACCACAAATTGAGAGACAAGATGTGAGGGCTTGAAATTTACCTCCGCCATCAGAGTAAACCGTTTTGATTGAAGACTGAAAGAAATTCTCGACCAACTTTCGAAAGTTGGTAAAGATTGTTGAAACGTCAGATTTATAGTGGAGAGGATATAGCCATGTGTACTTGGTGAAATAGTCGACAAAAATGACATAAAATCTAAACTTGTCAAAAGAAGGGGTTGGGGCAGGGCCCCAAACATCAGTATAAATAATTTCAAACGGTTTAGAGCAGGATATAGAAGATATTCCAAAGGGGAGTCTATGACTTTTATTACTGAGACAAGCATCACAATGAGTTATAATGCTACTATTTTTAAGAGTAGGAAGAGAATAACGAGAAAGTAATTTTTGCTGAATAGAGGATGAGGGATGACCAAGACGATGATGCCACACATCAATTGGAGCTGCAACTGAGGAATAAGCAATGGGCTAGGTTATTTACGGAGTTGACAGTCATTCATAGATGTTGTCCTTACTCTGGCCTCAGACCAAGGATGCCCCCGTGCTCAAATCCTTGACAAGAAAAGAGTTAGGAAAGAATTCAATTGAGGTATTATTTTGTTTACAGAATTGAGAAACGGAAATGAGATTTCGTTTAATGTGGGGTGCGCACAGAATATCATCAAGTGTAAAATTTGTGGTATGTGAATTAAGCATTACAACCAAAGATGAGAAATAGGAATTGCTTTACGATCACCGATGATGACATCTTCATTGCCGCCATAGTTGTTATGGATAGACAAGTTCTAAAGATCAGAAGTGATGTGATGAGAGGCGCCAGAATCCATAATCCAATTAGATTGATTTGTAGCCGATGTAGTCATGAGATTCGCTTGAGGCCACCATGATGAAGTTGGGAGTTTGGGTCGAGACCGATAAACTTTTGCAGAGTGTCCGACTTTATCACATAGTTGGCAGACAACTCTTTGTTGGGTTGTGCGGTCAGGACGCCAAGGCTGATGGTTAGTGGAGTTGCCACCTTGATAGAGATATTGATGAGGTGGAGGAAAGAGGGTTTGTTGGGGACCCATAGGGTCAAGAGTCATTTTGGCCAAACCTTTGTTGATATTCTTCTTGTACTAGTTGCTTTGCCTCTTGGACTTTTGACTAACTTGAGCTATGATGGTTGGTCCGGCCAACTTGTCCTCGTGCTTCAAGTATGTCTCGTAGTCAGTCAACTTATCATAAAGTTCTTCGAATGACATTGGTGAGTCGCGTGCTCGAATTGCGGCTACCAATTCCTTGTACTCATCTCCTAGGCCATTAAGGGTATGGATTATCACTTCTTCATAGAGGGAATGACCTATCAAAGCCAAGTCATCGATGATAACTTTGATATTTTGTAGATAATCAGCAATGGTACTTCTCTCTAGTTTTGTTTTCATTAGATTGGAGAGAAGGCTGAGCTTGCGAGTACGCGAACAATTTGCCAAGGTTGTTTGCAACTTGCAGCATGCTTCTGCAGCAGTTGCACATGAAGATATTAATGGCATGATGGATCCAGCAACGGATGCTTGAATAGCTTGGAGGATGAGACGGTCTTGACGTAACCATAGTTTATGAGTTAGATTTGGTACTAGACTGGGTTCGCCGGGGATGTTCATCATTGCTGGTGGACAATTGAGAGAGCCGTCGACATAGCCTAGTAAGTCATATCCAAATAAGAGATTAGAAAACTGAGCTCGCCAAGATGCATAGTTGCCACCTTTAGATAACTTAAAAGGGATTAGTGTGGCAGTGTTGATGGAGATAA
This sequence comes from Musa troglodytarum, assembly GCA_023547065.1. Lineage (NCBI taxonomy): Eukaryota > Viridiplantae > Streptophyta > Magnoliopsida > Zingiberales > Musaceae > Musa > Musa troglodytarum. The sequence continues at coordinate 23,776,725 of CP097506.1, read as the reverse complement.
GTCTTATATGTGGAGAAGCACTATGATTTCCTGTAGGAACAATAACTGGAATATCAGAAGAAGATGATGAAGACATTCTGAGGTTGTTGATAGACCTCTCGACTCGTTCATGTGGTAATGATGATGATGTACCACATGCAGAATGGCCGATCGAAAGAGACCTCCTTAGACACCGAGTAGCAAGTGCTAAACTGGATGAGGACCTCTTCGAGTTCTAGGTGCAGACGACACTAATATGCACCGGAAGAAGAGATGCAGCACCTCCGGGAAAGGAGAAGGGGTGCTGTACCAAAGCAAGATGCTCTGCCTCCGCAGGAAGAAGGTGGGGGCGCTTGCGTCCTGCTGTCCGCTGGTTAGTGCAGCAGTAGGCAGTGAGAGAAGGAGGAGATGACTGGGCGATAGAGGCGAGCAGCAGGGGTCATTGTCATTGGAGGGAGTGCCGATGAGCTACTGTGATTAGAAGGGTGATGCAGCACCTATGCCTCCTTTGGGAGCGTCGTCCACAGGAGAGTGAAGAGAATCCAGGGAAGACGTCGGCAGCGCAACTTAGACAGTAGTGAAGGGAGGGAAACAGAAGCAACAGTGGTATTTGCTGTGAGAGGAGGAACCGGTGATGATAACCAGCGGTTAGGCGACGGTAGCAGAGAGCGCTCTGCTTCTATCGCACCACAGAAGAGAACGCTACCGCTTCAAGGGCTCGATGGCTTGCAGCAGTGGCGTGGTTGGGAGCAATAGCGGCGGCCCTTCTCATGCTTCAGTAGTCGGTGGGATGATCGCACGACCGGAGGTTGCGATGGCAGTAGTCGCGGGCCGAAGAGCTGCAACGATGGGGTTGCATGAGGCGGGGAAGGAAAGAGCAGCAGCGGGATGCCGAGGTCGGTGGCTACGCTTCTTTGCCCTTTGTTTCACCACAGAACAGGGGCGACTATGGTTGTAGATCGCTGTGACTGAGGCAGTGAGGAGGAAGAGATCGCTGGCCGAGGGGGATAGTGACGGTGATGGTTTGCATGGCCACTGGTTGATGCAACATCAGGGGAGGTGCGTGGGCTGAGAAGCAGCAGTAGTTGCTGCCGAGATCGATGGCTACGACGGCAATGGTCGCAGGGGGAAAGAGCAGGGGCGGGGATGGTCGTTGGCAGCAACGGCGGGGGAGAGGTCGCGACCAAGAGGCAACGATAGAGGGGGTGGTCCGCTAGCTAGAACAACAAAGAGAAAGCTTTCGTGGGAAGTAGAGGAAGCAAAGTGAGGGGAAGAGTCATGAGGAGCGAGCTTGCTCTATGCAAGATGCTCTGATACCATAATAGAATAAAAATATAATTATGAAAGCTTATTTTGATTAGTATAATATGAGTTGTATTTATACAAGATAGGAGGGAGGATTTCCCTCAACAAACCAACGGATAGGAGGGAGGATTTCTCAATAAACTAGTGGGATTTCCTCACACAGTTTGAGGAAATCTTATCCACTATTAGTATCCATTTGTCAGCAACTTTTGAATCCTTCCCTCATGGATATGACCTAGCCTACAATGCCATAAGTATGCACTGTTCACCTCATCTCGTTTCCTCCTGGACTCACTTACACTCATGATATATGGAGTAGTTTTTAGCATAATCAAACCATTATGCAATGTTCCTCTCATGATGATCTTATCATCCTCAATAGTTGAACAACTATTGTTCTCAAAAACTACTTTATAACCATTCAATGTCAAACATAAAATAAAATAATATTTTTGATGATAGAGAAAATAGTAGCTCCAACAGGTAAATGTAGGGTGACCTCGCTAATAGCAACAACAACAACTCTTGCTCTATTGCCTATCTTGAGGTCCATCTTATCTCTTATCAATCTCCTAGGTCTTGCCAGAACCTATAATGAATTACAGATATGATAAACACTATCGGTATCCAATACCTATGTGTTATCACATGAGTCTGACAGATAGAGACTAATCATGAATATATATCTAAAGCTTCTCTAAGCTTCTGTTTCCGCTTCTCTGCAATGTACTCTTTGTAGTTCCTCTTTCAGTACCCGTCTTTGCCATAGTGGAAGCATTGGCTTTGTCCTTTTTCGAGTCTTCTTAGCAACCTTTGTTTACCTTGCCGCCTCTTACCCTTACCCTTTTAAGGGACTTATTTGTCTTCATTTTCTTTTGGTCTTACCAACATAGAAAACTATAAAAATGAATCTAAAAGGGATTGAAGTACAAGATCTAAACACAACCTATCCTCTAGGACTATTTCTAGACCTGTAAGTTTCTCTATCCACTCAATCATCTTAAGAACACGATTCAACTAGTGTCCTCACCATTCTATTGAGAAAGAGATTCTTCGATATCTCATATCGTTGAGTTCTTCCCTATTCCTCAAACAATTTACAGAGATGCAAGAGTATGGATCTAACATCCATCTTTTCATGTTGTCTCTATAACTTGGGAGTCATAGAGCCCAACATGTAATATTGAGCAAGAGTGGAGTCATCTGTACTTCACGTAGTGAGCGATCTCATCCTCACTTGCCCCTTCCTTAGGCATAGGCATCACTATTTCAAGGATATATGCAATTTTCTCCACTGTGAGAACTATTCTAAGATTACGAGTCACCCACATAATTTTGACCAGTGAGGTGGTTAGCATCAAGTATGCTATGTAGAGAGTCTAATAGCGATATTTTTAAAAATAAAGATGTAGCATAAATAAATAACATGCAGATTTTATAGAAATATAAATAATCAAGATATGGACTTCTATCTTGATATACTCTCACTATTTTTCTAGTGAGTCATGTGATACCCTCAACACATGAAACGAAAGTCTCCGGTAGACTTCTAGTGGGGATCGAGATCCAATCAGTATCTTAGTGTAACCTCGAGGGACTCGACCAATCACACTAAGCCCAAAAGGTAGACAACTCTTGCCAATCACAACTCCTTGTGATTCTCATCCTATTCGGCCTCCGAACCACCATGGCCTCAAGGGACTCGACCAACCATGATGTTCGGTTAAATCATTACCATCGCTACAAGATGAGTCTGATTCGATGATATATCCTCGAGGGACTCGACCAAGCATACCATGTCCTCAGGTCACCGATGACATCTCTATGTCATAGATAAGATAGCGAATCGTGATATAGGTGAGTCTCGAGGGACTCGACCAACTCAACCTATATCGGGAATCGATTCCTACCTATAACGATGGAAGGCCACGTGGGTCAATCTAATTGCCTCATGTTTACCGACTTAATATTATCGAGAGAGATTTTAGACTCCTCCTAATATAATGTGTCACACATATATATATTTAATATATATCTACATTGCATGCAATATATATATATATAGTAATCACACATCATGAGTAATCACACGATGATCATGGACCACATCCTAATAGCTAGTAGGCCCAATCACTCACATCAAGATCCATGTGTGCCTTGGCACATCTCCATGCCCTGTGATCGCCCATCTCGCCGCTTCCATCAGATCTCAACGCATCTCCATGCATCGGATCGTCCATCTCGATCTCGTGGATCCCGCTATCCCTTCCACGCTTCCGTTACGCCTTCTTATGTAATTATAACATAATTATAGACATGCAGACCCGATAATAAATGAGAAAAATAGAGGCTCAAAGGCCCCAATAATAATGATCACAGCATACACATACATCACATCACACAGTCCATGATCATTTGTCCACATCATACATCACATATATATATTATATAGGACTACTATATAAATAATAATAGTTAATTAAACATTTTAATTAACTAATATTTTTCTAAAAACAAGGATATATAGGAAATTTTTTAAATTCTGAAGGGCATTTTGGTCATTCGGCCAAAAGGGATAAAATTAGAATTTTAAAAATTCAGAGGGGCAAAACTATCTTTTGCTAGAAATCCTAATTCCCTCTCTCTGCTTTGTTGCGTTGTGGCCGCCACCCCACCGACAATAGCTACATAGCGCATGCACGTGACTTGCCCATGGGTGCAAAGACCAGAGGTGATCTGTCCGTGGGAATTATTATCTTCATAATAATTATTGCAGCACCCTCTAGGCTCAATATCAAGCTGGGCATGAGTCATACTTATTAGAATTCCTTATGACTCAATGAATTATTATTTTCATAATAATTTACTTGATCATCGACTACGGACATACTATGCCACTACATCGTAGTCCATAAACGATACAGGGGAATCCAATCCTTTGGACCTATCTGTCTCAATTACTATGTATCTATATTTCCTTATCCATCTAATATCCCAAAGATCGATATTGGGCATGGTGTCACAGCCCATATGATTTTCAATCGAGTCTCTGTTGGGAAATCCTATGGGGCGACATCTCATGTGCAGCGGAAGAACAAAAAACAAAACCATAGATTTCTCGTAGAAAGGTTCCATCATCGTGCGAAGATCGGTGCGTCAAAAATAAATCCGTGAAAATTGCATGTATAAAAGAAAGTACCTAGGGTGATCGTATATCCCTGAATTCCTATAGATCTATAGGAAGGATGAAGGAGGTCAAGTGTCCTCCTCTCTAGCAGTATCCACACTGCAGAACTATGATGATGCACCTCTCTAGGAGAGGAGAACAGAGGTGACCACCAAAAAGAAACCTCCAGCTATAGAGCTTTGGTTCTCTCCTATTTATAGAGGTCCCCCATAAACCCTAATGGATCTTACCCTATTGGGTATTAGCAAAAGGGTCTTGGATTAGTGGGTCTCTATCCAATAATCTCTTATTAGCAATTATTGGATCTTAACTGAGGATCCAATAATTCAGGTGCTTAATGGATATCCAATAAGATAGGGGCTCCAACGGATATCTCATATCCGAACCTATACTGCCGCAACACCTACCATATGTGTGTGTGACCTCTAGGCCCAATATCGAAATGGGTCGTGAGTCATACTTGTCGAACTTCTTCGACTTAGTGAATTATTATCTCTATAATAATTCACCAAACTCATCGACTACGGGCGTACTAGGCTACTACGTTGTAGTCCCCAAACGATACAGGGAAATCCAATCCTTTGGACCTATCTATCCTTAGTTACCATGTATCTATAATCCTCATCCATCTAATATCCCAAAGACCCTATATTGGGCATGGTGCTGTCAGGCCCATACGGTCTCTCCTCGTGTCTTGCTCTTGTCGGATTCTCCTAGTGAACTCTTTCTCTCTCAATCCGAATAACCTTGGCTAAGGATATGTTCAAGCAAGAATACATGGGATATTCCTCTCATGATACCAAGAGCGGATGATCCTTTATTGACACTCAATAGCCCTCGTAAGGTTGGCTACCACTCCAAATAACTGACTGTACTAGATCTAGAACTTTCCAAACCTATAAGTCCGATATCAAAGAGTGGAGTACTCATACAGGACATCCTTGGTGTCTCAAGTCTAAGGACCAGATACACTACTAGGACTATGGAATCTGTCCTAATGTGAGATATCAATAACCATCCAACATTCTGTAGGTGAATCAATTAGTGAACTCATTCCCCAATGAGCACCTACACTGTACCCTTAGTGTCCCCACATGAGTAGCTATGAGACCAGCCACCTCCATCATATAGACGGGTATACAGCACACTAGTTTGTCTGGTTATCTCGATGTCCCTCTCGAGTAACCTATGACCAGGATTATTTAGGGTCTATGTTTAAAGGTGAATTGGTCTCATTATCGTGATCTCATCATGATCTGATTCCCATTGCATGCATCCAAGGACATTAGAATACATGCAACATGCAAGATAAAGTGATAAAATACCTAATAATAAGCAAAGAGAAAAAGTGCATATCAAGTCATAAGTGCCATCACTCATGTGATTGGCTTGTAGGGTACATATGTCTAGCAATCTCCTACTTGACCTAAAACCAATCACTAATATGTTTGATCCCCATCAGACCTTTGTGATGCTCAAAGATAATTTAAGTCACTGGCTTTGTTAGTGGATCTATAATGTTATCTTCGGATAGAACTCTTTCCACTACTACATCTCTTCGGGCCATGATCTCTCTAATAAGCTATAACCTCCTCAGAATACTGATGAGACTGTTCCCTTATTTGAGTAATCACCCTGTAGTTGTTACAATATAAGGGAATCAGCTTCTCGCTGCTCGACATGACTCTCACATCTGTGATGAATTTCTTCATCCAAACTCTCTCCTGTGCTGCCTCTGCCGCAGTAATGTATTCTGCCTCTGTGGTCGAGTCAGCAGTAGTGTCTTGCTTGAACTCTTCCAAAGATATCGCTTCCTCTATTCGGGTGAACATATACCCGAATTAGACTTGCTATCATCGACATTAGACTAGAAGCTCGAGTCCGTCTAGCCCTCAACCCTGAAGCTACTGCCTCCATATATCAGTAAAAGATCCTTAGTCCTTCTCAAGTACTTAAGGATACATTTTACTATTTTTCAGTGCTCCAAGCTTGGATCTGCCTGATACCTACTCGTGACACTTAGAACATGCACTATATCAAGCCTAGTACATAGCATAGCATACATGATAGATCCTATCACTGAGGCATATGGTATCATATTCATGTGTGTCCTTTCTTCAGGAGTCTTTGGAGACATACTCCTAGAAAGTGATATTTCATGTCTTCTTGGAATGAGACCTCTCTTAGAATTTTTCATGCCAAACCTTTTGACAATGGTGTCTATATACCTAGACTGGGACAAGCCAAGCATCCTTTTGGATCTATCTCTATAAATATGTATCCCAAATATGCAGGATGTTTCCCCTAAGTCCTTCATGGAGAAGTGCTTAGATAGCCAATCCTTTATTGTGGAGAGCATTCCTACATCATTCCCAATGATTAGGATGTCATCCACATATAATGTCAAAAAGGTGATAGTGCTCCCATTTACCTTCTTGTACACACAAAGCTCATCTTCATTCTTAACGAAGTCATAAGATCTGATTGTCTCATCAAATCTTATGTTCCAACTTTGGAAAGCTTGCTTCAGTCCATAAATGGACCTAAGCAACCTGCACACCTTATCTAGGTTATCCTTGGACACGAATCCCTCAAGCTGCATCATATACACCTTCTCCTTAAGGTTGCCATTGAGGAATGCGATTTTGACATCCATCTGCTAGATCTCATAATCATAGTGTACTGCAATAGCCAATAGAATTTGAATGAATTTTAGTATGGCTATAGGTGAGAAAGTCAACACCTTACCTTTGACGATACCCCTTATCCACTAGCCTTGCTTTATAGATCTCTACCTTTCCATCTACTCCAATCTTCTTTTTGAAGATCCACTTGCAGCCCAATGGGTACAATACCTTCGGTGCATCAACTAGGTTCCAAACCTTGTTGGAGTACATGGAATCTATTTCTGAATTCATGGCTTCTTGTCATTTCCCGGAGTCTATGCTCATATAGCCTCCTCATAGGTTTGAGGATTAATATCCTCAACATCCTCTCATTTGATATGTCTCACATATCTCTCAAGAGAATGGGATACTCTACCGGACCTATGTAAAGTTAAAACTTGTGTGCTAGGTATCTGAATAGATTCTGGCTGTGGAATGATACTTGAGTTAGGTTCTCCAACCTCGCTTAACTCTATCATGCTCCCACTATCTCCACCAAGAATGTGTTCCTTCTCAAGGAACACTGCTCTCTTGGCTACAAATACCTTTTGGTCCTTAAGGTGATAGAAATAATACCCACAAGTTTCCTTGGGGTATCCCATGAACTTACACTGTTCCATCCTAGATTCCAACTTGTCAGGGTTGTATCTCTTAACGTGGGTAGGGCAGCCCCAAATCTTAACAACCTTAAGATCGAACTTCTTCCCATTCTATATCTTATATGGAGTAGATATTACTGACTTAGTTGGAATTCTATTCAGAAGGTAAGCTGCGGTCTCAAGGGCATATCCGTAGAATGAGATGGGTAGATCGGTGAAACTTATCATGGAACGCACCATGTCTAAGCAAAGCGATTCCTCCTTTCTAATACCCCATTAAGCTGCAATGTATAAGGTATCCATTGGGATAAAATCCCATGGTCTTTGAGGAACTAGGTGAACTCTATACTCAAGTACTCATCTCCTCGATTTGATCAAAGGGTTTTAATACTCTTTCCTATCTGGTTCTCCACTTCATTCTTATATTCCCTTAATGTCCCAAAAGCCTCAGACTTATACTTCATCAAGTACATATATTCGTATCTTGAGAAATCATCAGTGAAAGTAATGAAGTAGGAGTAACCACCTATGGCATGAGTCAACATGGGACCACATACATCACTATGTATGAGTTTCAGAACTCAATGGCTCTCTCCAGTTCCACTAAATGGAGAGTTGGTCATTTTTCCCCAAAGGCAAGGTTCACAAGTTACATATGACTCATAGTCAAATAGATCTAGATATCTATTCTTCAACAACTTTTGAAACCTTCCTTCATGGATGTGACCTAGCCTACAATGCCACAAATATGCATTGTTCACCTCTTCTTGTTTCCTCTTAGACTCACTTACACTCATGATATGTGGAGCTAAATCTAGCATAAATTTACCATTATGCAATGTTCCTCTCATGATGATCTCATCATCTAATATTATTGAACAATCATTGTTCTCAAAACTAATTTATATCCACTAACTAAAACATGAAATGGAAATAATATTTTGATAATAGAAGGACCATAATAGCATGCATCTAATGCAATAATAGCTCTACCAGTGCAGATGTAAGGTGACCTTGCCAACACCACTATAACAACCTTTGCTCCATTGCCCATCTTAAGGTCTATCTCGCTCTATTCAATCTCCTAGGTCCTGCGTAACTCAGAAACTAATTACAGATATGATAAGCACTCCCGATATCCAATACCCATGTGTTATCATAAGATTCTGACAAATGGAGACTGATCATTAATGTACCTGAAGCTTCTCTAAGCTTCTATTTCACCCTCTCTACAAGGTACTCTTTGCAGTTCCTCTTCCAGTGCCCATCTTTACCGTAGAGGAAGCACTGGCCTTTGTCCTTTGTTGGGTCTTTCTTAGTATCTTTTATCTTACCATTTTGCCCTTGTTCTTGCCCTTCTTAAGGGACTTCCACCTTCCTTTCTTTCTGGTCTCACCAGCATAGAGAACTGACTTCTCTTTCTTGATGGTGCTCTCTACTTCTTTCAACATATTGAGGAGTTTTGGAAGGGTCACCTCAAGTTTGTTCATATTAAAATTCATTATAAATTGAGAAAAGAAATCTGGTAGGGACTGAAGTACAAGATCCACACATAGGTTATCCTCTAGGACCATTCCTAGACTTGTGAGTTTCTCGATCCACTCAATCAACTTAAGGACATGGTTCTCGAACTGTCCCCTCAAATATCTGGCATGGAGAAGACTCTTTGATATCTTATATCACCAAGTTCTTCTCTGTTCCTCAAATAGTTTGCAGAGATGTAAGAGTATGGAATTAGCATCCATATTTTCATACCTTTGTAACTCAATAGTCATAAAGGCCAACATATAACATCGAGTAAGAGTAGAATCATTTATGTACTTCACATAATAAATGATCTCATCCTCGCTTGTCCCTTCCTCGCGTAGGGATCACTGTATCAAGGACGAGCGATTTTCTTCACTGTGAGAATGATTCTCATATTACGAAACCAATCCATATAATTTAGACCGTGAGGTGGTTGACATCAAGTATGCCATGTAAAGGATTTGAATGTAACATTTTTCTGAAATTAAAGATGTAGTAGAAATAAATGACATACAGACTTTACAAAAATTAAATAGTTAAGATAATGACTTCTATATTAATGTATTCCCACTAATTTTTCATGAGACATAACACCCTCCGGTATATGAATTAGAGACCCCCGACGGATCTCTAGTGGGGATCAGGATCCAATCGGGCGCCTTCACATAACCTCGAGGACTCACCAATCATGTTAAGCCCATAAAGGTAAGCAACTCTACCAATCACAACTCCTTATAATTTCTATCCTGTTTGGCCTCCGAACCACCATGGCCTCGAGGGACTCGACCAATCATGATGTTCGGTTAAGTCATCATCATCGTTACAAGATGAGTCTGATTCGATGATATACTCTTGAGGGACTCGACCAAGCATACCATGTCCTCAGGTCACCGGTGACATCTCTATGTCATAGATAAGATAGCGAAACGCGATATAGGTGAGTCTCGAGGACTCACCAACTCAACCTACACTAGGAATCGGTTCCTCACGTATAACGATAGAAGGTCACGTAGGTCAATCTAATTGCCCCACATTTACCGACTTAATATTATTAATAGAGGGGATTTCGATTTGGTCTCCTAATAATGTGTCACACACATACATATTTGCTATATATTTATATTGTATGCAAATATATATACATATCTAGTAGGTATATAACCAATCACACATCACATGAGCAATCACACTAGATAATCATGGACCACATCCTAATGTGATCAGGCCCTAGCCAGTGGGCCCAATTACTCATATCAAGATCTATATGTGCTTCGGCGCATCTCCATGCCCTGTGATCATCCTTCTCGTTTCGTCGGTTTCGTCGGCATCTCAACGCATCTCCATGCGTCGGATCGTCCATCTCGGCCTCGTGAGTCCTGCTATCACTTTCACACTCCCACTGTGCCTTCTCATGTAATTATAATATAATTACATGCATGTAGGCCCAACAATAAACAAGAAAAATAGAGACTCACAGGCCCCAATAATCATAATCATATGTACACACATCACATCACAAGGTCCATGATCATTTATCCACATCATACATCACATGTATATGTTAATTTATAGGACTACTAGATAAATAATAATAGTTAATTAAACTATTTAATTAACTAATATTTTTTTGAAATCAAGGACATAGTGGAAATTTTTGAATTCTCAAGGGTATTTTGCTCATTCTATCAAATGGGACAGAAATCAGAATTTCTAAAATTCCGAGGGGCAAAATTATCTTTTGCCCGAAAACCCTAGCTCCCTCTCCCTCTGTTTTCCACAGTATCGTGGCTGCGGCTGCCGCCACCCTGCCGACGACGACCATGTGTGTGTGTGTGTGGGGGGGGGTGTGTTTATGGCGCCATGCTAGCGGGCGGCTCGCTTGTGGGCGGTGCTACCGCAGTAGGCGAGTGCAACGACCGCAGGCACCGCCCTTTGTTAAGGATCGAGTGGCACTAAGAGGGGGGAGGGGGGGTGAATTAGTGCAGCGGTAAAGAACGAGAAATTTTCAGCAATTAAAACAAGTTTGGAAACTTCGTACGAATGAATGCAGCATTTCGTTTGAACCCGGAAAGATTACATTTTAACTTTAAAGCATATGTAAGAAGATGAAGAGGAAGTTGAGTAAATAAGGCAGCAAATGAAGAGGGTTTGCAGCAAAGTAAATAGCAAGAACGTAAATGCAAACCAGATTTATAGTGGTTCGGTCATCCGACCTACATCCACTTCCGAAGCCTTCTCCGATGAGGCTCCCAACTTCCACTAGCAAATCCTTTTGTAGGGGAAGGACCAAATACCCCTCTTATAACCCTTTTACAAGAGATTCAAACTCTTACAAGTTTTCACAAAGAGAAGGAAATGAGGTGAACACTTAAGCAAATGAAGAATAAGACTTTCACAAGATTTATTTGCTCAAAATCTAACTCTCAAGGGTTCACTTTTAGTCGAGAAAAGGGGGGTATTTATAGATCCAAAATGGATTCAAATTTGGGCTCCAAATTTGAAATCAAATTGGAGTTCCCAGTGCTACACAAAGGTCAGGTACATGACAGAGGCGGTACTACCACCCCAAAGAACATGCCGGGCAGTGCCACACGCCACACATTAGCGTGCCACCACCCAGCACAAATCAACTTCTGGTTTGGGCCAAAAACTCGCCCAAACCCATCCCAAACAAGGCCCAATGGGCGATACTTGGTTAAAGGATTAACACCTAATCCTAACCCAAATTAATATGCTAACTACAAAATTAAAGATATTCCTAAGCTATTACAAAGTCCGCAAGTCAAGTGAGCTTCCGCGAACTTCCGCGGTCTTCCGACGATCCTCGAAACCATCCCGCGGACTCCCGCCAAGCTCCCGGACTCCACGATGATTTTGGCAAGTTCCCCCGAGCTTCTTTGGCAAGCTCCGATCTTTCTTGGCAAGCTCCGTGAACTTCCGACGAACTTCCAAAAACCCTTCGGCAAGCTCCCTACTCGTTCTCGGCCGGTTCCGGCAGCACTCCCAACGAATCTTCGGACTTCCATCGAACACTGAACTCCCAATGATCCATCACACTTGACTTCGCCCTTTGTTTCGCTTTACGCCTTCATCCTTATCGTAATTACTCCTGCACAAACAAACACCAAACACCCTACTGATCTAGATACATTACAACACGAATTGACATTCGCTGTTCTAAGACGCCATTGGTCGGCGCTTCGTCCGATCCTTCGGCACATCGCCCTCTCTTGTGGCTTGTTGCCCAATCGACGGTTGACCTCCACAACCCCGATATCCATGGCGTAACTCCACACTTCTTGGCCCGATGCCCGACGTCTGAAGCCTCCTGCCGATAGTCGACCAAACCTCCGCCGACATCCAATATCCTCGATGTGATCACCTTTGGTGCAACGCCAATTCCTCCAAATCAACCGCCTAATCCTCGATCGATAGTAGACTGCAGAACTCAATACGTAGTTAAACAACAAATACACTCAATTAGTTTCATCATCAAAACTGAGATTCAACAATCTCCCTTTTGATGATGACAACTAATTGATGACCGACGGAGTTAACTATAACTCCTGAGTTTAACACTTAACTCCCCTATCAATATGCCATTGATAGAACCCTTGGATTATCCCAAATCCAAGTAACATGTATCATTCATGTAGTGAGAAATATAAATCCATCATGCAAATATATAAAATATTCAAGCATCATTATATTGCATGAAGTCATCAATCTACTTCTCCCCCTATGTCATCAACAAAAAGGAGAAGTAGCATCATAGCTAGTTTAAAAGATATGCAAATTTCTTACAACACACTAGCTATTTATCACATCATACAACATTTTGCAATACAACATCAAATAATACCATTCAATCATAGCAAGTTTCAAGGATGGGCAATGATGGTAATTTTCACTTGCTTCTTGAGATGTGCAAGTTTGCACCTTGTTTCTCACGATAGCAATATTTGCATCCTTTGATATAACAATTCTTAGCTTCTCATGAAGTTGCAAAATAGGAATCAAGATGGCAAATTTTTGTAATGTTCGAGCTAAAAACTTTCTCCCTTTGTTAGCATCAAAAAGAAAGGGAGGATCAAATACTTCAAATAATCTTGCATGAGATTCAACAATAATTTGTAATAAAATGTAAGCAATTTTGAAGAAGTAAAATTGAGCAAGATTTTTGCCTCTTGAGATAGCAACTTTTGCTTCACAATGTTCAAGCTAGCAAGATTTTCTTTTGATGCACAAGCTAGCAATTTTCTTCCTCTTAAATGAGCTAGCAAATTAATCATGCAAGCTAGCAATAAATCTTCTCCCCTTTGATTTTGTCAAAAGAAGGGAAGAATACAATTCTTTTCCCTTTACATGAATGCTTCTATCATGACAAAATAACAAATTTCCATCATGAATTTTTAATATATCAAGTCATGAATTCAAGGAAGTCATAAACAAATCATGGTATGAGGGAAATTTATAACAAGCAAGCAAGCAATAATGATAAGCTAGCATACTTTGCGATATGCAAACTAGCTTCCTTTCAATTTTTCTCTTTTGCAACAAAGTTTTGCCTTTGTATGCTATCAATTTGTTGTTTGCAATGAGCTAGTAATTTTATAAAATTTATAATATTTTAAAGATGCAGGCTCATGAGATTAAAAGAAATGCAACTTTACAATTTCTTTCTTCTCATTTTGAGAAGTGCAAGTTTTGCCTTTTGCAAGTTCTAGCTAGCTATGTTTGTCATTTTCACTTGTAATACATAAGCTAAGCTAACTCCCCCTTTGTCACTATCGAAAAGAAGGGATGAATAATATTTCAATGAAATAATTTAGCACCAATCAATATTTCAATTTTTTCATGATGCATACAAAACATAGATGCAAAGAATTCATGAAAGATATCAATATGAAATATCAATAAGGATCAACACTAAAAGACATCATTCATGATTCATCATAAAGCAAATTTCATTTATGTCAAATATTCAATTTACCACACAAGGCAAAGAAATCATGTCACTTTTAGGGTCATGAAATATATGACATCAAGGCTCATGATTCATTTAAAAAGATATAGCACAAAGAGTAACTTGATTCATGCATAAGAATTCCAAGTATCAAGTATTAAGATATCAAGACTTAGATTGTGATAAAGCTCACTCAAGTTCGAATCATCAAAATCATTAACATAGTTTATGAGATTCACAAAAACATAAACTTGAATTGTTCTCCTCTTTGGTAAATGATAAAAAGAAGCAATCATTTTCGAGATTCAAAATGCTAGCAATTTGCATTAATCATGACAAGTGATACATCAAAAGTCTACATCATTATTTCAATCAACAAGTCATGAAGCATACAAAGTAGTATTAAAACATGAGAGAAAAGTTTAAATTATCAAATCATAATCAATTCATCAAATCACTTCTATAATTTATGAGATTCTTAAGATATCATGAAATCATTAATCTCGATAAGATAGTAAATATAATTTCTTTATGTTTCATCATATAAGTATGTCTTTTGCCTTTATATGCCAAATCAAAATATTCAAAACCGGAAGACAAACTTCATTATAAACATTGTCAAAACAACACATTGTTTCAAGACATGAGATTAAATTTATCATGATAATGTGTTTTGTTTTGTTTCAAACAAGTGTGCTCATGTTTCAAAAGATGAGTATCAAATTTAAGACCAAAACATGAGTTTGTCATCAAGATATGATATCACAAAGTCATTAAGCATGATAACAAACTTTTAGTATTTTCATTTCAATGATGATTTCATAATGTATGTTCAAACATTTATATGGAACCCATCATTGTAGAAATTCAAAACATAAGTTTGTCATTAAATCCATCAAGATCATATGCATCAAACATCATGATAGTACATTTTCTCATCTTTATGAGTTTCAATTTAAGTGATTTGATCTTTCATAAGAATGTTCAAATTTTTCATATGAAAATGTCATGCATCATATTCAAAAACGAAAATATCATCAAAATCATTTTAATTCTTTCTTACATTAGTTATAATAAGATGATCGATGCTCAAATTTTTTGGCAAAATCATGCATCATTTTATGAATCTGAAAAATAATTTTCATCATGAAAATCATCAAGTCCAAATGTAATACAAGGCAACATTAAAATCACATTTCTTTCATTTGAAAATTTTATGGGTTAGGTCTTTATAATTAATTTCATAAAGACATGTATCATCTAAAAATTTTATCATAAAAAGGGTCAAGACCCATTAATCCAAGATAGAAGTTTTTTAAATCAATATCACTTCAACAACTCATGCATGATATAATATCATTAAGCATCATGTTTAGAGACAATGTAAACCATTAAGATACTCATGCATGGGTTGATTCTATTAGGTGTCTAAACATTATCACAAATCATATAATCATCATTCACATTTTTACTTTTCAAAAATACTATAAAGAAAAGCATAGTATAATTTTTAAAATATTTTTTAATTTCTAAAAACACAAGAAAAGCATGAAAAAAAATTCCTACTAACTAAGTTAAGCATTCATGGAAAGCATCATGTAATTTCAAAATAAGGTAGAAGCAACTTGGGTGAGTTTCTTACCTCATTGTCGAAAACCGTCAAAGCCTATTTTGCCTCTTCTCTACTTGATTCTTCTTTATAAGCCTTCTTCTTCTTCTTTGGCCTCTTCCTCCATTCAAGTTCATTGTCTATTTTAGATTTTTGTTTAATGAACTTATTAAGATTCATTAAAAGTTCAATGTCCTCATTGTCCTCATCACTTGAGTCATCACTCAAGTGGCATTCATTTGTCCGATGTTCCAAATCCTTCTTGTTCTTTAGAAGGTGGTTCATATGTTCATCATGTTCCAAATGTTCGAAGAAACTCATTTCATATATCATTAGTGAACCGATTAGTTCTTCCAATGAAAAATCATTTAAATTTTTAGTCTCTTGTATTGCGGTTACTTTTGGATCCCAACTCTTTGGGAGGGATCTTAAAATCTTGTTAGTGAGTTCAAAGTTCGAAAAATATTTACAAAGACTTTTCAAGCTATTGACGACATCCATGAAGCGGGTGTACATATCGCCGATAGTTTCGCTTGGTGTCATTCGAAAGAGCTCAAAATCATGCAATAAGAGGTTTACTTTCGAGTCTTTCACTTTACTAGTTCTCTCATGCATGATTTCAAGTGTTCGCCAAATATCGAAAGCCGTTTCGCACATTGAAATCCGATTGAACTCGTTCTTATCTAAAGCGTAAAATAAGGTATTCATAGCCTTTGCATTTAAAGAAAACGACCTTTTCTCCAAATCCACCATTCTGCTTGTCGGTTTAGAGGAAGGTTGAAAGCCATTTTCGATGATGTTCCACAAATCCAAATTTATTGAAAGCATGAAAACTCTCATTCGAGTTTTCCAATATGTGTAGTCCGAACCATTAAAGAACGGTGGACGAAAAACTGAAAAGCCCTCTTGAAAACCATTTAGAGCCATTTCTCATGGGTGTAAATCCGAAAGAGAAAGAACGTGGCTCTGATACCAATTTGTTAGGTATCGAGTGGCACTATGAGGGGGGGGGGGGGGTGAATTAGTGCAGCGGTAAGGAACGAGAAATTTTCAGTGATTAAAACAAGTTTGGAAACTTCGTACGAATGAATGCAGCGTCTCATTTAAACCCGGAAAGATTACGTTTTAACTTTAAAGCATATGTAAGAAGATGAAGAGGAAGTTGAGTAAATAAGGCAGCAAATGAAGAGGGTTTGCAGCAAAGTGAATAGCAAGAACGTAAATGCAAACTAGATTTATAGTGGTTCGGTCATCCGACCTACATCCACTTCCGAAGCCTTCTTCGATGAGGCTCCCAACTTCCACTAACAAATTCTTTTGTAGGGGAAGGACCAAATACCTCTTTACAACCCTTTTACAAGAGGTTCACACTCTTACAAGTTTTCACAAAGAGAAGGAAATGAGGTGAACACTTTAGCAAATGAAGAACAAGACTTTCACAAGACTTATTTGCTCAAAATCTAACTCTCAAGGGTCCACTCTAAGAAAAGGGGGTATTTATAGATCCAAAATGGATTCAAATTTGGGCTCTAAATTTGATCGTCTACCGAGTTCTGAGTGCTACCGCTTGTTAGTCTAGTAGACTAACACAGCAGGGGCGGTACTACCGCCCCAGCCAGGCGGTGCTATTGCCCTAGCCAAGCGGTGCTACCGCCTGGCCTGCTAGCTGCTAGGCGGTGCCACCGCCCTGCACATATCAACTTCTGGTTTGGGCCGAAAACTCGGCCCAAACCGGTCCCAAACAAGGCCCAATGGGCTCATACTTGGGTTAAAGGATTAACACCTAATCCTAACCCAAATTAATGTGCTAACTATGAAATTAAAGATATTCCTAAGGTATTACAAAGTCCGCAAGTCAAGTCTTCTTTCGGTGAGCTTCCGGCGAACTTTCGACGGTCTTTCGACGATCCCTCCGAAACCATCCCGCGGACTCCCGGTAAGCTCTCGGACTCCACGATGATTTTGGCGAGTTCTCTCGAGCTTCTTTGGCAAACTCCGATCTTTCTTGGCAAGCTTCGTGAATTTTTGATGAACTTCCGAAAACCCTTCAGCAAGCTCCCTACTCGTTCTCGGCCGGTTCCGACAGCACTCCCAACGAATCTTCGGACTTCCATCGAACACTCGAACTCCCAATGATCCATCGCACTTGACTTCGGCCCTTTGTTTCGCTTTACGTCTTCATCCTTATCGTAGTTACTCCTGCACAAACAAACACCAAACACCCTACTTCGATCTAGACAGTTACTACAACACAAATTGACATTCAGTTGCCCGGCACGTCATTGGTCGGTGCTTCGTCCGATCCTTCGACACATCGCCCTCTCTTGTGGCTTGTTGCCCAATCGACGGTTGACCTCTACAACCCCAATATTCATGGAGCAACTCCGTACTTCTTGGCCCGATGCCCGATGTCCGAAGCCTCCTGTCGATAGTTGTCCGAACCTCCGGCTCGACATCCAATATCCCGATGTGATCACCTCCGGCGCAATGTCAATTCCTCCAGCATCAACTTTCTAATCCTGATCGATAGTAGACCTGCGTAACTCAACACACAGTTAAACAATAAAACACACTCAATTAGTTTCATCATCAAAATCCGAGATTCAACGCCCTTGCCACAGGTGGGCATCGCTCATGTAAGCGCCACCCACAGGGCAGGGCCCACAGATGTTGCCCCTTGCAGGCTGCTCGCCTGTGGGTGGCGTCGCGCCCGTAGGGCGGGTATTCATCCCTACCCACGGGTGGCGGTGGTCGCCCCTACGATCACCGCTGCCTTGGTGGGCGCCGCCCGCCCCTTGCAGGTATGGCGCTTGCGTAGGCAGTCTATAGGGCACCGATTGTCGATTCTCGCCTGCACGTAGGCCGTCGGCTACCGCACGCATGCAAATGGCAGCCAAGCTGCAATGGCAGCAATAGTTGCTGCCCTTTTTCACTTTTGCGTCAATGATTTTGACGTCAAAACACAACACACACACTTGAAATCCGATCTTTGTACGAACAACTTGGCTTTGATACCACTGTTGGGAAATCCTATGGGGTGACATCTCATGCACAACGGAAGAACAAAAAATAAAACCACAAATTTCTCGTAGAAAGGTTCTGTCGTCGTGTGAAGATCCATGCGTCAAAAATAAATCCGTGAAAACTGCATGTATAAAAGAAAGTACCTAGGGAGATCGTATATCCCTGAATCCCTATAGATCTGTAGGAAGGATGAAGGAGGTTAAGCATCCTCCTCTCTAGTGGTATCCACACGGTAGGGACTACAACGATTCACCTCTCTAGAGAGAGGAGAACAAGAGGAGGTGGCCACAAAAAAGAAACCCCTAGCTTATAGAGCTTTGGTTCCCTCCTATTTATAGAGGCCCCTATAAACCCTAGTGGATCTTGCCCTATTGGGTGTTAGCAATGAGTCTTGGATTAGTGGGTCTCTACCCAATAATCTCTAATTAGCAATTATTGGATCTTATCTGAGGATCCAATAACTCAGGGGCTTAATGGATGCCTAATAAGATAGGAGCACCAACGGATATCTCATATCCGAATCTCTACTCATCGCAACACCTACCATATGTGTGTGACCCACTAGGCCCAATATCGAGCTGGTCATGAGTCATACTTGTCAGAACTCCTTCTAACTTAGTGAATTATTATCTCTATAATAATTCACCAGACTCATCGACTACAGCCGTACTAGGCCACTACATCGCAGTCCCCAGACGATATATGGGAATCCAATCCTTTGGATCTATCTGTCCTCAGTTACCATATATCTATAGTCTCTCATCCATCTAATATCCCAGAGACCCTATATCGGGCATGGTGTTGTCAGGCCCATACGGTCTCTCCTCGAGTCTTGCTCTTGTCGGATTCTCCCGGAGAACTCTTTCTCTCTTAATTCGAATAACCTTGGCCAAGGATTTGTTCGAGCAAGAATACATGGGATATTCCTCTCATGATACCAAGAGTGGATGATCCTCTATTGACACTTAATAGCCCTCGTAAGGTTGGCTACCACTCTCAATAACCGGTTGTACTAGATCTGGAACTTTCCAAACCTATAAGTCTAGTATCAAAGAGTGGAGTACTCATACAGGACATCCTTGGTATCTCAAGTCTAAGGACCAGATACACTACTACAACTACAGAATCGCTGTCTGACGTAAGGTATCAATAATCATTCAGCATTCCGTAGGCGGATCAATCAGTGAACTCATTTCCCAATGAGCACCTGCACTGTACCCTTAGTGTCCCCACACGAGTAGCTATGAGACTAGCCACTTCCATCATATGGAGGGGTATACAGAACACTAATCTGTCCGATTATCTTGATATCTCTCTTGAGTAACCTATGACCAGGATTATTTAGGGTCTGTGTTTAACGGTGAATCAGTCTCATTATCGTGACCTCATCATAATCCGATTCCCATTACACAGATCCAAGGACATCATAATACATGCAACACATAAGATAAAGTGATAAAATGCCTAATAATAAGCAAAGAGAAAAAGTGCATATTAAGTCACAAGTGCTATCACTCATGTGATTGGCTTGTAGGGCACATATGACTAGCTGTCTCGATCTAATCGGATTCTCCCGGAGGAGTCTTTCTCTCTCAATCTGAATGACCCTGGCTAGGGATTTGCTTGAGCAAAAATATATAGGATATTTCTCTCATGATACCGAGAGTGAGTGATCCTCTATTGATACTCAATAACTCTCATAAGATTGGCTGCCACTCCCAATGATCGGCTATACTAGATTTGGAACTTCCAAACCTATAAGTCCAATATCAAAGAGTGGAGTACTATACAAGATATCCTTAGTGTCTCAAGTATAAGGACCAGATACACTACTAGGACTACAGAATTACTATCTGACGTGAGGTATCAATAACCATCCAGCATTTCATAAGCAAATCAATCAGTGAACTCATTCTCCAATGAGCACCTACACTGTATCTTTAGTGTCCCCACACAAGTAGCTATGAGACCAACCACCTCTATCATATGGACGGGTATACAGCACATTAGTCTATCTAGTTATCTCGATGTCCCTCTTGAGTAACCTATGACCGGGATTATTTAGGGTCTATGTTTAAAGGTGAATTGGTCTCATTATCGTGATCTCATCATGATCCGATTCTCATTGCACAGATTCAAGGATATCAAAATATACATCCAAATAATGTGAGAAAATACTAATAATCATAAGCAAAGAGATTGACGTAGCATGTTACAAGTGTCATCACTCACGTGATTGGCTTGTAGGGTACCTATAACTAGCATATAGTAGATACACCTAGACATACTTCTTGGTACACAAAAGGGATTGCTTTAAGTGTTTTTTGAAGTTTTGTAAACTTGTTCAAAATGAAAAAGGCTTTATTGGATGTCTCCGAAGAGAAAAAAAAAATGTCTACACCATAAATATTGATGAATTAAGTAATGAAATATGTTTTTCGATTTTGAATGATGATGCTTGACTTTGGCATAGGAGATTAGGCCATGCAAGCATGAAACTAATTTCTAAGATTTCATCTAGAGAGTTAGTAAGAGGTATCCCAAACATGAAATTTGTCAATGACAAGGTATGTGATGCATGTCAACTAGGAAAACAAATAAAAACTAGTTTCAAATCAAAAAATCAAATTAGCACCACTAGACCATTGCAATTGATCCGTTTAGACTTATTTAGACCAATTGACATAACAAGCCTAGGAGGTAGCAAATATGCCTTTGTAATTATGGATGACTATAGTAGATACACTTGGACATATTTCTTGGCTCACAAAAGTGATTGTTTCAAATGTTTCTCTAAATTTTGTAAACTCACTCAAAATGAAAAAGGTTTTATGATTTCAACAATTCGAAGTGATCACGGAGGTGAATTTCAAAATCATGACTTCCAAATTTTTGTGAAATAAATGGATATAACCATAACTTCTCTACTTCAAGAAATCCATAACAAAATGGAGTAGTGGAAAGGAAAATAAAAGTTTGCAAGAAATGGCTAGAACCATGTTAAATGAATATAATTTACTAAAATATTTTTGGGCCGAAGCTGTGAATACGGCTTGCTATGTTATGAATAGAGTTCTAGTGAGACCATCCCTATCTAAAACTCCATATGAGTTATGGAATAATAAAAAACCCAATGTTTCTTATTTTAAAGTTTTTGGTTGTAAATGCTTTATTTTAAATGAAAAGGATGTCAGAGGGAAAATTTGATGTAAAATCCAATAAAGGCATATTTCTTGGTTATTCTTTCATTTCTAAGGCTTTTCATATTTTCAACAAAAGAACCTTAGTTATAGAAGAATCTATTCATGTGGCTTTTAATGAAATTTCCAAATTTAAGAAGAAAGATTTTGATGATGATTTTGGCTTTGATAATTTAAATTTGAATGAACCCTCTCCTCAAAATGACAACTTGGATGCATCTTCTTCCCAAACTTCCTTACCCAAGGAATGGAAGTATGAGATGCTCATCCCAATGAGTTAATTATAGGAGATGCATCGAAAGGGTTCAAATTCGCTCGTCCTTCAAAGATTTTTGTGCCCATGCCGCTTTTCTTTCTCAAGTTGAACCAAAATGCATTGATGATGCCTTGAAAGATGATTCTTGGGTTATCGCAATGCAAGAAGAATTGAATCAATTTGAGAGGAATGAGGTATGGAAGCTTGTTCCTAGACATTATGACCACTTAGTTATTGGTACTAAGTGGGTCTTTAGAAACAAGCAAGATGAATGTGATATCATGGTTAGAAACAAGGCTAGACTAGTGGCCAAAGGTTTCAACCAAGAAGAAGGTATCGACATAAAAAAATCTTCACTCCGTGGCAAGATTAGAAGCCATTAGGATGCTCCTTGCCTATGCTAGTAGTAATGATTTCAAATTATTTCAAATGGATGTCAAAAGTGCATTCTTAAATGGTTTTATTTCAAGAAGTGTATGTCTAACAACCACGGATTTGAAAATTCTCTCTCTTCCTAACCACGTGTTTAAGCTAACTAAGGCTCTATATGGTTTAAAACAAGCCCCTAGGGCTTGGTATGAGAGGCTTAGTTCTTTTTTAATTTCAAATGATTTCACTAAAGGCAAAGTTGATACTACATTGTTTATTAAATATTTTAAAATAATTTTCTTATTGTTCAAATTTATGTTGATGATATTATTTTTGGTTCTTCTAATAAATCACTATGTGAATCATTTGCCAAGAATATGAGTGATGAATTTGAGATGAGCCTAATGGGAGAACTAAATTTCTTTTTAGGATTGCAAATTAAGCAACTAAGTGATGGTATATTTCTAAATCAATCAAAGTATACATTAGAATTGTTAAAATGATTTAACATGGATGGATCAAAAGACATTAGCACTCCTATGAGCACCTCTACTAAGTTAGATATAGATGAAAATGGAGAAAGTTTTGATCAAAAAACATATAGGGCATGATAGGTAGCTTGCTTTATCTCACTACAACCAGACCTGACATCATGTTTAGTGTGGGGTTATGTGTAAGATTCCAAGCTAATCCTAAGCTATCTCACTTCAAAGCCGTTAAGAGAATCCTTAGATATCTTAAAAGGACTCCGAATCTTGAATTATGGTATCCAAAATCCGATAACTTTGATTTGAAAGCTTATGCAGATACGGATTTTGGTGGATGTAAAATAGATAGAAAAAGTACATCCAGAACATGCCAATTTCTAGGACATGCACTTGTTTCTTAGACTTCCAAGAAACAAAATTCAGTTGCACTGTCTACGGTAGAAGTCGAATACATAGTTGCAAGTGCATGCTGTGCACAGGTTATTTAGATGAAAAATACGCTAGAAGACTATGAAATTTATTTAAAAAAATTCCTATAAAATGTGATAACACGAGTGCTATCTGTCTAACTAAAAATCCGATTCAACATTCTCGAACTAAGCACATTGACATTAGGCATCATTTTATACGTGATCATGTTAGTAGTAAAGATGTCACCCTTGAATTTATTGATACAAATCATCAATTAGCGGACATTTTTACAAAATCCTTAAATGAGGAACAATTTGATTTTATTAGAAGGGAATTAGGTATGTTAAATTATCCTAATAAATGAGCTTTATTGTATGAGATTTTCCTTGAAATTTCGATTTTCGTCGATTTGCCTTCCTCTCGGATTTCTTTTTGAAATTTCGGATTTCTTTTTGACATCATCCCATCCTTAAAATCTCTGAAAACAAATTCAGAATAAATTTAAAAAAAGGGGAAAATTTTTGTGCTACCGGTGGTAGCATCGCCAGATCCGACGGTAGCACTGCATCAGCGTAGTACCGCCTAACACCTCTTATAAAAGGGGTGAGTTAAGGCCGATGGTAGAACCACCCCTAACCCGAGACCTCTTCCTCACCTCCCTAATCCTCAAAACACTTCCAAGCCTTATTCTCTCCCTCTAGAAACCTAAGAAGGGGATTTTTTTTTCTTGATTCAAGCCCTCTACCTCTCAAGGAAACAAAACTAAGGTAAAATCTGAAATTTTTCTCCTCTTTTTCTTGCCTAGTTTAGCTCTTTCCTTTAAATTGACTATTGATCTATCCTCACTAGAAATGGCTCCTAAAAGATCGTCAAGAGACAAAGGGAAAAGGATGGAGGTAGATTCATTTGACCAATCTTTGTTCAAATCAAAAGAAGCATCCCTTAGGTTTTCTGAACTTGTTTCTAGAACCATTCATAAAGGGAAATATATTGATTTGAATCAATTAGGGAACCTTGAACCCATCATGTGGTTTGTTGACTTAGAGGTCTTACCAATTTTGTAAATTATTGAACCTATCTATCCACGCTTGATTAAATTGTTTTATGCTAATTTAAGCGTGAATGAAGATGACTTATCTACCTATCTTCTAGGAAATGAGATCCAAATATCTGATAGTATAATATGCTCCTTAATTGGAATTGTTGAAAAAGAGTTAGGATGCTATTTTAGAGGGAAATGGGACATGGACACAATTGGAGCCACCCACTTCAAGCCTTAGAAACTGTCTTTGCAAATCCGAACTTAGGCATAATTCCCAAGAGTTGTGAACATTTGTTGCCTTTCAACTCTAAAATTTTATATCACATTCTTATAAGCATTATCATTCCTAAACAGTTTCATCAAGATGAGATCAGTTTAGCCGAGTTGGGTACCATATATTGGATCATGACCAGACATCATTATTGTTTTGATTACCTAATCCGGCAGCACATGATAGAAGTCATTTCTAAAGGGTTAAAGTTACCATATGGAGGATTGATAACTAGATTGTTGCATGCCCATAATATTAGTATTCCACCTGATGAAGTAGTACAAGTGGATAAATTTAACATCATTGACATGAAATTACTTAGGAGACTTAGGTGTATATTTGAGCATGGAATAGGTGTTAGATAACCTAGGAGAAGTGATATACATCCCCCACCAGTAGAACATCCTGAAACACTAGTCTTTAGGGGAAGTGAATCTACTCCTCCTGATCCCGTTGATACACTCCATCGCGCACCACCCACCTTCTAACGATCCGATCATGAGAGAATTAAATGAAGTTAAATTGCAGCAAATTAAAATTTTGAAGGAAATACGAAAGATGAACCAAAAGATAGATCACATGTATAGGCACTTTGGCATTCCTCCAAAGGAGTAGTTTGTTGTATTTTCTTTTTGAACGTTGTAAACTTTTATGCAACTTTGACATCTATGTTGTATTATCTTTACTATATTTTCTTGGGCACTATGGAATGATATTCGGATTTCTGAATGATTTCTTTTCTCTCATTTGTGATTTTTTTTAGATATCTTTTTTACATATCTTTAGATGACGTACTCATAATATTTTCGGTTTTCACTCGTATATGAATCCCTCTTTTCCTTTTTGTTGATGACAAAGGAGAAGAAATATGTGACAAGTGAATGCAATTGCCATGCGTTGAAAGTTATATGCATTTACCATGCTTTACAAGTTATTGCAAGTTATATGCTTGAAATGCTTATTTAGGTTCTTGATATCATTTTTTATTATGTATACTTCATTGATATCATTTGATACCTATTTATTTGACATCTTTTGACTTAATGATGAATGTCCATACATCGACATTGTCATCATTAAGTAAACCATGAAGTTTTTCTTTCATATGTTGAATGATAAGTTAAACTTATCGTGTTGAATTCAAAGAAATTGAATTCAAACAGTTTTTACTATCTATGGCATATAGATAGGGGGAGTTAAGAGTAACTCCATCATCAATTGATTGTCATCATAAAAAAGGGGGAGATTATTGAATCTTGGATTTTGATGATGAAGTCAATTGGTGAAATATTTATTCTAATCTATTTTGTCGAGATAAGTGTGCAGGAATAACTACGATGGGATGAAAACATAAAGCGATCGAGGTCAAGTCCGTCGTGTTCAAGATTTTATCTAAGTTCGAGAAATCGAAGTGTTGCCAGAACCATCCAAGATCGAATCAGGGACTTGCCGATGTTTTCGGAAGTTCGTTGCAAAGATCATCGAAGGTTCACGGAACTTACCGGGAAGATTCAGAAGCTAGCCGAAGACTCATTGAGCTCGCCATACAATCCGGGAGTATGCTGGGAGTCCGCTGGAAGAAATCCGAGGGAAGTATCGGAAGTCCGTCGGAATCTCGCCGGAAGTTAGCTTGAAGAATGTCGGGTTAAATCACTTAGGATTATGTTTTAATTTCGTAGTTTGCACGTGATTAGAGCAAGGATTTAGAAATAATCCTGTCTAAATTTAGTAGGGGCCAACCGGGCTCCTACTGGGCCAAATTGGGCCTTAAACAGGGCCCATTCAGGGCCAAATTGGGCCTTAAACAGGGCCCATTCAGCCTTTGCTGAATGGGCCAGGCGGTTGAACCGCCCAGCTTGGGGCGGTGGCATCGCCACTGGGCGTAGCACCGCTAGGGTGGTGGCACGCCCCTGCCAGATCACCACAGGACTAACACAGGAGGTGGCACCGCCTTTGACAGGCGGTTCCACCGCCTCTGACAGGCTGACACCGGGAAACTAAAAAAAAATTCAAATTTGGAGCCCAAATTTGAATCCATTTTGAGCCTATAAATAGCCCCCCTTTCTCAGCTGAAAGGGCATCCTTTTGAGAGTTAGAATCTTGAGTTTAAGTCTTTGAAGTCTTGAAAAACCTTATCTCTTGGTAAGTGTTCACCTCCTTCTTCTTCTTGAGAAATCTTGTAAGAGTGTGAACCTCTTGCAAAGGTTTGTAAAAAGGGGTATTTGGTCCTTCCCTTTCAAAGGATTTGCTAGTGGAAGTGCAGAGCCTCATCGTGAATACTTTAAGAGTGGATGTAGGTCATTTGACCGAACCACTATATATCATTGTGTTCATGAATGTGTGAGTGTTTACATTTCTGAATCATTTTATTACTTAGCTGCAAATTGCTTAGTTCCTTGCTATTTCCTTTACTCAAGCAACTTTACAAGTTCTCTTTCATCGAATCAAATCTTCCTACGAACTTATCTTTTTGTAAAATCAGTTTCAAAATTACGATTTTAACTGCTGCACTAATTCACCCCCCCCCCTCTTAGTGCCTTTTCGATCCTAACAGGTTGTATGACCGAACCACTATAAATCAGTTTACGTTTATCTTATTGTCATTTATATTACTACAAACCATCTTCACTTTGATGCTCTACTTCGTTGTCTCCTTCTTACGTATTCCTTTAAGTTAAAATGCAATTGAAACGGTTTCAAACGAAATGTTGCTTTCAATAGTACGAAGTTTTCCGAACTTGTTTTAAATCTAAAATTTATCATTCTTTACCGCTGCACTCATTCCTCTTAGTGCCACTCGATCCCTAACAATCATGTCATGATATCAAGAAAATTCAAGAAGGACATGATTCATTTGACAAATCTTTTTAATAAAGCAAAAGAATTATACAACCAAGGATCATGATAAAAGAAATATCAACATCAAAGATCAAGCCATTCATTTGGTAGTAAAAAGGAATAACTTGATTTAAGCGTGATAGATCTAAATTTATCATGAATCATAAAAATAATTTCAAGTATTACTTATCGATATATCAAGACTTGGATTGTTTTCCTCTTTAGTAAGTGTAAAAGAAGTAATCATAGAGGAAAGTATTTCAATTTGTATAAAATATCTCAGGTCAAGAATTCATTAGAGAGTTCATGATTTACTTGAAACAAAAATCTCATTCAAACCAATTTACAATTTGAAACCCATAATCAAATCAAAATTATTTTCGAGCTTCAAAATGCTAGCAATTTGCATAAATCATGATAAGTGATATATCAAAGGTCTACATCAACATTTCAATCATCAAGTCATGAAGCATATAAAGAAGTATTGAAACATAGGAGAAAAAAAAAATCAAATTACGCATGCAATGTTTCAATTATCAAAGCACATTTTCTCAAGTTTAGTATCGAAAAATCAAGAGAAGACAATTTATGATTCACTTACATTTGTCTTCAATAACATGGGAAAATCATAAAAGAGTATGAAGTAAGAGATCTTGAAAAACTCAAGTTATCAAGATCACGATATAGATAAGACTCATTCTAGTTCAATTCATCAACTCTGAACTCATAAATAAATCATCAAAATTACTTTCATAATTTATGAGATTCATAAGATATCATGAAATCATTAATCTCAATAAGATGAGAAAAGCATTTTCTTTTGAGTGATTCTTTAACACATCATCAAAATCTCATTCATAATTCAAGTGATTCACAAAATATCATAAATGAATTTATCACTTATCTTTTATGAAAAATAGAAAAAACTCTAGAGAGAAAGATTTCAAGAAATATATATATTTTTATTTTATGATTCATTTCATATGAGCATGCCTTTGTCTTTTGATGTCAAATAGAGATAAGCATGAAAGTTTAAGATGTAAAGGCAAAAACATCATTAAGATTTTTAAAATCGAAAGATATAACACATCATATAAAAATTCATCGTAAAAATAATTAAGACCAAATACACATTAGTTCAAAACGTGAGAGTCACTCATCATACATAATGTGTTTTATTTTAAGTTGTTTGTTTCATATAAGTGTGCTCATGTTTTAAAAGATGAGTATCAAGTTTAAATCTAAAACATGAGTATTGTCATCAAACCCATTAAGATCAAATGCATCACATAAATCATCATGATAGTGCATTTTCTAATTTTTATGTGTTTCAATTTAAGTGATGTGATCTTTCATAGGAATGTTCAAATTTTTCATATGAAAATGTCATGCATCATATTTAAAATTGAAAGCATCATCAAAACCATTTTAATTCTTTCTTTCATTAGTTATAACAAGATGATCAATGCTCAAATTTTTGCTAAAATCATGCATCATTTTATAAATCCAAAAAATAATAATATAGACAAGTACCGAGCGATTGTGAGATCAGCAGTTGTCCTCCGTAACTTCGAGACTATGGCTTAGTGGCCTAGTACGTCCATAGTCGATAAGTCAAGTTAATTATTATGGAGATAATAATTCACTATATCAGAAGGTATTCTAAGTCAGAAGGAATTCTAACGGGAGTGACTCATGGCTAGCTCGGTAACGAGCGTAGAGAGTCACACACATAAGGTGGATGTTGCGATGAGTAGAGGTCCCCACACAAGCGACTATGAGATCAGTTGCCTCCATCATATAGACGAGTATACAGTGCACCGGTCTATCTGGTTATCTTGATGTCCTCATCGAGTAACCTATGACTATGATGATTTAGGATCTGTGTTTAAAGGTATATCGGTCTCATTATCATGATCTCATCACGATCCGATTCCAATTGCACAGATCCATAGACATCACAATATCTCATCACGATCAACCCTTTGGGCTTCTTAGCCGCCGCCCCCTTGTTACTGGGCCGGCCCGCTAAGGTTGAGGGCAAATTGGGTAGTTCACTTATGAAGCAACCCCTAGGGCTAAGGTTTGGAGCTCTATATAAGCTTGTAGCCTCCACCTCTTTGGAATAAGAAAGATCAATCTACAATTGCAGCCACCAGGCTACTTGGAGGGTGGAACCCCTATAGCGTTCCAAGGGTTGATCTCCCTCAAAGATCAATCTCTATAGAATTCCTCTGGGGTTCTATCATTTGGTATCAGAGCAGTGATCTTGCTGCTTTTGTTGCCATCCCTGCCACCCACCATTAGCCAAGCAATTTCCACAATTGCTCTTAACGTCGTCGTCTCCACCGTCATCTCTTGACGTAGATCAAATCAATCTAGCCGCCACCTCTAATTGCATTAGAGATCTGGTATTTTTCTACCACCAATACCTTTCGCTGCTACAATTGTTCATCTAAAATATCAAAAAGAAGTTTTTCTATCGATCCCTTGCTGCGAATTCCTTGTGTCGCAAAAGTTACCATCTTTGCGAACGAAGGATTGCTGCAGAAAATTTCAGCCATGTGTTGCTGCCTTTAACCGATCTAATTGTTATCCTTTTTGAACGAAATTTTTTGTGCACCTCATAGATCATCTTGGCTCCCATCCATGATTGATCTATTGTGAAATTCATCACAAAAACAAATTCGTGTGTTGCTGCAATCTCTCGCAAACTACTGAAATTTTTCGACGAGAATTCTGCTATCGCAACTTGCACCGATTTCTTTACTGCTTTGCTGCCAAAATTTCTTGATCCAATTTGTTATCCTTGTTGCTATCTAAACTAAGATTCTACTGTCAAACCCCCTCCTCAAATCCCTGAGTTTTCGCTAGAAATTTCGTCGAGAAATCGCTATTTCTTCGACGACAATTCTGCTCTTACGAGGCAGCGCACATAGGCAGCAATTGCCACTGATTTTTATCAAATCTTTGCTGCGATCTACCACAGATCTAAAACCCTCTTCCCTAACCTTTATCCACTACCATCTCAGCCCAAAACTCCATCAAATCGCAGCCCCAAACAGCACCCAAAACAGCCACAAAACAAGCCTAAACCGCAGCCTACATCCACCGATCCACAAACCCTTTCGGCCACCACTTCCCTCAAACAATACATGCCTTTAACCCGGCAACAAAAGAGAGAACTTAATATTACAGATCTGGAGGCATATACTATGGCATCCAAGGAAGCGATAAATGCTAAATTCGAAGCCTTCGAGATGCGAATGGAGGATAAGATTCGGACTCTCTTTGTCGAACTCAGTTTGGGTCGATCACCGAGCCCAAAGAAATCTCATCAAGGAGACAGCTCTGACTGAAGAGATGACTTCTAAGAGAGGGGAGGCTCTATGATTGATCCCTGCTATCCATGCATAAGGATGGACTTCCCTAGATGGGAAGAAGGAGACCCGATTGGTTGGATCTCGCGCGCGGAGCGATATTTTCAGATCACAAAACCGCAGACGCATCTATGGTAGAAATTGCAGCTATACATCTTGAAGGGGATGCCATACAATGGTTTGATTGGTTTGAACACACTCATGGAGTCCTCTCATGGCGACAATTCAAAGAAGGACTGCTGATCCGCTTCAGACCAACCGACATTTAGAACATCGACTTTGACAACTAGCAAAGATCCGACAAACCTCCACCATCCAGGAGTATCAAACCAGGTTTGAAAGGTTATCTAATCAAACTCATGATTGGTCTGAAAAACAGTTATTAGGGACATTTATTGAGGGCTTGAAACCAGAGATCCGGGGAGAAGTTAAAGCACGACAACCGTACAAGCTTATGGCAACCATCTCTTTCGCACGACTTCAAGAGGAGCGATTGAACCACGAAGCCCGGAGGACTAGGGTCATTCCCCAACCAGCAATATCGAATCCCTTAGCCCCCCCTACTATCAGTCGAGCTCCTGCACCAAAAAGGTTGATAAGAGAAGAGCTTCGAGACCAATCTGCCAAGGGGTTATATTGGCATTGTGACGAGCCGTGGAGCCGCGAGCATCGCTGTAAAAAAGGGAGACTTCTTATGATTGAACTAGTGGAAGAAGAGATCAGTGAACAGCCAGAAGAGAGTCTTGAACATGAGGATGAAGATATGGAAGAAGAGCCACAATCAACCGACTTTATGGTACATGCGCTAGCCGGCTACTCAAATCCGCAAACGATGAAAGTTGGAGGCCTGCTCAAACAACAACCAATCACCGTTCTCATCGATACAGGCAGTACTAATAATTTTCTAAATAGTAAGGTTGCTGCTCGGATGGCGCTCTATATCGAAGGTTGCAGCAAGTTCGACATAAAGGTTACCGATGGTCGAATCCTAAAATGCGACCAAAGATGCCCACAGTGAAACTATTACTACAAGGACAAGAAATTGTTATCGACTTCTTCCTCCTACCAATTGATGATTATGAGGCTGTGCTGGGCATAAAATGGCTAACGACACTAGGTGATGTCTCTGGAACTTTTCCAAATTGATTATGAAATTCTATTGCAAAGGTAAAACAGGTCACCTTTCATGAAGCTGAAGCAACGTAAATCCACCATTTCAACCGAATGGAGAAAGTTTTACACAAGATAAATGGTGGCTTTCTTATGCATCTCCAGCAGCAACCAGAGGGGGAGGAATGGAAGAAAGATCCAGAAACCAGCAACATCATCAAAAAATTAGAGGAGGATCCAAGCGCAATAGCTCACTATACTTGGGATTCGAGGGATCTACGCTATAAAGGTCGTATTGTGTTTATACCAAACTCCCCTTGCATCAAAGTCATTCTGCATGAAATGCACTCCACACCTTTAGCAAGGCACTTCGGATTTCTAAGAACCTACAAAAGAGTGAAGCAAAACTTTTATTGGAAAGGGATGAAAAAAATTATTTCTGAATACGTAGCACAATGTGATGTATGTCAACAACAAAAGGTGAAAACAGTTGGCGAGTCCAGTGGAAACTACAACCACTACCCAAACTGCACTGGTGTGGACTAACATCTCCATGGACTTCATCAAGGGCTGCCACCTTCCAAAGGTAAAAGCACAATCCTTGTGGTGGTTGATCGACTTACGAAATATGCTCATTTTTGTGATGTGTAAATCCCTACACTATTGTTAGTATTGCTCTCAGATTTTCATAAAAATATTGTCAAACTACATGGGATGCCAAGGTCCATCGTAAGTGATCATAGGTCTTCACTAGTAAATTTTGGACCAAGTTATTTCAATTACAGGCACCAAACTCAAGATGAGCACTGCATATCATCCTCAAACTGACGACCAAACAGAAGTGGTGAACAGATGTTTAGAGACATACATTCGGTGTTTCGCTAGTGATCGACCAAAGGAGTGGACGAAATGGCTCCCCTAGGCCGAATGATGGTACAATACTACATATCATTCATCTACAAAATGTACCATATATGAAGCATTATATGGTCAGCTGGCCCCCGTGATTCCAAAGTATGTAATTGGCTCGGCTAAGGTAGATCAGGTCAACCAAGATTTAATTGACAGGGACAAACTTCTACAACTGCTAAAGGATAATCTCTCTACCGCTCAAGCTAGAATGAAGCAGCAAGCTGACACAAGAAGAAGTGAAAGAGAATTTTTAATAGGAGACTGGGTTTATCTTTGCCTACAACCATACAAGCAACTATCCATCAACACACGAGCCTCCATGAAGCTATCTCCACGCTTTTATGGCCCATCAGATCATAGAGCGTATTGGAGCCGTGGGCGCATGCACTTAAATTACCTGAAGATGCCAAAATTCACCCTGTCTTCCACGTGTCATGCTTGAAGCCCAAGTTGGGAGAACACGAGACACCCCAGATCCAACTGCCCAACACCACTGATGATGGAAATATTCAAGCCTAACCACAAGCCATCCTCGACCGCAGAGTCGTGATGCGTCGTTGACGTCCCTCTACTGAAGTACTAGTACATTGGACTAATTTACCAGTCGAAGATGCCACATGGGAATCATATGAGGAGTTGAAGTTCCGGTTCCTTGAGTTCATGGAACCCCAGCCTTGAGGACAAGGCTGATTTGAAGAGAGCGGGCTTGATAGGACCCTAGCAGGGTAAGGTCCTACTCAACCAAGTAGCAACTAATAAAAACCCTATGAGAGTGTAATAAACCCCACCTAGCCACCTCTATCCTATAAAGAAGAAAGGCTAGGGTTTATATTTGTGTCTTTGGGCTTCTTAGCCGTCGCCCCCTTGTTATTGGGCTACCCGCTAAGGTTGAGGGCAAATTGGGTAGTTCACTTATGAAGCAACCCCTAGGGCTAGGGTTTGGAGCTCTATATAAGCTTGTAGCCTCCACCTCTTTGGAATAAGAAAGATCAATCTACAATTGCAGCCACCAGGCTACTTGGAGGGTGGAACCCCTATAGCGTTCCAAGGGTTGATCCCCCTCAAAGATCAATCTCTATAGAATTCCTCTGGGGTTCTATCAATTAGATACCATGCTTATCATATCTGTAATTGTAAGTTCACAAACCTTAGGAGATTGGTGAGAGACAAGATGAACCTCAAGATGGGCAATAGAGCAAGAGTTGCTATTATTGTTATCGGTGAGGTCACTTTACATCTGCTTGATGGAGCTACTATTGCATTAGATGCATGTTATTTTGTTCTCTCTATTATCAAAAATATTATTTTCATTTCATGTTTGACATTAAATGGTTATAAAGTAGTTTTTGAGAATAATAGTTATTCAATTATTAAGGATGATGAGATCATCACAAGAGGAATATTGCATAATTGTTTGATTATGCTAGACACTACACATATCATGAATGTAAGTGAGTCCAGGAGGAAACGAGATGACGTGAGCAGCATACCTATAACATTGTAGGCTAAGTCATATCCATGAGGAAGGATTCAAAAGTTCCTTAATTGATGGATACCTAGATTTATTTAATTATGAGTCATATACGATTTGCAAACCTTGCCTTTGTGGAAAATGACCAACTCTCCATTTAGTGGAACTAGAGAGAGAGCCACTAAGTTGTTGGAACTCATACATAGTGATGTATATGGTCCCATGTCAACTCAGGCTATAGGTGGTTATTCTTACTTCATTATTTTCATTGATGATTTCTCTAGGTACGAACACATGTACTTGATGAACAAGTCCGAAGCATTCGAGAAATTCAGGAGAATATAAGAATGAAGTAGAGAACCAGACTAGAAAGAGTATCAAGACTCTTCGATCAGATCGAGGAGGTGAGTACTTGAGTACAGAGTTCACCCAGTTCCTCAAGGACCATGGGATTCTGTCCCAATGGACACCTCCTTATACATCCTAGCTCAATGGTATATCCAAAAGGAGGAATCACATACTGTTAGACATGGTGTGATCCATGATAAGTTTCACCGATCTACTTGTCTCATTTTAGGGATATACCCTAGAGTCCATGGCTTACCTTCTAAATAGAGTTCTAACTAAGTCGGTAGTGTCTACACTATATGAGATATGAAAAGAGAAAAAGTCTAATTTTAAGGTTGTTAAGATTTGGGGCTGCCCTGCCCATGTTAAGAGACACAATCCCGATAAGTTGGAATCCAGGATGGAACGATGCAAGTTCATGGGAAACCCCAAGGAAACTTGTGGGCATTATTTTTATCACTCCAAGGACCAAAAGGTTTTTGTAGCTAAGAAAGCAATGTTCCTTGACTCAAGGAACATATTCTGGAGATAGTGGGAGCATGATAAAGTTAAGTGAGGTTGGAGAATCTAGCTCAAGCACCATTCCATAGTTAGAGTCTGTTTAGATATCTAGCACATAATTTTTGACTTTACGTAGGTCCGATTGAGTATTCCTTCCTCTTGAGAGATATGTGAGACATCATAGGAGAAGATGTTAAGGATATTGATCTTTAGACCTACGAGGAGGCTATTACAAGTATAGAGTCCGGGAAGTGGCAAGAAGCTATGAATTCAAAGATGGAATCCATGTACTACAATAAGGTTTGGAACCTAGTTGATGCACCTAAGGGTATCGTACCCATTGGCTGCAAGTGGATTTTCAAGAAGAAGATCAGAGTAGATGGAAAGGTAGAGACCTATAAAGCAATGCTAGTGACTAAAGGGTATCATCAAAGCTAAGGTGTTGACTATGATGAAACCTTCTCACCCATAGCCATACTAAAATCCATCCGAATTCTATTAACTATTGCAACACACTATGAGATCTGGTAGATAGATATGAAAATCACGTTCCTCAACGACAACCTCGAGGATGAGGTGTATATGATATAGCTTGAGAGATTCATGTCCAAGGATAGTCCAGATAAAGTGTGCAAGTTGCTTAGGTCTATCTATGGACTAAAGCAAGCTTCCTAAAGTTGGAACATAAGATTTGATGAGACGATTAGATCTTATAACTTCGTTAAGAATGAATATGAGCATTGTGTGTATAAGAAGGTAAGTGGAGCACTATCATCTTTTTGGTGTTATATGTGGATGATGACATCCTAATCATTGGGAATGAGGTATGAATGCTCTCTATAGTAAACGTTTGGCTATCTAGACACTTCTCCATAAATGACTTAGGGAAGCATCCTATATTGGGGATTTGGATCTATAGAGATTGATCCAAGAGGATGCTTGGTTTGTCCTAGTCTAGGTACATATACACCATTGTCAAAATGTTTGACATAAAAAATTCTAAGAGATGTCTCATACCGATGAGACATAGGGTATCATTTTTTAGGAGTATATCCCCAAAGACTCTTGAAGAAAGGGCACACATGGATAGAATATCCTATGCCTCAACGATAGAGTCTATCATATATGCTATGCTATGTACCAAGCCTGATATAGCGTATGCCTTGAGTGTCATGAGCAAGTATCAGGCAGATCTAGGCTTAGAGCACTGGAAAGCAATAAAGTATATCCTTAAGTATTTGAGAAGGACTAAGGAACTTTTACTAGTATATGGAGAAATTAGCCTAAGGGTTGAGGGCTATATAGACTCGAGCTTCCAGTCCAATGTTGATGATGACAAGTCTAATTTAGGGTATGTGTTCACCCTGAATGGAGGAACAGTATGCTAGAAGAGTTTTAAGCAAGATACTACTGCTGACTCGACCATAGAGGCAGAGTATAGTGCTACAGTAGAGGCAGCAAAGGAGGGAGTCTGGATCAAGTAGTTCATCATAGATCTAGGAGCCGTGTTGGGTAACGAGGAGTCGATTCCCTTATATTGCGACAACTATGGGATGATTACCCAAATGAGGGAACCTGGGTCTTATTTGAAGTGTTCTGAAGCAGTTCTAGCTTATTAGAGAGATTATGACCCGAAGAGATGTAGTGGCAAGAGTTCTATCCGAAGATAACATCACAGAATCACTGATGAAGCCATTGTCTCAGATTATCTTTGAGCATCACAAAGGTCTGATGGGGATCAAACACGTAGGTGATTGACTTTAGGTCAAGTGAGAGATTGTTAGTTATAGGTGCCCTACAAGCTAATCACGTGAGTGATGACACATGTAACATGTTTGTGTCAATCTCTTTGCTTATGATTACTAGCATTTTCTCACATTATCTGGATATATATTATGATATCCTTAAATATGTGTAATAGGAATTGGATCATGATAAGATCACGATAATGAGATCGATTCACCTTTAAATATAAACCCTAAATAATCTTGGTCATAGGTTACTCGAGAGGGACATCGAGATAACTGGACAAACTGGTGTGCTATATACCCGTTTATATGATGTAGGTGACTGGTCTCATAGCTACTCGTGTGGGGACACTAAGGATACAATACAGGTGCTCATTGGAGAATGAGTTCACTAATTGATTCGCTTATGGAATGTTGGATGGTTAATGATACATGTTAGACAGCGATTTCGTAGTCCTAGTAGTGTATCGGTCCTTAGACTTAAGATACCAAGGATGTCTTGTATGAGTACTCCACTATTTGATACTGGACTTATAGGTTTGGAAGTTCCATATCTAGTACAACTGGTTCTTGGGAGTGGCAGCCAATATTATGAGGGCTATTAAGTGTCAATATAAGGATGCACTCGGTATCATAAGAGGAATATCTCATGTATTCTTGCTCAAGCAAATCCCTAACTAGGGTTATTCGGATTGAGAGAGAAAGAGTTCTCTGGGAAAATCCGATTAGAGCAAGACTCGAGTGGAAACCGTATGGGCCTAACAGCACCATACCCAATATATATCTCTGGGATATTAGATAGATGAGAGACTATAGGTACATGGTAACTGAGAATAGATAGGTCCAAAAGGATTGAATTCCCTTGTATCATCTAGGGATTGTGGCGTAGTAGTTTAGTACATCCGCAATCGATGAGTCGAGTGAATTATTATAGAGATAATAATTCATTAAGTTAGAAGGAGTTCTGATAGGCATGACTCACGTCCAGCTCGATATTGGGCCTATAGGATCACACACATATGGTAAGTATTGCTACTAGTAGAGGTTCGAATATGAGATATCCGTTGGAGCTCCTATCTTATTAGATATCCAATAAGCCCATGAATTATTGGATTCTATGGATGAGATCCAATAAGAGATTATTGGGTAGAGACCCATTAATTTAAGAGGCTTGAGCAATTGGATGGAGATCTAGTACCCAATAGGGCAGTATCCATTGGGGTTAACAAGAGGCCTCTATAAATAGGAGGGAATCAAATGTCTATAGACTAGGGTTTTCTTAGTAGCCACCTCTTATTCTCCTCTCCCCAAAGAGGAGCATCTTCGTAGCTCCTGTCGTGTGGATCAGCTAGAGAGGAGGACGCTTGACCTCCTTCATCCTCTCCCATGGATCTGTAGGAATCTCAAGGATATACGATCTCCCTAAGTATTATCTTTCTTACATATGTAGTTTTCATTTTATAGATTTATTTTTATGCATTGATCTTCGCACGATGATGAAACCTTTTCGTGAAAATCTAAGATTGTGTTTTATTTTCTATCTTTCATTACGCATATGATGTCGCCCTTAGATTTTCCAATAATGGTACCACTAGCACTTAATGCTAGTAGGTGATGGTACTACCCAGGCTAGCGGTAGTACCGTCAGAGCCCGATCTCCCAGGCTCTACCAGGTGATAGTACCGCCCAATGTAGGTAGTGGTATTGCTCGTACCCGGAAGATTCGATAATTTAAAATTTTGGCCCCATTTTTGAAGCCATTTATGGCCTATAATACCCCACTCTTTCTTGCTTGAGGCAATAAAAAAAAAGAGCAAAAATTTTGTGATTCTAAGGTTGTAAACTTTCTTAAAGTGTTGAGTCCTTCTTCATAGAGCTTAGAGATTACCCTAAGGGAGGTATGTGAGGAATCCTTATAAAAGAGGGGTATAAAAGTTCTCTCCTAAGACTATGAAAATGAGAAAGAGTTATAACAAAAGGTAGTTGATCTTCACCTGTTAGAAAGAAGATCGGTAGTGGAAGCCGGTGGCCTCAAGTGAAGAGGAATCGGGAGTAGACGTAGGTCGGAGGACTGGACCATTATAAATCCGGTGTGCTATTTTCCTTGTTTCTTTTTCTTCATGTTGCTTATTGATTTGGTTGCTCACTACACTTTACTCACTTTTCAAGTTAAAACACATTTCGGATATGGCTTCATCGAAACAATTTTTCAAATCGATATAATTTTTTGATAGTACTAATTCACCCCCCATCTTAGTACCATTTATGATCCTAACAATTGGTATCAGAGCCACATATCTCTCATTTAGTTCAACACCTAAAAGAAATTAAATGGTTTCTTTTAGTTATCAAGAGGATCACTCTATGTTCAATGGAATAGACTATATGTATTAGAAAACTTGAATAAGGATCTTTTTAATTTCTATGGATTTTAATTTATAGAATGTCATTAAATGTGACTTTAAAAAATTCTCTAGATCAATGAATGAATGAAATGATCTATAGAAAAATTATTTTCTTTAAATACGAAAGCTATCAATGCTTTATTTTGTGCTTTAGACAAAAATAAATTTAATCATGTTTCTATATGTGAAACTGCACATGATATTTGGCACACACTCGAAGTCACACATAAGGGCACCTGCACTATACCCTTAGTGTCCCCACACGAGTAGCTATGAGACCAGCTATCTCCATCATATGAGCAATTATCTGACACACACCTATCCAGTTATCTCGATGTCCTTCTCGAGTAACCTATGACCAGGATAATTTAGGATCTATGTTTAAAGGTGAATCGATCTCATTATCGTAATCTCATCACGATCCAATTCCCATTGCACAGATCCAAGGACATCACAATATACATCTAGATAATGTGAGATAATGCCAATAATCATAAGCAAAGAGATTGACGCAGCGTGTTACAGGTGCAATCACTCATGTGATTGGCTTGTAGGGCACTTATAACTAGCAATCTCCCACTTGACCTAAAGCCAATCACCAACATGTCTGATCCCCATCAGACCTCTGTGACGCTTAAAGACAATCTGATTCAATGGCTTTATCAGTGGTTCTGCAATGTTATTTTCGGATGGAACTCTTTCCACTACTACATCTCTTCGGGCCCCGATCTCTCTAATAAGTTGGAACCTCCTCAGAACACTTCTAATGAGACTTGGGTTCTTTTATTTGAGTAATCGTCCCATATTTGTCGTAATATAAAGGAATCAGCTCCTCGCTGCTCGGGATGACTCCTAGATCTGTGATGAAATTCTTCATCCAGACTCCTTCCTTTGCTGCCTCTACCACAGCAATGTATTCCGCCTCTATGGTCGAGTCAGCAGTAGAGTCTTGCTTGGAACTCTTCCAGCATACTGCTCCTCAATTCAGGTTGAATACATACCCTGAATTAGACTTGCTATCATCGACATTGGACTAGAAGCTCGAGTCTGTGTAGCCCTCAACCATGAGGCTACTACCTCCATATACCGATAAAAGATCCTTAATCCTTCTCAAGTACTTAAGGGTACATTTTCGCTTTCTAAGTACTCAAGCATGGATGCACTGATATCTGCTCGTGACACTCAGAGCATGCACTATATCAGGCCTGGTACATAACATAGCATACATGATAGATCCTATCGCTGATGCATATGGCATCATATCTATGTGTGCCCTTTCTTCAAGAGTCTTTGGGGACATATTCCTAGAAAGTGATATTCCATGTCTCATTGGTATGAGACCTCTCTTGGAATTTTCCATGCCAAACCTTTTGACAATGGTGTCTATGTACCTGGACTGGGACAAGCCAAGCATCCTCTTAGATCTATCTCTATAGATCTATATCCCCAATATGCAGGATGCTTCCCCTAAGTCCTTCATGGAGAAATGCCTAGATAACCAAATCTTTACTGTGGAGAGCATTCTTACATCATTCCCAATGATCAGGATGTCATCCACATATAATACTAAAAAGGTGATAGTGCTCCCACTTAATTTTCTGTACACACAAGGTTCATCTTCGTTCTTAACGAAGTCATAAGATCTGATCGCCTCATCAAATCTTATGTTCCAACTTCGGGTAGCTTGCTTCAATCCATAAATGGACCTAAGCAACTTGCACACCTTATCTGGATTATCCTTGGATACGAATCCCTCAGGCTGTATCATATACACCTCCTCATTGAGGTTTCTATTGAGGAATGTGGTTTTGACGTCCATTTGTCAGATCTCATAATCATAGTGTACTACAATAGCCAATAGAATTCGAATGGATTTTAGCATGGCTATAGGTGAGAAAGTTTCGTCATAGTTAACACCTTGGCTTTGACGATACCCCTTAGCCACTAGCCTTGCTTTATAGGTCTCTACCTTTCCATCTACTCCAATCTTCTTTTAAAAATCCACTTGCAGCCAATGGGTACAATACCATTGGGTGCATCAACTAGTTTCCAAACCTTGTTGGAGTATATGGAATCTATCTTTGAACTCATAGCTTCTTGCCATTTCCTAGAGTCTATGCTTATAATAGCCTCCTCGTAGGTCTAAAAATCAATATCCTCAACATCCTCTCCTCTGATATATCCCACATATCTCTCAGGAGGATGGGATACTCTATCTGACCTATGTAAAGTTGGAACTTGTGTGTTAGGTATCTGAACAGATTCTGAAATGGTGCTTGAGCTAGGTTCTCCAACCTCGCTCAACTCTATCATGCTCCCACTGTCTCTACCAAGAATGTGTTCCTTCTCAAGGAACACTGCTCTCTTGGCTACAAAGACCTTTTGGTCCTCAGGGTGATAGAAATAATACCCACAAGTTTCTTTGGGGTATCCCACGAACTTGCACCGTTCCGTCCTAGATTCCAACTTGTCAGGGTTGTGTCTCTTAACGTGGGCAGGGCAGCCCCAAATCTTAACAACTTTAAGATTGGGCTTCTTCCCATTCCATATCTCATATGGAGTAGACATCACTGATTTAGTTGGAATTCTATTCAGAAGGTAAGCTGCGGTTTCTAGGGCATATCCCTAGAATGAGATGGGTAGGTCGGCGAAACACATCATGGAATGCACCATGTCTAACAGTATGCGATTCCTCCTTTCTGATACACCATTAAGTTGTGGTGTATAAGGAGGTGTCCATTGGGATCAAATCCCATGGTCTTTGAGGAACTGGGTGAACTCTGTACTCAAGTACTCACCTCCTCGATCTAATCGAAGGGTTTTAATACTTTTTCCTGTTTGGTTCTCCACTTCTCGTTTCCTCTTAGACTTTCTTACACTCATGATATGTGGAGCTGTATCTAGCATATATAAACCATTATGCAATATTCCTCTCGTGATGATCTCATTATCTAATATTATTGAACAACCATTATTCTCAAAAACTAATTTATATCCAATAACTGTCAAACATGAAATGGAAATAATATTTTTGATAATAGAAGGAACATAATAGCATGCATCTAATGCAATAATAGCTCCACCAGGCATATGTAATGTGACCTTACCAACAGCCACTATAGCAACACATTGAGTGTCAACAACTTTCATAAGTGATCAGCGGTTGGGATCTCCTCGTCGGGGGCTCGAGGATCGTCACGGTGTGGTTCGGGCGGATCTGCAGAAAGAATCCCGCGGATGGAGTGCAAGGACTCCAAAAGTCCGAAGAAAGGTGGCGCTACTTCTGCAAATCTACCTCAGGTCTGCCTGAAGAAAGGTGGGTCGGGTCGAACTCTGCTGACCCTCCCAGGAAACACTCAAGTCCCGATCAAGGAGAATGAGAGGGTGCTCTTTCACACATAGTGGGAAGTAGAAGTGGTTTGTAGTTGCCGTTGTTACCACCACATGTGGCTTCTCAAGGCTTATATGCAGGAGCACTCACTGCGTCTGCAGTTTAACGTCTGGGAGGGCATGCGGTCCTGCTCCTACAGGATGGCGATGTGCGCGGGGCTACCGTGGAGCACGAGGGAGGCGGTTGGGATCACCTCTGAGGTCAGCACGGGCCCACGATGCATGGGGTGCCGAGGAGTGGGGCGTCGTCACAGCGTGGGCAGCATGGGCTCGTGTCACATCGCTCTTGTTACATATCATTCTCTCCCTAAAGCTCCTCCTGGGCTTGCTGCAGGACCGAGGCGGGCAGGTGCTAGATTGGAGGTCAGGCCCAGCGAGAGATCGCAGTAAGGCGTTGCTTGGGTTTGAATTTGGTATTGCTACCGGTGCTCTAAGGCGAATGTTTGCTGGGCTTGATGCTTGTGTTGCTCGGGCTTAGTGGTAGCGCTACTCGATTCTTGAGTGCTACTCGGGCTTAGTAGGTGGCGCTGCTCGGGCTTAGTGGCGGCGTTGCACACCGGTGCCGGCGTTGCCAGGCTTAGTGTGGCGTGCGCCGGGCTTGGCGGTCAGTGTTGCTCGGTTGCCCGAGTGCTGCGCGCCGGGCGATGGCGAGGTGTTGCTCGGGCTTGGTGGCGAGCCTTTGCTCGGGCTTGATGGTGAGGCCCCTCACGTTGCGGCCCATTGCTGGGCACTTGATGCGTTGTGTTGCTTTCGAGCTTGATAGGCCCAGGCGCTACTCGAGCTTAGTGGCGAGGTGCTCCTTAAACCCG
The DNA here is from genome assembly GCA_023547065.1 of Musa troglodytarum. Classification (NCBI taxonomy): domain Eukaryota; kingdom Viridiplantae; phylum Streptophyta; class Magnoliopsida; order Zingiberales; family Musaceae; genus Musa; species Musa troglodytarum. The sequence goes on along the minus strand of CP097506.1, from coordinate 23,732,914 downwards.
ATGGCCGCCACTCGGGCTTAGTGGTGGCTGTTGCTCGGGCTTGATGGCGGCATTGCTGAGCAGTGGCGGCGTTGCTCGGACCAGCGGCCGAGAGTCTTTCGGTTCTGCGAGAACCTTCTTCGGGCTTCTGAGGATGGTGAAGTGCGGGGAGAAGCGCTTGGGCGGCCCGGCCTTTCGGGCTTGAGGATCTTTTCCTAGATGCCTTCCTTTCCTCTTGCATCCTTCATCTCCTTCGAGTCGACCTCGCCGCCTTCCCTTCCGGAGGTCAGTAAGGATGGCCTCTCCTTCCTCTTCTTCTTTCCCTTCTGCCTCCTCCTCTTCCTCCTCTTCTTCCTCCGACGAGGGGGTGGCACGCGCTGAAGCCCTGATGTGGCCGCATGACCTAGACTCGTCCGTGAGTGGCACGTCGCTGGAGACACTCCGCGAGCGCTATTGCATCCCGAAGGATTATGCCCTCCTGGCACCGGAGTCGGGGCAACGGGCTTACGACCCGATCCCCAAGGGCTTCGCGCTAACCCTAGACGCCCTCGAGGCGGGGTTGCGATTCCCCCTGCACCCCGTCATCGTCTCTTGCATCTCCTGGTGGCGAATCTCGCCGTAGCAGGTCGCGCCCAACTCCTGGCGCTACCTGGTGGCATTCCTAGGGGAATGCCAATATGCCAATATAACCCTGACCCAAAACCTCTTTCTTTCTTGTTTCCGCCTCCTTAAAGGGTCGGGGGTGTACTTCCTGTCTGCCCGGAAGGGCTTCCGAGTCAACAAGGCCCCTTCCAATAATAAAGGTTGGAAGGGACAATTCTTCTTTGTCGGTTTCGAGAAGGACTGGGGTTTTGGGGTTCGATGGTCCGCAAGGATCATCGACAACACGGTGCCGCGCTTAAGCGCTCAAGAGCGCCGGGATCTAGAGAGGCTCAGGGAAATTCTCCCCTCCTCTCAGGCCATCCGGAACATGACGGAACGATGGCTAGTCGAGGCGGGACTCAGCCCATCCTCACTGGGTAGGTCCATGCTGACCGTTCCCTAGGTGTCTTTGTCGGTCATCGGACTCTAACCGTCTTTCTGTCTTCTGCAGAAATGGTGAACCTGCAGGCTCTCCGTGTCGGGCGGACCTCGACGCCCTTGTCTCCACGCCTCGCAGTAGGTCCACGGATCGGCACCAAGGACTCCCTGCTGGAGGTGGATGTCGGTCGTCCGAGGAAGAAGGCCAAGGTCGGGTCCGCGAGGGAGCTGAGAGGGCGCGCCAAGGTCGGAGTGCGGCCGCGGAGCAGGCCGGCGAGCGGGTGGGCCTCCCCAGCTCGACGAGGCAGGGCCCAGCCGGGAGGCGGCCGAGAAGGGACCACGCCCTCCCGTCGTGAGGGATCTCTGCCGCCTTTCGCCGGGCAAGGAGGAAAGGCAACCCTTCCTGGCGCGGGCGATGTGGGAGCTCCCTGCAGGGGAGGCGAGCGATCCTCTGGTCGCTCGTTGGGGAGGATTGTCCCGAGGGGACAAGGTGTGGGCCGGAGGAGATCTCTCGGCCACGTATCTGTGGGGTGCGCTGCACCCCGTCATGGCCCGGGACCTGTACAACCTCCCCTCGGAGACCCTCCTCGGGAAGTCGGCCAAGTCGCTGACGTGGGTGAGTGTCGCTTTTCCGCTCCTTCCTACCCTCGTGTTCACATTCGTTCTGACTTTACTATTTTTGTAGGGTCTCCACTACACTACGGCGCTGATGGACCGGGTTCGCGACGCCGGTCGGGTCATCGGGGGCCTGTGCGCAACTCCACGTTGCACCGCGAGCTGGACGAGGTCCTAGCCGGCACGGGCCCCACGGCAGTTGCGACGGTGGAGAAATGGGCGTTCGACCTAGATGCTGAAGTGGCCCGCCTGACGTCCGAGCTCCAAGCGACGAGTCGGAAGGATGACGAGCTACAAAAGCTGCTGAGGTTGGAGCAGACCGAGCTCCACCTGTAGAAGACGGAGGCCTCCGAGCTGGCCGCCCGACTAGAGAAGAAGGAGGCCAAGGTGAAGACGACCTCCGAGGCCCTTGTCGAAGAGAGGCGCCTCTGTCCGGAGAGGGAGAAGGAGGTGGTGGAGGCTTACAAGAAGTCTGAGGGGTTTCAACTCAGGCTAAACTGGACGGGCCATGTGTCCTATGAGTACGGGTACAGGATCGCCCTGGCCCGCTTCCGAGCGCGGCATCCGGGCGCGAGGGTTGAGGAGGATCCTTTCACCTCCTGTCCCGAGGATCTAGAAGTGAATATGCCCGAGGAGGTCCCCTTCGATGATAGCTTGGAGCAGCCGAAGGCCTGAAAAGAGGCCTTCTATATCTCATTACATCGCAACCTTCTCCCTAGGTCTGGTCAAGTCTTGTAACCAAAGCTTTGCTAATCAAGGTTCCCCTTTGCCAATACTTGTCACTATTGTGGGTTTTATACAAAGTATTTCCTAACATTCTGGATGTTCCATGTTCTCGGTAAGCATTGTCCTGACATTGTTGCTAATCTGAACGTACCCGTTCGGACGACCTTTACGACGCGGTAAGGTCCTTCCCACTTGGGGGCGAGCTTACCTCGTGTCCGGGTCGGGTCGCTTACCTCGGCTTTGCGTAGGACCAAGTCTCCTAACCCGACGGGCCGGGGGCGCACACCTCTGTTGTAGCTTTTGGCGACACTTCTGTTGTAGGAGAGGATCCTAAGGTGCGCGTCGGCTCGGCGTTCCTCGAGTAGGTCTAGCGCGGCTCGGACCCCATCGGCCGAGCTTGCCTCCTGAAAAGCCTCCACCCGAGGGGTGAGAAGGACTACCTCGGCGGGGAGGACCGCCTCAGTCCCGAATGCCAGGCTATAGGGAGACTCGCCAGACGCCGCCTTTGGAGTGGTTCGCAGGGACCACAGAATGCTCGGCAGTTCATCGACCCAGTTGGATCGGGCTGCGAGGGTCCTCTTCCTAAGTCCGTCTAGGATCGATCGATTGGTTACTTCCGCCAGGCCGTTGGTCTGGGGGTGGGCCACCGAGCTGAACCTTAACTGTATCCGGTGAGCCGCGCAAAACTCCGGGCGGCGCAAGCGAGTCCCGTTGTCGGTGATAATGGCTCTAAGCAGGCCGAACCGCGTCATGATGTTCCTCCACATGAGCCGCTTGACCTGGCGCCCCGTGATCGTGGCCAGGGGCTCCGCCTCCACCCACTTGGTGAAGTAGTCAACGCCCACTATAATGTACCTCCGCTGCCCGGGCGCCAGTGGGAAAGGTCCGAGGAGATCCATTCCCCACTGCGCGAAGGGCCAGGCGCAATCCAAAGGGGTGAGCGGGACCACTAGGTGCCGAGAGGCTCGCGCGTGCCGCTGACATGCGTCGCACCGACGCACGTAGGCCCTTGCGTCTCGGTGCAATGTGGGCCAGTAGTATCCCTGGCGGAGTACTTTGAATGCCAGGGCACGGCCGCCGATGTGCTCTCCGCAAATCCCGTCGTGGACCTCGGCGAGAACCGACCGGGCCTCGTCGGGATCAAGCGGTGTAAAGAGGGCGAGAAAGACCTTACGTAGGCGGTTGCGATCTCGCGATACCATACCTGGGTCCGGCGTATGCGTCGAGTTGCGACGCCGTCGGGGGGCAGGACACCATCTCGCTTGTACTGCAACATCTCCTGTACCCATGTGGTCGGGGCGGCAAGCTCGACCACCCCCACGGTGGCAATGGCTCGGTGGGGGAGCTCCTCGACCTCAGGTCCCTCGCTGAAGGCCGACCTTGAGGCTAACTTCGCCAATGCGTCAGCCCACTCGTTCTGGCTCCTGGGCACCCTAGATAATGTGAAGCGAGAAAAACTGGCAGCGAGGGCTCTTACCTCGGCTAAGTATCTTGTCATGACCGGATCCCGAGCTTCGTATCCCCCGCTGAGTTGTTCGGCGACTAGCTGTGAGTTGGTGAGGATGCACACAGCGTCCACCTGCATCTTGGTTGCCAATCTGAGGCCCGCCAGGAGCGCCTCATATTCCACTTCATTGTTAGTGGCTTTAAAGCCGAAGCGGAGGGAACGCTCGAATGAACGGCCATCGGGGGCCTCCAGCACTAGCCCGGCTCCCGCGCCCCTTGAGCCAGACGAGCCATCGACCCACAGAACCCACTCTGTTTCGTCCTGTCCGGGGCCTCGCTCATTTGAAGGGGTCAATTCCGAAATGAAGTCGGCCACAGCTTGTGCTTTGATGGCGGTTCTTGGCCTGTACTGTAAGTCGAACTCGGACAGCTCCACCGACCATTTGAGGAGGCGACCTGCTACATCGAACTTTGATAAAACCTGTCGGAGCGGTTGGTTGGTCATTACCTCTATCGGGTGAGCCTGAAAGTAGGGGCATAGCTTCCGGGCCGTGAGAACGAGAGCTAGGGCCAGCCTCTCGAGGGGTGGATAATGCTCTTCTGGCCCTCTCAGGATGTGGCTGGTGTAATAAACCGGCAGCTGTTCCCCAGAGGCCTCTTTGACCAGTACAGAACTCACCGTGTGTTGGGAGGCCGCCAAATAGACGTACAGCTTTTCCTGGGTGGAGACCGAGGCGAGATGAGGGAGCGAGGACAGATGTTGCTTGAGGTGCGCGAAGGCTTCTTCGCACTCTGTCGTCCACTGGAAGTTCCTCGGGCTCTTCAAGGCTCGGAAAAAGGGGAGGCATCGGTCCCCGATCGGGATAGGAACCGAGACAGGGCGGCGAGCCTCCCGTTGAGGCGCTGGAGCTCCTTGACCGATCGGGGTGCCTGCATGTCGATGATTGCCCGTACCTTTTCGGGGTTGGCGTCGATTCCCCTCTCGTGTATGATGAACCCGAGGAATCTGCCTGATGTAACGCCAAAAACGCACTTGGCGGGATTGAGGCGCATTCCGTACCTCCTCAACGTGGCAAACATTTCGGCTAGGTCGGCCAGATGAGCCGGCCCGGATCGGCTTTTCACGATCATATCGTCGACATAAACCTCCATGTTTCGCCCTATCTGGTGGGCGAACATCCTGTTCACAGTCCTCTGGTAGGTGGCTCCAGCGTTCTTCAGCCCGAACGGCATGACCTTGTAGAAGTAGGTCCCTTGGTTTGTAAGAAAAGCCGTGTGTGTTGAATCTCGGATTTTGATGATGAAGTCAATTGGTGAAATATTTGTGCTAATCCACTTTGTCAAGATAAGTGTGCAGGAACAACTACGAAGGGTAGAAAACATAAAGTGATTTACCGAGGTCAAGTCCGTCGGGGTTCAAGAGTTCATCTAAGTCCGAGATTTTCGGATGTGTTGCGGAACCATCAAAGATCAAATCGAGGACTTGCCGAAGTTTTGAAGTTCCTCTCGAGAGATCGTCGAAGGTTCGCGGAACTCACCGGATGATTCGGAAGCTAGCCGAAGACTCGTTGAAGCTTCGCCATACAATCCGGTGTCGAGAATCCACCGAAGCAATCCGAGGGAAGCATCGAAAGCTTGCCGGAATCTCGCCGGAAGTTGACTTGAAGCATGTCGGATCAAATCACAGTTAGTTGTGTTTTATGTTCGTAGTTTGCACATAAGTAAGGCAAGGATTTGAGGAAAAATCCTGCCTAAAATCAGTAGGGGCCAACCGGGTCTCTGCTGAGCCAAGTTAAGGCTCAAACAGGGCTCATTCGGCCTTGGCCGAATGAGAGGCTGAACCGCCCGGCTGGCGGTGGAACCGCAGCCGTACGCCCTGTTCTGAGCAGTCACTGGCGTGTAGCACCGCCTGTGCGCGGTGGAACCGCTGCGGGCAGTGAGCACCGCCTGAACAATCACAGTAGCACCGGGCCTGAATCGCGCAGCGGCGGCACCGCCTGAACGGGCTAACTGCACTCCAAATTGATTTTGAATTTGGAGCCCAATTTTGAATCCACTTTGGATCTATAAATACCCCTCCCTTTCCCAGGTGAAAGGGTAACCCTTTGAGCAAAAGTCTAAGTCTTGAGTTCTTGAAGTGTGTTGTAAAGTCTTGCTTTTGCTAGTGTTCACCTTCTTCCCTTTCTTGAGAGATCTTGTACAAGTGTGAACATCTTGTAAAGGGTTGTAAAGGGTGTTTGATCCTTCCCCTTCAAAGAGATTGCTAGTGGAAGCGGAGCCTCATCGTAAAGGCTTCAAGAGTGGATGTAGGTCATTTGACCAGAACCACTATACATCCTTGTGTCCATGAATGTGTGAGTGCTTACATTCTTGAAGTATTTCTTTACCTTGCTGCAAGTTATTTAGTTCATACTTATTTCCCTTAAGCAAGCAATTACTTTCAAGCTCTCTTTCTTCAAATCGAGATCTTCCCTACAGTGAGTTTTATAAATCAGATTCAAGAATACGGTTTTAATCCATGCACTAATTCACCCCCCTTAGTGCCTTTTAGATCCTTTCTATTTGTATCAGAGCAAAGTTTGCTCTCATATTGGTTTAAAACTCAAATGAGATGGCCTACTCGGTATGCAAGAAGGTCTCTCCATTACTCGTCCACCTATGTTTAATGGGTGGATTATACGTATTGGAAGACTCGTATGAGGATTTTCTTATTTCCATGGACTTGAACTTTGGAACATTGTTGAAAATGGCTTTGCAAAATCCTCTCTTCCGATGAGTGAATGGAATGAGTCGGAGAAGAAGATTTTGCTCTCAATGCAAAGGCTATGAATGCCTTATTTTGTCGCTTGACAAGAATGAGTTTAATCGGGTTTCTATTTGTGAATCGGCATTTGATATTTGGCGCACTCTTGAAATCACTCATGAAGGCACTAGCCAGTGAAAGAGTCCAAAATCAACATTCTTGTGCATTCTTATGAACTTTTTGGATGAAACCAAGTGAGTCCATTGGAGACATGTACACCCGCTACGGATGTCATCAATGGACTAAAAGCTCTTAGTAAAGGTTTTTGAATTTTGAATTGGTAACCAAAATTTTAAGATCCCTTCAAAAAGTTGGGATCCAAAGGTGGCGGCCATTCAAGAGGCCAAGGATCTTAAAGTATTTCGCTTGAAGAACTTATCGGATCTCTAATGACTTATGAGATGACGTGCCATGCTCATGAAGAGCTTGAAAATACCCTTCAAAGAACAGGAAGGATATGGCACTTAGAACACAAGAAGACCACTTGAAAGGAACATCAAGTGATGAGGACAGTGACAAAGATATTGCTCTTCTAACTCGAAAGTTTAAGAAATTTATAAGAAAGAACAAATTCAAAAATGACACAAAAGGCAAATTTGAACACAAAAGGACCAAGTCCTTTGCTATGAATGCAAGAAGCGGGACACTTCAAGAATGAATGCCCTCAAGCCAAGAAGAAGCAATTCAAGAAGAAAAAGAGCTTTGAAGGCCACGTGGGATGATTCAAGTGACTCAGGAGTTGAAGAGGCTAGCAACAAAGAGGAGGCAAACTTAGCACTAATGGCATTTGGAGAAGAGGTTAGTGAGTTACTTTATGAAGAGTTATCTTTTGATGAACTTTCTATGGCTTTTCATGAGTTATTTGATGAATGTAAAACTATTAGTAAGAAGTTCAATTTGCTTAAAACGGAGCATGCTTTGTTACAAAGTAAGTTAAATAGTCTTCTAAACCCTTCTCTACCCCCATGCTCTAAGTGTGAAGACTTAGATGCAACAAAGAGGAGAACTTGCTACTCAAAGAGACTCTAAACAAGTTTAAGGTCGGTAGCAAGGGCTTGGACATGATCCTTGCTAACAAAGATCACGTCGGAAATAGAAGTGGAATCAGATTTGTGAGAGGTTCTCATCAAAATCCCACCACCTTCATTAAAGGGCCTACATTGCATGTATCACCACATATGAAATGTAACTTTTGTGGCAAAACGGGACATGTTGCCTACAAATGTCCATTCAAGAAAATTGATCCACAAAAATTGATATGGGTTCCTAAAGGAACCATAAAGCGATTCAATGATGAATTGCAAAGTAAGTAGGTCATTTTGTAAGGCACCCAAAATCAAATGGGTACCTAAAAACCATCCTCTTTTGTAGACAAACTCACAAGCTAGGAGCAAGAAATGGTATCTTGATAGTGGATGCTCAAGGCACATGACCAGAGATCCATCTCATTTCTCTATGCTCTCTAGCAAAGAAGAAAGGATATGTCACCTTAGGAGACAACAACAAGGGTAAAATCATTGGCAAAGGAACCATAGGTAACAAATCTAATTTTTCAATTGATGATGTGCTACTAGTTGATGGCTTAAAACATAATCTTATAAGTATTAGTCAACTATGTGATAAAGGTTATGTTGTTAGATTTGAATCTAATGTTTGCATTATTGAAAAACCCAACAACAACATATCCATGATTGCTTTAAAACAAAACAATGTCTACACCATAAATATTGATAAACTAAGTAATGAAATGTGCTTTTCGGTTTTGAATGATGATGCATGGCTTTGGCATAGGAGACTAGGCCATGCAAGCATGAAACTAATCTCTAAGATTTCATCTAGAGATTTAGTAAAGTATCCCAAACACAAGATTTTTAAGGATAAGGTATGTGATGCATGTCAACTAGGAAACAAATAAAGACTAGTTTCAAATCAAAGAATCAAATTAGCACCACTAGACCATTGCAATTGATCCACTTGGACTTATTTGGACCAATTGACATAACAAGTCTAGGTGGTAGCAAATATGCCTTTGTAATTGTGGATGACTATAGTAGGTACACTTGGACCTATTTCTTAGCTCATAAAAGTGATTGTTTCAAATGTTTCTCAAAATTTTGTAAACTCACTCAAAATGAAAAAGGCCTCATGATTTCATCAATTCGTAGTGATCATGGAGGAGAATTTCAAAATCATGACTTCAAAAGTTTGTGAAATAAACGGATACAATCACAACTTCTCTACTCCAAGAAATCCACAACAAAATGGAGTAGTGGAAAGAAAAAATAGAAGTTTGCAAGAAATGGCTAGAACCATGTTAAATGAATATAATTTACCTAAATACTTTTGGGCCGAAGCCGTAAATACGACTTGCTATATTATGAATAGAGTTCTAGTGAGACCATCCCTATCTAAAACTCCGTATGAGTTATGGAATGATAAAAAACCCAATGTTTCTTATTTTAAAGTTTTTGGTTGTAAATGCTTTATTTTAAATGAAAAGGATGCCTTAGGGAAATTCGATGCAAAATCCAATGAAGGCATATTTCTTGGTTATTCTTTGGTTTCGAAGGCTTTTCGTGTTTTCAACAAAGAACCTTACTTATTGAAGAATCAATTCATGTCGTTTTCAATGAAATTTCAGAATTCAAGAAGAAAGATTTTGATGATGATTTTGGTCTTGATAATTTGAATTTGAATGAACCCTCTCCTCAAAACAACAACTTGGATGCATCTTCTTCCCAAATTTCCTTACCCAAGGAATGGAAATGCGTAGATGCTCATCCCAAGAGTTAATTATAGGAGATACATCGAAAGGGGTTCAAACTCGCTCTTCTTTCAAAAATTTTTGTGCCCATGCGCTTTTCTTTCTCAAGTTGAACCAAAATGCATTGTTGATGCCCTGAAAGATGATTCTTGGGTAATGCAATGCAAGAAGAATTGAATCAATTTGAGAGGAATGAGGTGTGGAAGCTTGTTCCTAAACCTAATGACCACTTAGTTATTGGTACTAAGTGGGTCTTTAGAAACAAGCAAGATGAATCTGGTATCGTGGTTGAAACAAGGCTAGACTAGTGGCCAAAGGTTTCAACCAAGAAGAAGGTATCGATTATGAAGAGACCTTCGCTCGGTGGCGAATTGGAAGCCATTAGGATGCTCCTTGCCTATGCTAGTAGTAAAGATTTCAAATTATTTCAAATGGATGTCAAAAGTGCATTCTTAAATGATTTTATTTCCGAAGAAGTGTATGTCGCACAACCACCCGTCTTTGAAAGCTCTCTATTTCCTAATCATGTGTTTAAGCTAACCAAGGCTCTATATGGTCTAAAACAAGCCCCTAGGGCTTGGTATGAAAAACTTAGTCATTTTTGATTTCAAATGATTTCACTAAAGGCAAGGTTGATACTACATTGTTTATTAAACATTTTGAAAATGATTTTCTTATTGTTCAAATTTATGTTGATGATATCATTTTTGGGTCTTGTAATGAATCACTATGTGAATTATTTGCTAAGGATATGAGTGATGAATTTGAGATGAGCCTAATGGGAGAACTAAATTTCTTTTTAGGACTACAAATCAAGCAACTAAGTGATGGTATATTTCTAAATCAATCAAAATACACATTGGAATTATTAAAGCGGTTTAACATGGATGGCTCAAAGATGCTAGCACTCCTATGAGCACCTCTGTTAAATTAGATATGGATGAAAATGGAGAAAGTTTTGATCAAAAAACTTATAGGGGCATGATAGGTAGCTGCTTTATCTCTGCACGACATCATGTTCGGTGTAGGGTTATGCAAGATTCAAGCTAATCCTAAGCTATCTCACTTAAAAGCTTCTTAGATACCTTAAAGGTACCCTAATCTTGGATTATGGTATCCAAAATCTGATAATTTTGACTTGAAAGGAATCTACTTAAAAATATCCCTATAAAGTGTGATAACACGAGTGCTATTTGTCTAACAAAATCCAATTCAACACTCTCGAACTAAGCACATTGACATTAGGCATCATTTTATACGTGATCATGTAAGTAGTAGAAATGTCACCCTTGAATTTGTTGATACAACTCATCAATTAGCGGACATTTTACGAAACCCTTAAATGAGGAACAATTTGATTTTATTAGAAGGAATTAGGCATGTTAAACTGCCCAAATAAATAAGTTCTATTTGATGATATCTTTCCTTGAAATCATGGTTTTCATTGATTTGAGTTTGATTTTTGGATTCATCGATTTGATTTTTTTTTTCTCCTCTGATCTTATATTCATCGATTTGACTTCATTCCTTCTCTAAGTTTTTTTTTTTAAAAAAAAAACCAACCGAACAAGATAAACCTGCAGACTTTGTGCTCTTTAGCACTGAATGGCACCGCTGGGTAGTCCGCCAGCGGTGGAACACTTTTGGGTGTAACCTCCTTTAATAAGGGTGAGTTAGCCTCCAACACCTTCTAAACTCCATTTTGCTATCCATTCTTCCCTCTAGAAGCCTAAGAAGGAGAACTAACCTTGTTCAAGCTTCCTACATCTCAAGGGCAAAATCTAAGGTAAAAACAGAATTATTCTCTTATTGTCTAGTGTCATTCCTTTCTTCAATTGATTCATTGTTCAATCCTTTCAATTGTTTAATTTTCACTCCTTTAAATAGAAATGGCTCCTAAAAGAACATCAAGAGACAAAGGAAAAAGGATGGAGGTAGATTCATTTGACCACACCTTGTTTAAATCACAAGAAGCTTCCCTTAGATTTTCTGAATTTGGTTCTAGATTCATTCATAAGGAAAAATATGTTGATTTGAATCAATTAGGAACCTAGAACCTATCATGTGGTTTGCAGACTTAGAAGCCTTACCCATTTTGCAAATTACTGAACCTCTTTATCCACGCTTAGTGAAACTATTCTATGCTAATCTAAGCGTAAATGATGATGGCTTGTCAACTTATCTTTTAGGGAGATTCAAATATGTGATAATACTATATGCTCATTGATTGGCATTGTTGAAAAAGAACTAGGGTGCTACTTTAGAGGAAAGTGGGATACGGACGCAGTTGGTGCCACCCACTCTGAAGCTTTAGAAGCAGTATTTACAAACCCAAATTTGGGTATAATTTCCAAGAGTTGTGAACATTTACTACCTTTTAACTCTAAAATTTTGCATCACATTCTAATTAGCATTATCATTCCTAAACAGTTTCATCATGATGAGATCAGTTTCACTGAGTTAGGTACCTTATTATGGATCATGACCCGACAACCTTTTTGTTTTGGTTACCTAATCAGGCAGCACATGATAGAGGTCCTTTCTAAAGGATCAATGTTACCATATGGAGGTTTAATTACTAGACTACTGCATGCCCAAAATATTAACATTCCTCCAGATGAAGAAGCAATACAAGTGGAATTTAATATCATTGATGTTAAATTACTTAGGCGACTTAGGTGTGTATTCGAACATGGAATAGGGTTAGACAACCTAGGAGATGTGATATTCTTCCCCCACCGGAGATCATCCTGAAACACCAGTCCTTAGGAAATGAATCTACTCCTCCCGATCCTTTTATTTGCGGCTACATGGTGACACTTCTGCTCCATCTTAACGATCCGATCATGAGAGAGTTAAATGAAGTAAAACTACAGCAACTTGAAATTTTGAAGGAAATGCGGAAGATGAACCTAAAGATCGATCATATGTATAGGCATCTTGGCATTCCTCCTGAGGAGTAGCTTGCTGTATTTCTTTTTGAACGGTGTAAACTTATGTTGACATGTATGTTGTATTATCTTCATTGCATCCAGACATATATGTTGCATTACATCGTCTTGGCCACTGTGAAATGATTTTCGACTTTCTGATTAATCTCCTTTTCTACATTTATGATATATTTGACCAACCTTTTTGTTACATATGAATCCCTTGTTTCCTTTTGTTGATGACAAAGGGGGAGAAATAATGTGTGATGATAGTTGTTAAAATGCCTATTTAGGTTCTTTATAACATGTTTTTAATTATGTATACTTCATTGATATCTTTGATACCTATTTGACATCTTCCGTGCTTTACAAGCTATTGCAAGTTCAAATGCTTATTTCGGATCTTGATATCATGTTTTTAACTATGTATACTTCATTGATATCTTTGATACCTAGTTGACAACATCAACTTTGAAGATTAATGTTATTGTGTTGAATTCAAAAATTGAATTCAAGCAATTCTTCTTTATGGCATATAGATAGGGGGAGTTAAGAGTAACTCCATCACCATTTGATTGTCATCATCAAAAGGGAGATTGTTGAATCTCGGATTTTGATGATGAAGTCAATTGGTGAAATATTTGTGCTAATCCACTTTGTCAAGATAAGTGTGCAGGAACAACTACGAAGGGTAGAAAACATAAAGTGATTTACCAAGGTCAAGTCCGTCGGGGGTTCAAGAGTTCATCGGAAGTCCGAGAGATTTTCGCATGTGTTGCCAGGACCATCAAAGATCAAATCTGGGACTTGCCGAAGTTTTGAAGTTCCTCTCGAGAGATCGTCCAAAGGTTCGCGAACTCACCGGGATGATTGAAGCTAGCCGAAGACTCATTGAAGCTCGCCATACAATCCGGGTGTCTTTGAGAATCCATCGAAGCAATCCAAGGAAGCATCAGCTTGCGGAATCTCGCCGAAGTTGACTTGAAGCATGTCGGATCAAATCACGATTAGTTGTGTTTTATGTTCGTAGTTTGCACATAAGTAAGGCAAGGATTTGAGGAAAATCCTGCCTAAAATCGATAAAGGACCAGCGGGTCTCTGCTGAGCCAAGTTAAACTCAACAGGCTCATTCGGCCTTGGCGATGAGGCGGCAATGAACCGCCCGGCTGGGCGGTGGAACACAGCTGGGGCGGCGATCACGCCCATTCCTGACGGTGGCACCGCTATGCAGCGTGCACCGCCTGACCGAAAGCGGTGGAACACTTTGGTGGCGCAACGATCCCATACACGATACCGCCGAGTGTGGCACCGATCACAGTGGTAACCGCTGTAAGCGGTGGCACCGCACTTCAAAGGGATTGTGACACTGCACCACAACGGTGTGGCACGCCTCGACCAGATCTTGGAACTCCAAATTGATTTTGAATTTGGAGCCCAATTTTGAATCCACTTTGGATCTATAAATACCCCTCCTTTCCCGGTTGAAAGGGTAACCCTTTTGAGTAAAAAGTCTAAGTCTTGAGTTCTTGAAGTGTGTTGTAAAGTCTTGCTTTTGCTAGTGTTCACCTTCTTCCATTTCTTGAGAGATCTTGTACAAGTGTGAACATCTTGTAAAGGGTTGTAAAGGGGTGTTTGATCCTTCCCTTTCAAAGAGATTGCTAGTGGAAGAGCGGAGCCTCATCGTAAAGGCTTCAAGAGTGGATGTAGGTCATTTGACCGAACCACTATACATCCTTATGTCCATGAATGTGTGAGTGCTTACATTCTTGAAGTATTTCTTTACCTTGCTGCAAGTTATTTAGTTCATACTTATTTCCCTTAAGCAAGCAATTACTTTCAAGCTCTCTTTCTTCAAATCGAGATCTTCCTACGAAAGTGAGTTTTCGCAAATCGGATTCAAGAATACGATTTTAATCCGCTGCACTAATTCACCCCCCCCCCCTCTTAGTGCCTTTTAGATCCTTTCAGTGTGCTCTTGGTCCTCGGGCGCCATCCTGATCTGATTGTAGCCGGAGAAGGCGTCCATGAACGAGAAGCAGGCGTGCCCGGCGGTTGAGTCGACCAGCTGGTCGATCCTCGGGAGAGGGTAGCAGTCCTTTGGACACGCATGGTTGAGATCGGTGTAGTCAACGCACATCCTCCAGCTACCATTAGATTTCTTTACGAGGACTACATTTGACAACCATCGGGGGTACTTAACTTCCTCGATGAAGTCTGCCGCCAGGAGCCGTTCTACCTCCTCTCGAACGGCTTGTTGCCGCTCGGGAGCGAATAACCGTGGCCTTTGCTTTACAGGGCACGCAGTCGGAGAGATGCGCAAGTGGTGCTGGGCTACTTTCGGATCGACGCCTGGCATTTTAGCTGGGGACCAGGTGAAGACGTCCAAATTTTCCTGAAGGAGGTTGACGAGCTAAGCCTGTTCATGTTCGTCAAGTTCGGAGCCGACCCCAACCGTCCGGTCGGGACGACTCCCTTGCAGGGGCACATTTAGCGTAGGCTTCGTTGGCTCAGGGCGCTGGGTCGACCGCTTGACTTCTCGGGGGTCGTCCAGGGGTTGTTCCGGCCTTGTCCTCTTGTGCAGGGAGACCGCCGTCAGGTAACATTGCCTGGATTCGCAGGGCTCCTCGGACTTCCCCGACTCCGGCACGGGTCGGGAACTTCAGGGTTCGATGATAGGTGGAGATGACTGCTCTGATCTTATTGAGAGTGGGTCGCCCTAGGATGGCATTGTACGCCGTGGGGAGGTCGACCACTAGAAAAGTCGCCCATCACGGTCTTCGTCTTCGGCGCATCCCCGAAGGTCAAGGGAAGGGTGACCACTCCAAGTGGCGAAATCGAGTTCCCAGTGAACCCCATGAGCGCTGAATGCATGGGTTCCATAGCACCATTAGGAAGCCCGAGCTTCCGAAAGGCGTCGAGGTAGAGTACATCGGCCGAACTCCCGGTGTCAACCATGATCCTTTTCACATGCGCGTTGGTGATTCTGGCCGATATCACCAGCGCGTCGTCGTGCTCGGGTTATCCCGTCCCCTCAGCCGGGAATGTAATTTTTGGCTCGGGGGCCAGTTCGTGCCCGCAGCGCGATGTAGCGCACGTCGCCTTCCGCCCGGATGTGCTGCTACCCCCGGATGCCGGTCCACCCGTGATTACATCGATGCGTCGCTCGATAGGCCCTTCGGGACGGGGGGAGGGCTCTCGATCCTGCTAGAGGTAGGGGCTCAAATGGCCTCAGCGGATCAGCTCTTCGATCTGCCGCTTCAGCTCGCGACACTCCTCGGTGTCGTGTCCATTTTGCCGATGGAAGCGACAGTATCGAGTTCGATCCGCCAGCGCGCAGATTTTTCATAGGGTGGGGAGACTTGAGCAACCCCTTCTCCTTTATCTGGAGAAATATCTGTGTTCGAGACGTACCCGGGGAGGAGGTCGGGAGCTTCGGCGCGGGATGATCGACGCGATCTACCCTGCGCCTCGGTTGAGCGGGCTGTTGCCCGCGGGGGGGCTCCGGGCGTCCCCTCTTGTGTTCTTCCCTCCTCCCCGACATCCAGGCCTCCGCCGAGACGTACTGGCTCGCCCGTTGGAGCATATCCACGACCGAGGCTGGGGGCGCTCCTGGCGACCAGAAAAACCTCGAGGGGCGTAGCCCTACCATGAATGCCTGCATCAACAGCGAAGGGTGAGCGTCTGGCAGTCTCCGTATCTCTGTAGTAAAGCGATGCACGAAATGGGAGAGAGGTTCATCCTCCCTCTGGTTCAGCCCGAGAAGAAGGGCGATGGATGGCTTCGGGCGGGCGCACGCCAGGAAGTGGAGCTCAAAGTCCTTGGCGAGTTGTTCGAAAGAGAGGCCGTCCGGCCTTGCCGCTATACCATGCACGGGCTGGGCCCCTCAAAGTGGTGGGGAACGCCCTGCACATCAAGGCATCCGCGGTCCCGTACAGCGCCATCTGGGCCCGGAAGGCAGCGACATGATCGGCGGGGTCGCTGGCGCCGTCATAAGAGTCGATGGCGGGGAGGCGAAAGTTCGGGGGCACAGGATGCTCTTGTATCTTCGATTCTGACTAGGGACCCCTTATGAGGCACTCCCGTGTTCCTCCTTTCGAGGATTTCCCTTTGCATTGCGTCCAGCCGTTGGATGGGCTGGGCTCGAGTCTCGAGGTCCAAGATGCCTCGAGCTCGGTCGAACGATCAGTTTCTCGGGCCCGGTCTGCCCAAGACCGGGTGACCGAGGGTGAAGTTGGTGGCGTGGAAGCGCGATGGGCTCGAGGGTGACTCATGCTCTTTACTCATGCACGATATGTCCGCCCATCTTCGGGAGTCCATGGCTGTATCATTCCTACGGGCGCACTTTGGTGAGTGAGGTCGCGGAAGGCCTCCGTCGTAACGGGGGAAGAAGTGCCGGGGATGTCCTCGAGAGGGAGTAGTCCCGGGTCGTTGAACAAGCGCCAATAATGCTCTTTGCGGTCCTCCATTCGACCATCGAGAAGGAAGCACTAGTCTTTTCCTTTGATGGAGTCCCTCGCCGGGCAGTCCTGTGATCTCTCAACATAGCCCTCCTTCTAGCGCCAATCTGTTAGTGTCCAACTTTTCACCGTGATCCGCGGTGGAATCTCTCTCGGGAGCTCTCGGGATCGCCGTGTGGTTTGGGCGGATGCGAGAATCGCGGATGGGTCAGACTCCAAGAGGTCGAAGAAGGTGGCTGCCACGTTTGCCTCGATCCTAAAGGTGGTCGGGTCGAACTCCGCCGACCTCCGAGCTCAAGTCAGAGGAATGAGGTGCTCTTTCACAGGAAGTAGAAGTGGCTGAGTTGCCGTTGTTACCACTTGGCTTCTCAGCTTATATACAGAGGCAACTTTGTCTTTGGTTGCGTTTGAGGAGGTCATGCAGTCCATCCTGCAGATGGTGGCGTCCTCGAGACTTGTGGAGCCTAAGGAGAATAGTTGGGATCACCTCTGATCAACTCTGATCGTGAGGAGTGGGAGTGTCATCTGCGTCATGGGCTCGTGTCACATCGCTCTTATTACTCATATCACAACCTATGCTCCATTGCCCATCTTAAGGTCCATCTCGCCTCTGTTCAATCTCCTAGGTCCTGCCAGAACCTACAATGAATTGCAAATATGATAATCACTCCGGGTATCTAATACCCATGTGTTATCATAAGGTTCTGACAAATGAGGCGATCATGAATGTACACAGAAGCTTCTCTAAACTTTTGTTTCGCCCTCTCTACAAGGTACTCTTTGCAGTTCCTCTTCCAGTACCCATCTTTGTCGCAGTGGAAGCACTAGTCTTTTTCCTTTGTTGGGTCTTTCTTGGCAACCTTTGCCTTACCCATTTTGCCCTTGCCCTTGCCTTACCCATTTTGTAGGGTCTTCTCAGTCTTCCTTTTCTTTCTGGTCTCACCAGTGTAGAGAATCGGCTTCTCTTTATTGAAGGTGCTCTCTGCTTCTCTCAATATATTGAGGAGCTCTAGGAGGGTCACCTCAAGTTTGTTCATATTAAAATTCATTATGAACTGAGAAAAGGAATCTGGTAGGGACTGAAGTACAAGATCCACACATAGGTTATCCTCTAGGACCATTCCTAGACCTGTGAGTTTTTCGATCCACTCAATCATCTTAAGGACATGGTTCTGAACCGGTGTCCCCTCAGTCATCCTAGCACGGAAAAGACTCTTTGATATCTCATATCGCTGAGTTCTTCCCTATTCCTCAAATAGTTTACGGAGATGTAGGAGTATGGAATTAGCATCCATATTTTCATGTTGTCTCTGTAACTCAGTAGTCATAGAGGCCAACATATAACACTGAGCAAGAGTGGAATCATCTAAGTACTTCACATAACGAGCGATCTCATCCTCGCTTGCCCCTTCGTCGAGCGTAGGGATCATTGTATCAAGGACATACACGATTTTCTTCGCCGTGAGAACGATTCTCAGATTACGAAGCCAATCCGTATAATTTGGACCAAGCGGTTGGCATCAAGTATGCCACGTAAAGGATTTGAAAGTGACATTTTTTGAAATAAAAGATGTAGCATAAATAGCATGCAGACTTTGCAGAAATTTAAACAATTAAGATAAGAACTTCTATATTAATGTATTCCCACTAATTTTTCGTGAGACACACAACACCCACCGGAATGTGAATCGGAGACCCCCGGCGGATCTCTAGTGGGGATCAGGATCCAATCGGCGTCTTAACGTAACCTCGAGGGACTCGACCAATCACGTTAAAGTCTGTAAATGTAGGCAACTCTTGTCAATCACAACTCCTTGTGATTCCCATCCTGTTCGTCCTCCGAACCACCATAGCCTCGAGGGACTCGACTAACCATAATGTTCGGTTAATTCATTAACATCGTTACCAGGTGAGTCTGATTAGGTGATATACTCTCGAGGGACTCGACTAAGCATACTATGTCCTCAGGTCACCTCTGACATCTCTATGTCGTAGATAAGATGGCGAGACGATATGAGTCTCGAGGACTCGACCAACTAAACCTACACCGGGAATCGGCTCCTAGCTATAACGATGGAAGGCCACGTGGGTCAATCTAATTACTTCACGTTTACCGACTTAATATTATTAATGGAGAGGATTTTTGATTTGGACTCCTAACATAAAGTGTATTTTGGTAATTATGTCAAAAGGGACAGAATCTGAAATTTTTGAAATTCTAAGGGGTATTTTGGTAATTATGTCAAAAGGGATAAAATCTAAAATTTTTAAAATTTCGAGGGGCAAAACTGTCTTTTGTCCTAATAACCCTAATACATCACCCTGCGCCTGCGGCCACCGCACCTTGCCGGTGGCGCCCCTTGCTCGCGGAGGGCGCGTGCGCCGTTGCCCATGGGAGAGCGCCACCGCCGCGCCTCGGCGCTGGCGCGGCATAGTGACCGCAAGCGCGGGCGCGCCTCGCGTGGGCGCCAGTGCGGGTGGCGACGCCGTCCTCGCGGCGCCCGCTGCCCAGCGGCGCCCGCGCTGCCCGCATGCAGTGCGGCGCCCTACGCTTGCAGCCCCCGCGGCTTTGCAGCTGCCTTGTGCGCAGCCAGCAGCGCAGCGACCAAGCAGCAGCGCCGGCGCAGCAACGGTTTGGCCTTTCAACTGCTTTTTTAACGAATTTTGGCATCAAAAGTAGATCTAAAATACAACACACGTAGTTTAAGATTCGATCTTCGCATGAACAACCTGACTCTGATACCACTGTTGGGAAATCCGTCATGGGAGAGCGATATCACATGCGCAGCGGAAGAACAAAACAAAACACCCCAGATTTCCCATAGAAAGTTTCCATCATCGTGCGAAGATCGGTGCGTCAAAAACAAATCCACAAAACTACATGTGTAAAAGAAGATACCTAGGGAGATCGTATATCCCTGAATTCCTATAGATCTGTGGGAGAGGATGAAGGAGGTCAAGCGTCCTCCTCTCTAGCGGTATCTATACGACAGGGATTGCGACGATGCACCTCTCTCTCTGAGGAGAAGAGAACAAGAGGTGGCTACCAAAAACCCTCAGCCTATAGAGCTCTGGTTCCCTCCTATTTATAGAGGCCCCATGAAAACCCTAATGGATCTTTTGCCCTATTGGGTATTGGATCTCCATCCAATTACCCAAGCCTCTTGAATTAGTGGGTCTCTACCCAATAATCTCTTATTAGCAATTATTGGATCTCATCTCAGGATCTAATAATTCAGGGGCTTAATGGATATCCAATAAGACAAGGGGTTCAACGGATATCTCATATCTGAACCTCTACTCGTCGCAATACCTACCATATGTGTGTAATCCTCTAGGCCCAATATCGAGTTGCCCGTGAGTCATACTTGTCAGAACTCCTTCTGACTTAGTGAATTATTATCTCTATAATAATTCTCCCAACTCATCGATTGTAGACATACCAGGCCACTACGCCGTGGCCCCAGACGATATAGGGGAATCCAATCCTTTGGACCTATCTATCCTCAGTTACCATGTATCTATAATCTCTCATCCATCTAGTATCCTAGAGACCCTATACCAGGCATGGTGCTGTCAGGCCCATACGGTCTCTCCTCGAGTCTTGCTCTTGTCGGATTTTCCCGAAGAACTCTTTCTCTCTCAATCCAAATAACCTTGGCCAAGGATTTGTTCGAGTAAGGACACATGGGATATTCCTCTCATGATACCGAGAGCGGATGATCCTCTATTAACACTCAATAGCCCTCGTAAGGTTGACTACCACTCCCAATGACCTGTACTAGATATGGAACTTTTCAAACCTATAAGTCCGGTATCAAAGAGTGGAGTACTCATATAGGACATCCTTTGTGTCTTAAGTCTAAGGACCAGATACACTACTGGGACTACAGAATCACTGTCTGACGTGAGGTATCAATAACCATTCAGCATTTCGTAAGTAGATCAATCAGTGAACTCATTCTCCAATGAGCACCTGCCTGCACTTAGTGTCCCCACACGAGTGGCTATGAGACTAGCTACCTCCATCATATGATCGGGTATACAGCACACCAGTCTATCCGATTATCTCGATGTCCTTCTCGAGTAACCTATGACCAGGATAATTTAGAGTTTGTGTTTAAAGGTGAATCGGTCTCATTATCGTAATCTCATCACGATCAAATTCCCATTGCATGCATCCAAGGACATCATATACATCTAGATAATGTGAGATAATGCCAATAATTATAAGCAAAGAGATTGACACAACGTGTTACAGGTGCAATCACTCATGTGATTGGCTTGTAGAGCACCTATAACTAGCACAAAGAACATGAAGGATGATACTTAGAACAAAAGAAGACCACTCGAGCGAAAACTCAAGTGATGATGATGAGTTTGAACTCCTCACAATAAAATTTAAAAAGTTCATAAAACAAGAATCTAAGAATAAAAATGAACTTAAAAATGATAAAATAATTTGCTATGATTGTAAGAAGTTAGGGCACTTCAAAAGTAAATGTTCTCAACTAAAGAAGAAGCTATCAAAGAAGAAAAAAGTACTTAAAGCAACTTGGGATGAATCGAGTACATCCGAAGATGAGAACCAAACCAATGAAGACGAAGTAGTAAACTATGCCTTGATGGCTCTCAGCGATGAGGTATGTGACTCAACCGAACCCCTTTACCTTATAATGAATTACTTAGTGCTTTCATGATTTATATATAAAATTAAATTAGTTGGTAAAAATATAAATTATTAAAAAGAATCATGCTTCTCTTTCTAGTAAATTTAAAAATAAAAAATGAGCATGATAATTTTATGTTAAACTCAGTACTAAATGTAAGGAATTAGAGTCATTTAAAAGAAAAATATTATTTACAACAAATATTAGAAAAATTTAAAATAGGTAAGAAATCATTAAACATGATTTTTGCCAAGTCATATATGTAAAAAGGAGGGAATCAGTTTTGTAGGTTGAAACACTTAACGAAAGTCAACTACATTTGTTAAAAGACACACACAACATGTTCACCTTAGAGATAAATATAATTTTTTATGAAAAATATAGTCATTTAGCTTATAAATATTCATTTAAAAAATATAGCATACATAAATTAATTTGGGTTCCTAAAGGAACCATAATTGATTTGATGCTAAAAACTAAGATAGATAGATCAAACCATGAAGGACCCAAAGTTAAATGGATACTTAAAACAAACCTATCATTCTTATAAAAATATTTCCAAATAAGACTTAGGAGCAAAAGATAATATCTTGATAGTGGATGCTCAAGGCATATGACCGAAGATCCAACACACTTCACAAAGCTTACTAGCTGAAACAATAATAAAAGAAAGATTATTTGAATTAAAATTATTAGTAATAAATCCTTTGATTGAAGATGGTTTATGGTTACATTATTGATCTTGATGATTTTTGTGATGCAACTTGTTTTTCGATTTTAAATGATGATACATGACCTTTGTATGAAAGACTAGAGCATGCTAGTATAAAAAACAAATTAGAACTAAAGAGCTTTACTTATTTTTAATCTTATAGGAATCTATTGATGTTGCTTTAATTGAATTTTTTGAATATAAGAAAAGTGATTTTGATGATGATTTTGGATTTGATAATTTGTTTTCTTATGATTCTTTTTACTAATGAGATGATTTATCCAATCGAATCATTTATCGGTGTTTACGACTTGAGATGTATTTTATATGAAATATTTTGCTTGATTCTCATATGATTCTCTTTTTTAAGAAAATATTTATCCAAACGAATCTTGATATCTTCACTTAATATTTATGAATTGAGATTTATTTTATATGAATCAAGATTTTTTATTAATTATGCTCCTATGATTCTCCTTAGTATTTACAAAGGAAAAGATTTTAACCATGATATATCACTAAACTTCTTAATGTTTATGACTTGAATTTTATTGTGTATAATTCTCTTGTATTGATAATTTGTATACCTCATGATATGATTGAATCATTGATGTAAAAGAGAAAAATTGTACCATCGTATTCTTCCCTTCCTCTTGATAATGACAAAGGGGAAGAGAAAATTATTAGCCTGCACATCTCAAAAGTGAAGCAAAAATTACTAGCTTGCAAATTTCAAAGGAAGCATAAAATTGCAAGCTTGTAAATCTTAAAGGAAAAAAAAACTTGCTAGCTTGCATATTGCAATGGAAAGCAAAAATTGGTAAACTTGCATCTCAAAAATAAGCAAGAATTGCTAGCTTGCATATTTTAAGAGAAGTAAAAATTGTAAACTTGCACAACTCAAAATTTGTTAGCTTGTATGTTTCAAGAACTTGGTAGTTGTACTTTTCTCCTTTTTGTTGATGACAAAGGGGAAGAAATTATGATGATGATTTAAAATTTGAATTATGTATGGTACGATGTACTTTGATGTTTTAAAATAATAATTTATAATTATATATCTTGATGTTTTATTTTAATATGTCATATAGATAGGGGGAGTTTGGTTACAACTCCATCATCAATTAGTTGCCATTATAAAAAAGGAGGAGATTATTAAATTTTAAATTTTGATGATAAAATTAATTAATGAAGTTATGATCTAATAAGTGTTTAAGTGATATAGGACTAACTTCGATCATGGAAAGATAAATCGATTAAAATAGGAGAATTAGACATTGGGCGGGAGAGCATCATGTTAGAAGATTAGTCGACGTGTCGGCAGAAGGACTTCGTGCCATGAGTTGGGCATCGGTGGAAGGATCGGATATTGCGCCAAGGAGATCGAATGTTGCGGGAAGTCAACATGTTGATCGGTTAATCACCAAGGAAGAACGATGCGCTAAAGGTTGGACGGCGTCGAGATAAACTAATGACATATTGGACAACATAGTATTCTTGTAATCATTTGTATCTTGATCGAGTGTCGCGGAAGGACCGTGCCATGAGTTCGGGCATCGGGCTAGAAGGATCTGACATTACGCTAAGGAGATCAAATATTGTGGGAAGTCAACATGTCGATCGACCAATCAACCAAAGGAGAGAACGATGCACTGAAGGTTCAGACAAAGCGCTAGATAAACCAATGACATGCCAGACAACATAGTATTCTTGTAATCATTCTCTTGATCGAAGTAGTTTAGGTTGTAATTAAGTTGGTTTTGGGTGTAACCATGCTAACTCAAATAGGGCCTAAGTTGGGGTTGATTTGGGCCCATTAGGAGGCCCATTCAGTGGCCCATAAATTGGGTCAAGTGGCGACATCGCCAAACTGGTGGTAGAACCGCCTATGACTTAAAAAAATGAAGTACACACAGTCTCAAGCTGTTAGGTGGATAGTATCACCCAAACTGGGTGGTGGTACCACTAGCACTTAATGTTGACAGGCGATGGTACTACCCAAGCTGGTGGTAGTACCGCCAGAGCCTGATCTCCCAGGCTCTGCTAGGCGGTAGTACCGCCTAGTGCAGGCGGTGGTACCGCTCATACTCGGAAGACCTAGAAATTTAAAACTTTGGCTCTATTTTAGAAGCCATTTGGGGCCTATAAATACCCCACTCTTTCTTGCTTGAGGTAGTAAGAAAATAGAGAAAAAACATTACGATTATAAGATTATAAATTTTCTTAAAGTGTTAAGTCCCTCCTCTTAGAGCTTAGAGATTATCCTAAGAGAGGTGTGTGAGGGATCCTTGCAAAAGAGGAGTGTAAAGGTTCTCTCCTGAGCCTATGAAAAGGAGAAATAGTTATAACAAGAAAGTCGTTGGCTTTTGCCTATTGGAAAAAAGATTGGTACTAGAAGCCGGTAGCCTCAAGTGAAGAGGAATCGGGAGTGGACGTAGGTCAGAGGACCAAACCACTATAAATCTAGTGTGCTCTTTTCCTTGTTGTTGTTTCTTCATATTGCTTACTGATTGGACTACTCATTACACTTTTCTCACTTTTCAAGTTAAAAAAGTATTTTTAATATAATTTCATCGAAACAATTTCTTAAATCGATATAATTTTTTGATAGTAGTGTCATTTACGATCCTAACAAAGAAAATAGCTAAAAACCAACCGTTAGATCTCAGATTTTGATGAGGAAACTAATTGATTGTGTTTTGTTGTTATTGATCAGGATTAGACAATTGACACAAGATGAATCAGCATTGCGTCGGAGGATATCATGTCAAGAGATTGTATGCGTCGGAGGTCTGCAGTCGATGTCGATAGAAGGCTTCGGACATTGGGCATCGGGCCAAGAAGTGTGGTGTTGTGCTAAGGAGATCAGAGTTGTAGAGGTCAACCGTCAATTGGGCAACAGTCATAAGAGAGGGCGGTGCGTTGAAGAATTGGGCCGAAGCACCGACCAATGACATGCTAAGCAATAGGATGTTGATTCATGTAATAATTATCTAGATCGAAGTAAGGTTAAGATTTACTTAGTGTGCAGGATTAACTACGATAACGATGAAGATATAAAGTGAAACAAAGTGCCAGAGTCAAGTGCGATGGAATCGTTGGGAGTTCGAGAGTTCAATGGAAGTCCGAAGATTGATTGGGAGTGCTGTTGGAACTAGTCAAGAATGAGTAGGGAGCTTGACAAAGGGTTTTTAGAAGTTCACCAGAAAGATTCGTCGGAAGTTTGTGGAGCTCGCCAAGAAAGATCGGAGCTTGCCGAAGAAGCTCGTCGAACTCTTCAAGATCATCGTGAAGTCCAAGAGCTTACCGGGAGTCCATAGAATGGTGTCCAAGGGTTTGTTAGAAGACCATTGGAAGTTCGTCGGAAGCTCGTCGAAGGAAGTCTTGTTGTACTGGACTTTGTATTAGCTTAGGAAATATCTTTAATTTCATAGTTAACATGTAATTAGGGTTAGGATTAGGTGTTAATCCTATAACCTTGGTAGAGGCCAAGCGGGCTCGTTAATGGACCAGATTTGGAATAGATTCAAGGCCCAACCAAGAGTCTTTGGACCTTGTCTAATGATGGCATTACAGTTAGAGGCGGTGGAACCACTTGGGTTCGACTTCTAGGTTATGCATGAGGATTTGAAGTAATGATGATTTGAAATCCTATGTTTTGGAATAATATGTTTTTGGTCTTGATGATTTTTATGATGAAACTTGTGTCTCGATTTTAAATATTGATACATGTTTTTATAAAAGACTTAAGCATGCTGACATGTAACAAAATTACAAAATTTGGAATTAAAAGAACTTTAGCTACTTTTAATTTTATAGGAATTAATCTACGTTGCTTTCAATAAATTTTTCAAATGAAAGAAAAGTGATTTTGATGATGATTTCAGATTTATACGATGATGCATGGCTTTCGTATGAAAAACTTAAGTTTGCCTATATAAAATAAATCGCATAAATTGAATACATAAAATAAAAATGCATGCTTTTTAAAAATTGCTTTATCTCTAAAGTTTTTGATTTTTCAATAAGAGACAAGTGATGAGTCTATATACACCATTATTAATAAATCTCTAGAACTATGAAAGTGATTTTCATGATTTGAATTTGAATGAGTTTTATCAAAATCATGATCTTGATTTTTTCGAGACTTATAACATGAAATCCTTTATGAATCAAGATCTCTTATTATGTGTTCACGTATCATTCCTTCTTATCATTTAAAAAGGAGAATTATACAAACAACCCATGATCTTGATAATTATAACTTGAAACTTTTATAAATCAAGATTGTATACCATGATTCTTCTATTTTATCAAAAGAGAATTAACCAAATGAAATATGACTTGTCTCTTGATTTCTTGGATTTACAACTCGAATTCTTTGTGTGAATCAAGATTTTTGATCTCCTAAGATTTTTTTTTCTTATTATTTACTAAGGAGATTTTTCAAAATGATTCATAGACTTTTAATTTATGTATTGATCCTAACAATTGATATACAAGTTGGTGTCAAAAATGATTCATGTCTTTTGGTATTCATGAATTGATCTTTATTGATTTTTCATATTAATATCTTTCATGACATGATTCCTTTATATTTATGCTTTATATACCTCATGATATGATTGAATCATTGATTTAACTTTATTATTAATTTTTGTCATAACTTGAAAATTGATTTTTGTGCCATTTTATTCCTCCCTTCTTTTTGACAATGATAAAGGGGGAGAAATTTTGCTAGCTTGTACTTTACAAAAGGAAGCAAAAATTGCTAGCTTATGTATCGCAAAGTTTGCTATCTTGCATATTTCAAGGAAGCAAAAATTTGCTAGCTTGCACTTCTCAAAAGAGAAGAAAGAACTTGCTATCTTGAACATCACCAAAAATTTGCTAGCTTGTAAAGGCAAAACTTGCTTACACTTCTCAAAAGAGAAGAAACAAAAGTTGTGAGTTTGGAACATTGCAAAGAGAAGCAAAGAGTTGCTATCTCAAGAGAAGCAAATTTACAAACTTGCATATCTCAAGAAGCAAAATTGCACATCTTTAAAACTTACTATGCTTGCATGTTGTAAAGTGATAAATTGCTAGCTTGTATATTGTAAAACCTGCATATCTCAAAAACTAGCTAGATGCACTTCTCCTTTTTGTTGATGACAAAGTGGGAGTAGTATAATTTCATGCATTGAATGTTGAATTGAAATTATGATTATGCATGATTTTATGATGGCATATTACTTTGATTTTTTGAATTCAAAAGTTCCATCAATATGGCAATATTGACAGGGGGAGTTTAGTTTAAACTCCGTCATCAATTGGTTGTCATCATAAAATGAGAGATATTATTGAATCTCATATTTTGATGATGAAACCAATTAATAGTGTTTGTGATCTAATCTACGTTTTGAGTGATGTAGGACTGGCTTCGATCAAGAAGAGATAATTGAAGCAGGAGGAATGAGACATTGAGTCTCAGTGAAATATGTCAGAAGATTGGATATCGAGTCGGAAGATTGGTCGACGTATCAGCAGAAAGCTTTGGGCCATGGGTTCGGGCATCAGGCCATGGGTTTGGTCATCAAGCCAAGAAGAGTGAAATTGTGCCAAGGAGATCTGAGTTACAGAGGTCAACTATCAATTGAGTAATAGGCCACAAGAGAGGAGCAATCAAGAATCGGGCCAAGTATCGATGGACCAATGATATGCTGGATAATAAATTGATTCACGCTTTGTAATAATTGTCTAGATCGAAGTAGGTTTTAGGTATAACTGCGTTGGAATTGGGCCAACTCAATTAGGGGCCAATTAAGCCCAAGTTTGGGCTGTGTTGGGCTAAGTGAAAAGCCTAAATAGTGACCCAACAGGTGAGTCAAGTGGTGGCACCACTAGAACAAGTGGTAGAAACGTTGATGGCTCCTGGCCTCCAAGACATTCTCTAAGACTGGTGGTACCGTTAGATTGGGCGGTGGAACCGCCAGTACCTTGAAGGCTCGAGGTGACTCAAATTTTGGCTACAAGTTTAAATTCCCTTGAGGCCTATAAAGACCTCCCTGGTTAGCATACACACCAATTGAGAACAAAAAGAGGAAAAAATCTATTATAATTGTGTGAAAAATCCTCCCCTCTAGCTTTAAGTATTGGTTAAGTCTAAGAGAGGGGTGAGTGGGCTTGTAAAAGGTTAACTCCTGAACTTGTTAAAAGGAGAAGAGGGCTATAAGGGTAGTTGGTCTTCGCCCATTGAAGGAAGACCGTTAGTGGATATCGGTGGCCTCGACGCAGGAGCAATCGGGAGTGGACGTAGGTTAGACAACCGAACCACTATAAAATTGGTGTGCCTCTCTTTCTCTGCTTATCTATTTATTTTACAACTGCTCTACTTCCACATCACTCACTTGTAAATATTTTTGAAGCTAAACGTCTTTACCAAAATATATTTTCATTAAACGAAGCTTTTCATCAATACGATTTTCTAAAATTGATGATGATTTACTGCTACACTAATTCACGCCCCCCCCCCCCTCCCCTTAGTGCCGACTGTGAACCTAACACTAGTGACATCTCCATTGCATTTTGACCGTGTGGCAATCGATACTCATCTACCTGCGCGCGGGGCATAGACGAATGAAGCATAGCTCTAGAGTAGTCTGTCACCTAACACTCTAAAGTCTACTGATTTTACTAAAATTGGTATGCATTGGTTGGATCTGGGCCTTTGCCCCTAATATAATCTCTGCTACACATAGCTTCCTTTGGTAGCACTACAATATATTCTTTAAGAGTATTTGCCTATGCATCCTCTTGTCTTATGCCAAGGACTTTTAATCCCAATTTTGCTTTCGTAAGTTGAGTCACCTTAGTCCCTTTATCAATTGCTTTATTAAGATAAGGTGCATGTGCCTCGAAGCTCCCTTTAACTTTGGTGCCATGCAAGATGAGTTTGTTCTATCATAATGAGGGATCCATGAAATAACATGATCTCACTCTTACCTTTATAAAAGTTCATATCCTTGACTCTATCCATGTAAAACTTCATGCCTTCACTCCATATTTCATCTTTTATGTCGACTCCCTTCATATAGGTTGGGTACTTTATTAAGTTTCACCCAAATTACTCTACTCCTCCGTTTGCATTAAGTTGATGGTGGCTTTCACTATTCTATGGGTCAATACTCCATTGAGTCTAATCTCCACTGACTCTAAGTGTGCCTTCGTTTGGTATTACCTAGGGTCATTACCCTACTTAATTTCACATTTCATTCACTAATGGATTGTTAGGAACAAAATGGTACTAAGAGGGCGGGGGGGGGGGGGGGTCTGAATTAGTGCTTTGGTAAAATTTTAATAATTTTAAAATTTTCATTCAATGAAAACTGATATCAAAAGTGTGCTTGACTTAGAGTAAGTGTGATAAGCAATTAAATTAGAAAGCAATATCAACAAAGAGTAGAAAGTAAATGCACACCAGATTTATAATGGTTTGGTCATCGCGACCTACGTTCACTCCCGATTCCTCCTTCACAAGGCCATTGGCTTTTCCTAATGATCTTTTTCAATAGGCAAAGATCTACCACCCTTTACAACTCTTTCTCCTTTTCACAAGTTTAGGAGAAAATATTTATAAGTCTCACACCTCCATTAGATAGAAATCTAAGCTTTTGAAGAAGAGGGGAACTCTCAATACTTTTTAAGATTACAACTTTGATTCACTAGCTTTTTTGTTCGCTCTATCTTATGCCTACCCAGTAGGGATGAGTGGGGTATTTATAGGTCCCGAATGGCTTAAAAAATAGAGCTAAAATTTAAATTTCTGGATCTTTCGAGTACAGGCAATACCACCACTTGCACTAGGCGGTATTATCGCTAGCCTGGGTGGTACCACCACCTGCCAGCATTAAGTGCTGGTAGTACCACTACCCAGTTTGGGCGATACTATTGCCTAACAACCTAGGAGAATGTGTACTTTTCTAGGTTATAGTAGTTCCATCGCCAATTTGGTGGTACCACTGCTTGACCCAATCTGTGGGTCACTGAATAGGCCTCCCAATGGGCCCAAATCAGTCCCAATTTAGGCCCAATGGGTCCTTAATTGAGTTAGCATGGTTACACCTAAAACTAACTCAATTTAGAACTAACCATCGACAATCAAGACATAAATAATTATAAGACAGAATTTTATGTTATCCGACATGTCATCGGCTCATTTGAACTCCGGGCGCATCATACTTTCCTTTGGCATAATGCCCAATCCTTTGGTATATTGACTCCTAGAACATTCGATCTTGGCACAATATCCAATTTTTTCGACCTAATGCCCAATTTTTACTCGCCCAACATCTGATTCTTCTACTTCAATTGTTTTACCTTTTCATGATTGAGGTTAGTCCTGCATCACTTTTTTGAAAATGCAAATTAGATCATAAACTTATTAATTGATTTTATCATCAAAATCTGAGATTCAACAATCTCCCCCTTTTTGATGAGGACAACCAATTGATAACAGAGTTTAACTAAACTCCCCCTATCTATATATGTCATATCTAAATAAACTTGAATTCATAAAATGATAATCTTTTAATCATTATATCTTTGAATTCAAGTCGAAACAATTTTATTGGGTCTAGTTGTAGTAAGGTATATAGTAAACTACCTATCATCCCTCTATAAGTTTTTTATCAAAGCACTCTCTTTCATTATCCATGTCTAATTTTGTAGAGGTGTTCATTGGTGTGTTAATGGCCTTAGCAATATCCATATGAAATCATTTTAATAGATCCAAAGCATATTTAGTTTGACTAATAAAAGTTCAATCACTTAATTGCTTAATTTGTAATCTTAAGAAAAAAGTTAATTCACCCATTAAACTCATTTCAAATTCTTGACTCATGCTTTTGGTAAATGATTCATACAAAGATTCATTTGTAGAATAAAAAATAATATCATCAACATAAATTTAAATAATAAAAATTATTTTTAAAATATTTAATAAATAATGTAGTATCAACCTTACTTTTTGAGAAGTTATTTTGAATAAAAAAAACTAAGCCTCTCATACCAAGCCCTAGAGGCTTGCTTCAAACTATAGAGAGCTTTAGATAATTTATAAATATAATTTGAAAGAAAGAGTATTTTCAAATCCAAGTAGTTGTTCAACATATACTTCTTCGGAAATAAAACTATTAAGAAATATACTTTTAACATCCATTTAAAAGAACTTAAAATTATCACAACATGTATAGGCAAGAAGTATCTTTATGGTTTCAAGTCTTGCCGCAGGAGCGAAGGTTTCTTCATAGTCGATAACTTCTTCTTGGTACCTTTGGTCACTAATCTAGTTTTATTTCAAACCATAATATCAAGTTCATCTTGCTTATATCTAAAGATCCATTTAGTATCAATTATAAGATGGTCACTAAGTCTAGGAACAAGCGTCCATACCTTATTTCTCTCAAATTGATTTAACTTTTCATGCATCATAAAAAACTCATGAATCATCATTAAGAGTATTATCAATACATTTAGATTCAATTTGAGACAAAAAGATCGTATTCGCATTTTTTTTTAAAGAATGAGTTTAAATATCTTTTGATGTATCTCTAATGATTAAATCCTTAGGATGAGCATTTATATACTTTCATTCCTTAGAGAAGGATGCCCTAGAAGTAGATGCATCCAAGTTGCTTGAGAAAGGAGAATTTTCATTTAAATTCAAATTGTCAAATTCAAAATCATCATCAAAATTATTTTTCTTAAATTTAGAAGACTTATTAAAAATAACATGGATAGATTCCTTAATAACCAAAATTCTTTTATTGAAAACACGATAAGCTTTAGAAATGAAGGAATATCAAATAAAGATGCCTTCATCGGATTTTACATCAAATTTTTTTAAGGCATCATTTTTACTTAAAATAAAATATTTATAACAAAAAACTTTGAAATACAAAATATTAGGTCTTTTGTTGTTCTACAATTCATAAGGAGTTTTAGAAAGTAGTGGTCTTATGAGAATCATGTTATGACATAACATGCCATGTTAATAGCTTCAACGTAATAGTATTTGGGTAGACTATATTCATTAAGCATGGTTCTTATCAATCTCTTGTAAACTCTTTTTTTTTTCTTAACAACTCCATTTTATTGTGGATTTTTTGGAATAGAGAAATTATGGTCGTACCCATTTAACTCATAAAAATTTTAAAAATCATGATTTTTAAATTCACTACCATGATCACTACGAATAGACAAAATTATAAAAACCTTTTCATTTTGAACTAGTTTATAAAATTTTAAAAATATTTAAAACAATCACTTTTATATACCAAGAAGTATGTCCAAATATATCTACTATAGTCATTAATAATCATAAAAGCATATTTACTACCTCTTAGACTTGTGATGTCAATTGGTCCAAATAAATTTATATGAATTAATTGTAATGGTCTAGAGGTACTCACTTGATTGTTAGGTTTAAAGCTGCTCTTTATTTGTTTACCTAGTTGGCATACATCACAAACTATCTTTGATAAATTTAATACTAAGCATTCCTCTTATGAATTTTTTAGTTATAATTTGTGAGATTAGTTTCATATTTGCATAACCTAATAATCTCTTATGCCAAAGCCATGCATCATTAGTTAAAATCAAAATGTAAGTTTTATTACAAAATCATCAAGATCAATAGTATATATATTATTATTCCTTAAGACAATCATTGATCTATTTTTGTGTGGTATCTCTATAATGTAAGCATTAGATTTAAATTTGATGTTATAACCCTTATCACACAATTGACTAATGCTTAGTAAGTTATGTTTTCAACTATATACTAATAACACATCTTCAATAAAGAGGTTTGATTTATTACTTATATTTCCTTTGCCAATAATTTTTCCTTTGTTATTGTCTTTGAAGGTGACATATATTTCATCTTGGCTAGTGAGCTTAAAGAAATGTATTGGATCTTCGATCATGTGCTTTGAGTATTCACTATTAAGGTACCATCTCTCACTTCTAGCTTTTGATTGTAGACATATCTACAAGAAAAGAGAGTTTGCTTTAGGTACCCATTTAGCTTTGGGACCCTTATGAAAAGATCTACCTATCTTGACTATTAACATTAAGTTATTTATGGTTCCTTTGGGAACCCAAACTAATTTGTGTGAGCTATATTTTCTAAATAGATATTTATAAGCATAATATGCACATCTTCCATAAAAATTGCATTTAATTCTAGGGGGGATATGTAGTGTGAGTCCTTTAACAAATATAGTTGGATTTTATTAAGTATTACTACTTACAAAGCTGATTCCTTCTTTTCTACAAACATGACCCTATTGATAAGAATCATATTTAATAATTTATTATCAATTTTAAATTTTTAATGTTTGCTGAAATGATACATTTTCCTTCTTAAGTGAATCTAACTTTTCACACTTAGTGCAAGGAGTTAATGAGCATTTATCATACTCATTTTTTAATTTATCAAATTTATTTGAGAAAGATGCATGATCTTTTTAACAACTTATATTTCTTACCAACTATTTTAATCTCATCATACAAATTATGGAATACATCAAGTAATTCATTATACAGTAAAGAGGATTCGTTTGAGTCGCATACCTTATCATTGAGGGCCATTAGAGCGTAGTTTACCATCTCATTTTTATTGGTCTGCTCATCATCTTTGGATACACTCGATTCGTCTCTAGTCGCCTTGATTGCTTTCTTCTTCTTAGGCAGCTTCTTCTTCTTCAGTTGAAGACATTCACTTTTGAAGTGCCTAGGCTTCTTGCATTCATAGTAGATCAATGTGTCCTTTGTGAGTTCGTTCTTATTCTTGTTATCTTGTTTTATAAGATTTATTTTATATTTTAATATTTTTTAAAATTTTCTTGTGATGAGTGCCAAGTCATCATCATCATCACTTGAGCTTTTGGTCGAGTGCTCTTCTTTTGTTCTAAGTGTCATATCCTTCCTATTCTTTGGAATGTTATTCTCATGTTCATCATGTGCCTTGCAAAGTCATTTTATAGGTCATTAATGACCCTATATGTTCTTCAAGTGAAAAATTATTCAAGTTCTTTGCTTCTTAGATTGCAGCCACTTTTGGATCCCAACTTTTGGGAGAGTTCTTAGAATTTTATTAACAAGTTTAAGATTAGTAAAACTTTTACCAAGAGCTTTTAAACCATTGACAACATCCATAAAACGAGTGTATATGTCACCAATAATTTCGCTTGGCTTCATTCGAAACAATTCATAATTATGCATAAAAATATTAATTTTAGACTCTTTAACTCTACTTGTGCCTTCATGTATAACTTCGACTACATGCCAAATATCATATGCAGTTTCACAAGTAGAAACACGATTAAATTTATTTTAATTTAAAGCACAAAACAAGACATTCATTGCTTTTACATTTAAAGAAAATATTTTTTTTAAATCATTCCATTTATACATTGGTTTAGAAGACTTTTGAAAACAACTTTCAACCACATTCCATAAGTCAAAATCCATGAAAATTAAGAAAATCCTCAAACATGTTTTCCAATAAACGAATCATTCCGCTAAACATAGGAGGATGAGTGATAGAGTGACCTTCTTAATTCCAAATAAATGTAATTTAATCTCTCTTAGGTGTTAAACCGATTAAGTAAAATGTGGCTCTGATACTAACTATTATGATCAAAGTGCCATTAAGAAGGGGGTTGGGAGGGGGGGGGTGAATTAGTGCTTTCATAAAATTTTAACAATTTTAAAAATTTCATTCGACGAAAATCAATATCGAAAATGTACTTGACTTAAAGTAAGTGTGATATGCAATTAAATCAGAAAGCAATATCAATGAAAAGCAAAAAGGAAATGCATACCGAATTTACAGTGGTTCAGTCATTGTGATCTATGTCCACTCCTAATTGCTCCGTTGAGACCACCGGATTTTATTAATGATCTTCTTTCAATGGGCGAAGACTAAATACTCTTTTACAACTCTTTCTCCCTTTCACAAGTTTAGGAGAAAATATTTACAAGTTTCACACCTCTTAATACTTTTCAAGACTACAACTTTGATTCACCAGCTTTTTAGTTCACTTTATCTTATGTCTACTTAGCAAAGATGAGTGGGGTATTTATAGGCCCCAAATGACTTAAAAAATAGAGCCAAAATTTAAATTTTTGGGTCTTCCAAATGCAGGTGGTACCACTTTGCTTCCAGGCGATACCACCACCTACTAGCATTAAGTCTTTGGCGATACCATCACCTAGTATGGACGGTACTATGCGACAACCTAGGAGAATGTGTACTTCACTTTTCTAGGTCATAGGTGGTTCCACCACTAGTTTGATGGTGCCATCGCTTGACCCAATCATGGGTCACTAAATAAGTCTCCCCAATGGGCTCAAATGAATCCTAATTCAGGCTTAATGGGCCCTTAATTAAGTAGCATGACTACACCTAAAACTAACTCAATTTAGACCTAACCTTCGATAATCAAGATGAATAATTATAAGACAAGAATTTTATGTTGTCCAGCATATCACCAGCTCATTCGAACTCTCGGAGGATCGTGCTTTCCTTTGACGTAATGCAACATCCGATCTTAGCACAATGTTCGATTCTTAGGTCCGATACACGATCTCGACTCGGCCTAACATCTGATTCTTTTGCTTTAATTATTTTACCTTTTCATGATTGAGGTTAGTCCTACATCACTTTTCTCAAAACATAAATTAGTTCAAAAACTAATCAATTGATTTTATCATCAAAATCTGATTTCATTATCAAAACCTTATGTAAGATCATTTAATGACTCCTTATCACTCACTTGGGTTATTGAGTTTATGGTGTTATCATCTTAAGTCACTCTCTCAGTATGTGTGGTCCAATACATATAATTCTCCCTCTATAGAATCAAAACTTATCCCTCTTAGATATTTGTCTCATTGGAGTAATCTTCTTCTTTACATCATTCTCTATGAAAGTTTCAAAGACCATCATCCCCTTGGACTACTTTGTCTTACTAAATAAAATACACTATTCTATCACTATAAATGCATTTGCTAGTTTGTGACTCTTCACCAATATAAACCCTCATTACACCCCTCAAGGCCTAGTTACATGTTGAACCTATTGCACACTTTAGCCTCCTAGAGACATATCATTCCCAAGCTGAAGAGAAAGTTTCATGCTCCATGGCACGAGATTCAATTGCCTTAGAATAGCTATAGATAGTCCATCATTCACATGTAAACCCTTGCAATAGTATTAAAATCTTTAAGTTAACAATTCCCCTCTCCTTTGTGAGCTTTGCACAACTCTTTCAATCATTGAGCAATCTATCCCTCCTTATATAGTCTCATCCTTTGCTAAGCATCCTCTCTTATCTTGAGCATTGTTAAGTTATTTGCCATGTCAAGCCATAGATCAAAATCGTCCATCCTAACCTTTGTGCATTATGCTTTCTTTCTAGCTCGCTTGTCTTGTGGTGTCTCTAGAGTGATGGGTTGGTCATTCCTCTGAATACTAATCTCGGATATTAGCTTATCTGAGTGATTTCTTTCCCTACATCTCTATGCCTATTTCAATGATCATACGTGTTGGTTGCCCTTAATATAGCCTTACTAGGTCCCTTACATTTGCATGCAAAGTATTTCTAAGTGTGCTTATCTTGCTCTAATATCATATGTCATGAACTTAGCTGATTTTGCCTAAGTTGTAAAGCACTCTTGCATATCTATCCTCAAAGGGTCAATCTCCTCAAAATCTCTTATTGTCTGTCCTATAAGGACCTACAAAAGAGAAGACAAGTTAGAGAAAATGTTTAACTTATGATCCTATAAGTAGATATTCCAATAGACACTTGATAGGCAATGCAAATTATAAACATAAACATCGTAAGCTCTGGATAATTATATGACATAAGGTCCATAATAGTCCATCATAGTTAAAAGTTCCTAAAAGTGCCCACATGACATGTTATGAAATAAAATAACAAACTAGCCTTAGACAATACCCCTAAGGCCCATCTAGCTATGTGCTAGCTTGGTAGCCCCATGGTATTGTGTTGACTAATACTTTGTACTACACTATGGAGCTTAAAAACCCCCCAAAATGGCTATATTGATGATATATTTTTGGATAGTTATTTTTATTGAATCTCGAATTTTGATAATAAAATCAATTGATAAAGTTATGATCCAATGTGCATTTTGAGTGATATAGGACTAGCTTCGATCAAGGAGAGACAAATTGATTGAAGTAAGAGAAATTGAACATTGGGCCAAAGTGAACATGTTAGAAGATTGGACGTCGGGCTGAAGAACTAGTCGACGGTCGTGTGAAGGTTTTGTGCCATGAGTTTAGGCATCGGATCAAACATTGCACTAAGGAAATTAGGTGTTGTAAGAAGTCAACATGCAGATTAGGCAATACGTTGAAGGAGAGGATGATGCGTCGAAGGTTCGGATGAAACACCGGATGAACCAATGATATGCTGAATAATATATGATTAATGTTTATAATCATTTGTGTCTTGATCGAAGTAGTTTAGGTTGTAATTGAGTTAGTTTTTAGTATAACCATGCTAACTCAATTTGGGGCATATTAGGCCAAAGTTGGGGTTATTTTAGGCCAAGAGAAAGGCCCATTTAGTGTCCCAAAAGTTGAGTTAGGCGATGGCACTACCAAACTAAGTAGTGGTACCATCAGAAGCTCAGTCTCCAAGATTGTGTCAAGCGATGGTACTACCAGACTGGGCAATGGTACCGCCTAGTGTCAATCATGTGATGGTACCGCTAGTATCTCGAAATCCTGGAGTGTTTGAAATTTTAGCTCCATTTTTGAAGTCATTTGGGGTCTATAAATACCCCAGCTATTCCTGCTTGAAAAGCATAAATTAGAGCAAAAAAGGGGCTATGATTCTGAGTGAAAAAGTTATAAAAAAATACTAAGTGCCCTCCTCCTACTTAAAGTTTTATGATCATACTAAGAGATGTGTAAGGCTTGTAAAAGTTATCTCCTAAACCTGTGAAAAAGAGAAAGAGTTGTATGGGTCATTAATCTTCACCTATTGAAAGAAGATCGGTAGTGGAAGCCAGTGGCCTCGACGGAAGAGGAATCGGGAGTGGACGTAGGTCGGGATGACCGAACCACTATAAACTCAATTTGTATTTCTTTCTTTACTATTTACTTTCACTATAAACTGCTTTACTTATTACATTCCTATGAACGTTTTAAAGTTTAAACACATTTCCGATACAGGCTTGATTAAATGAAGATTTCAAATCGATGAAAATTTTAATGAAAGCACTAATTCACACACACACCCCACCCCACCCCCCTCCCCCGCTCTCCTAATACCAATTTTCAATTTTGGTCCTAATAGTTGATATCAGAGCCAAGTTTCTCTCATTTGGTTTTATACCCAAGAGAGACTTAATGACATTTCTTGGCATTCAAGAGGGTCACTCTATCATTCGTCCTCCTATGTTCAATGGGACAGACTACACATATTGGAAAACACAAATGAGAGTTTTCTTGCTTTCTATGGATTTGAATTTATGAAATATTATCGAAAATGGTTTTCAAAAGGCTTCTAATCCAATAAACAAATGGAATGATTTGGAGAAATTTTTTTTTTCTTTGAATGCTAAAGTGATGAACACTTTGCTTTGTGCCTTAGATAAAAATAAATTTAATCATATTTCTATTTACGAAACTGTACATGAGATTTGACACACTCTTGAAATTATACATGAAGGCAAAAGTAGAGTTAAAGAATCAAAATTAATCTTTTAATGCATAATTTTGAATTATTTTGAATGAAATCAAGCGAAACCATTAGAGATATATACACCCATTTTATGGATGTCATCAATGGTTTAAAAGCACTTAGTAAAAGTTTTTCGAATCTTGAACTTGTTAATAAAATTTTACATTCTCTTCCTAAAAATTGGGATCCAAAAGTAACTGTTATTCAAGAAAGAAGCAAAGGACTTAAACTATTTTCCTATTGAAGAACTTATCAAGTCTTTACTGACCTATGAAATGACTTATTTGGAACATGATGGATATGAGAATAATCTTCCAAAGAATATGAAAGATTTGGTACTTAGAATAAAAAAAGATTACTCAAGTGAAAGCTCAAGTGATGATGATGATGACTTTGAATTCCTTACTATAATATTTAAAAAGTTCATAAAACAAGAATCTAAGAATAAAAACAAACTTAAAAGGATAAAATAACTTGCTATGAATGTAATTGATCGAGGTACTTCAAAAGCAAATGTCTGCAACTTAAGAAGAAGGCCGTAGGAAACTTGGAATGAATTAAGTGCATCGGAAGACAAAAACAAATCAATGAAGGCGAGGTGGCAAACTACGCTTTGGTGGCTTTCAACAACGAGGTATGTGACTCACCCGAAATCCCTTTACCTTACAATAAAATTACTTAGTGCTTTTCATGATTTGATGAATTTAAATTAGTTATATATATAAATTATTAAAAAAATTATCATGACAATTGCATGTTTTATGATAAAGGAACAAAATGTTAGATTTAAATCTAATGCTTATACACCAAATAAGAATAATTTTATATATGTTTATCTTGATAATTTTTATGATAAATCTTATTTTTTGATTTAAACATGATGCATGGTTTTAACATTAAAACTTGGGCATGCTTATATGAAATCAATCGTTTGAATTGAAACAACCGAAAAGAGGAAAGTATTTTTTTAAAAAAATTTCTCAATCTCTAATGTATCGAGTTTTCAATAAGAGATTGATAAATCTATTTATGTCATTTGAATCTCTTGAAAGTGATTTTGATGATTTGATCGTTTGAATTTGAACGAGTTTTATCCAAATTATACACTTGATACTTGAAATTTTTTATGAATCATGATCTTGATGGCTTGAGATTTCTTATGCATAAATCGAGACCTTTTATTTATTCTCCCATGTCTCTTCTTTTTACTATTTACTATAGAGAAGTTTTTATCATAATCATAATCTTGATTTTGTTAGGATCAAGAACGAATGGTTTTGAAAGTGATTTCAGAAAAGTTTGTACGATGAAAATATTTCGTTTGATGAAAATCATTTCAGAAAGACGTTTGACTTGAACAAGATTATAAGTGAGTAGACAAGAGGAGATTGGACAATTGCAATGAAGTAATAGAATGTAGTGAAAATAAAATAAGCACAAAGAAGAGAACATAGCAATTTTATAGTGGCTCAGTCATCCGACCTACGTCCACCCCCGATACCTCCTCCAATGAGGTTACCGGCTTCCACTATTGATCTTTCTTGAAGGGCAAAGATTAATTAACCATTTACAAAACTTTTACAAGTGGCTCACTCTCATTTTATAAACTTTTACACTTAGAAATGGTGGAGGTGAACTCTTAATTTTTGTAAGTTATTTCACTATAGTTTTGGTTTAGTTTCTAGCACTTCTCTGTGTGGAAATAGTTGAAAAGTAAGGGGTATTTATAGGCTCCAATTAGCTTCAAAAATAGAGCTAAAAAAGGTTTCATCCTGGGTTTCCGAGGTCCTAGTGGTACCACCACTAGTTCTGGTGGTACTAACGCCAGTTCTGGAGGTACCACCGCCAGTTCTGGCGGTACCACCACAAGTTGATTTTGACATTAGGCGGTACACCACCACCGTGGTATTATCGTCAAACAGAGTGCCAAGTACTGGAACTGGGCGGTACCACCGCCTAGGCTTTTGGGAGACTAAGCCCTGGGTAGTTCCACTGCCCCAATCTGGCAATGCCATTGCTATATAAGGTTCAGCAACTTATTTGAATCATGAATTCGACCCAAACCAATCCAATTACAGGCTCAATTGGCCCCTAACAGAGTTAGTGGGATTACGTCTTAAACCTAATCCTAATTATATGCTAACAATATTAATTAAGGCATATACTAAAGAAAAAACAAGTCTGGTAAGTCTAGGTTTCTTCTGGTTAGTTTCTGGTGAACTTCCGGTGGACTTTTGACGAACTCTCGGACATCTTCCAATGGACTCCCGGTAAGCTCCTGGACTTCACGATGATCTTCTTAGTGAGTTCCGACAAGCTTCTTTGGCAAGCTCCGAACTTTTTGAAGAGCTCCAGCAAACCTCCAACAAACTTCCCAACAAACTTTCGATGAATCCTTCGGCAAGCTTCTGATGCATTCTCGATCAATTCTGACAATACTTCCGATTTAACTGGACTCCCAATGAACTCTCGGACTCCCAACGTATCGTTTGATCTTGACTCCGGCACTACATTTTGCTTTATACCTTCATCACTATTATAGTTAATTCTGCACACTTTTCTCACCATATAGATTAGAACAAATAATTTACCAATTGATTTCATCATCAAAATTCGAGATTCAACTATCTCCTCCTTTTTGATGATGACAACTAATTGATGACGGAGTTAACCTTAACTCTCCATATCTATATGCTATACTTGAGAAAAGACACACTTGAATTCAAGCACCAGATCGATAAGTTACATACATTTAAACTTATCGACATGCATAACATGATACTCATCATGATTTTTTATCTCAAAACATGATACTACGTATTTATCATAATATAAAAAATAATGTCAAGGCATGACATCCATTTTCAAGTCAAATGATGATAGACAATCATCATTTCTAAGTATGATATAAGCTTCAAATATGAAATTTTAGCAAGATTCAAATTTTAAGTTTGACAATTCATCATTCAGTCATGATACCAATTGCAAGCAGTAAATTAAGCATGATACAAACTTGAAGTTTGATACCAAATGATAATTTATCATATTGAGGAATGATACCAATTTTAAATATGATAAATAAGCATGATAAGTTCGATACCATATGATAATGATAGACATACATTATTTTGATATAATAATGAGCATGATATATTTCAATCATTTGCGATGCATAAGATGCATTTACGATACATGCGATATATTTTGATATTTTTCAAGTATTCGTGATGCATTTGACGATACCAATCATATTTCAAGTATTCACAATACATTCAAGAATTTATGATATATACAATGCATTTTATATATTTACGATACAAGGCATATTTCAAGCATACATATTTATGATACATACGATGCATTTTTACACATTTGTGATACAAAGCATATTTCAAGCATGCATATTTACGATACATATGATGCATTTTACACATTTGTGATGCAAATTATATTTCAAGCATACGTATCAAATTTTCATCAATTTGCCACTTTCCCCCCTTTCTCATCAACAAAAAGGAAATGGGTAATTGTTTTGTGCAAACAAATTTTACGCAAGCAAATGTGATAGGATTCTTCTTGAAAGGGAAAAGGGAAAAGGGAGAAGGCAAAAATCTATGATACCATCAAGAAGAATCGAAATATTAAAATTTTATGAATAATACAATGGAAAACAATCCGTTCGTGCTATTGAAAATTCATGACATAGAAAGAAAGAGATTCGCAATAAGAGCTAATTTTGTATTTCCATCAAATAAAATTTGTGAAGTAGAAAACTAAATCATTCAAGCTATTAAAGATTCATAAAACTTTTTTTTTCATAAAGAACTCATGACATAAAGATGTGAATAAAGAGAAGAAGTCCATGAATCATTCAAGCTAACGGAAATTGAGTTCATCCAAAGCTAAAGTGTATCATTTCATGACGTAGAATCCGTGAATGTTCTTTTATGAAATAAAATCCATCAATGAAATCCGTGAATGCCACTTCTATCAAATAAAAATCATGAATACTGTTTTTATCAAGTCTATTCATAATCTTTGCAAAAATTCACAAGTCAATAAAATCATTTCTTATCAAAAATTCACAAGAGTGAAATTCGTGAAAGATCCATTAAGTGAGGGGAGGGTTCTAAGAGTATCAAACATCATCACGATACCAAGATAGAAATGAAATAAATTTGATAAAAGCTCCATTTATGAAATCAAAAAGATGATAACAAGATAGGAGGAAGATGATACAAAATTGAAAAATTTTAGAAAAGGCATACAACAAACTCATGCATTTGGACAATTTAGCATACCTAATTCCCTTCTAATGAAATCAAATTATTCTTCATTTAAGGGTTTCATAAAATATCGACTAATTGATGTTTCGTATCGATAAACTCTAAGGTTACATCATGATTATTAATGTGATCTCATATAAAGTGATGCCTTATGTCAATATGTTTAGTTCTAGAGTGTTAAATAGGATTTTTTGTTAAATATATTGCACTTGTGTTATCACATTTTATGGGAATATTCTTTAAGTGAATTTCATAATCTTCTAATGTATTTTTCATCCATATAACTTGTGCACAATATGCACTTGCTGTTATGTATTCGGCTTCGGCTGTAGATAGTGCAACCAAATTTTATTTTTAAAGACCAAGAGACGAGTGCATGGCCCAAAAATTGATATATTCTGATTATACTTTTCTATCTATTCTACATCCGTCAAAATTGACATCAGCATAAGTAACTAGTTCAAAGTTTTCGGATTTTGGATATCATAAACCTAGATTAGGAGTTTCTTTAAGATATCTAAGAATTCTTTTAACGGCTTTAAAATTTAATAACTTAGGATTAGATTGAAATCTAGTATAAAGTCCTACACTAAACATGATATCTGATCTAGTTGTGGTGAGGTATAGTAAACTACTTATCATACCCCTATAATTTTTTGATCAAAGCTTTCTCCACTTTCATCCATGTCTAACTTAGTGGGGGTACTTATTGGTGTATTGATAGCCTTTGATCCATCCATATTAAACCGTTTTAGCAATTCTAATGCATATTTGGTTTGACTAAGAAAAATACTATCACTAAGTTATTTGATTTGTAAGCCTAAAAAGAAAGTTAATTTACCCATTAAACTCATTTCAAACTCTTAGCTCATACTCTTGGTAAATGATTCGTATAAGG
This sequence comes from Musa troglodytarum, assembly GCA_023547065.1. Lineage (NCBI taxonomy): Eukaryota > Viridiplantae > Streptophyta > Magnoliopsida > Zingiberales > Musaceae > Musa > Musa troglodytarum. The sequence goes on along the minus strand of CP097506.1, from coordinate 23,688,839 downwards.
ACTCATTTGTAGAACCAAAAATAATATCGTCAATATAAATTTGAACAACAAGAAAATTATTTTTAAAATTTTTAATAAACAATGTAGTATCGACCTTACCTTTAGAGAAATTATTTTAGATAAGAAAGGAGCTAAGTCTCTCATACCAAGCCCTTGGGGCTTGTTTTAATCCATAGAGAACTTTAGTTAACTTCAACACATGATTAGGAAAAAGAAAGTTCTCAAATCCGGACGGTTGTTCAACATACACTTCTTCAAAAATAAAGCCATTTAAAAATGCACTTTTGATATCCATTTAAAATAACTTAAAATTATTACTACAAGCATAGACAAGGAGCATCCTTATGGCTTCTAATCTTGCCACAGGAGAGAAGGTTTCTTCATAATCGATACTTCTTCTTGGTTGAAACCCTTGGCCACTAATCAAACCTTGTTTCTAACCATGATACTAAATTCATCTTGCTTGTTTCTAAAGACCCATTTAATACCAATAACTAAATAGTCACTAGGTCTAGGAACAAGCTTCCACACCTTATTTTTTTCAAATTGATTCAACTCTTCTTGCATTGTGATAACCCATGAATCATCTTTCAAGGCCTCATCAATATATTTAGGTTTAATTTGAGAAAGAAAAGTGGTGTTGGCATAAAAAATTTTAAAAGAAGAATGAGTTTGAACACCTTTTTATGTGTCTCCTATAATTAGTTCCTTAGGATAAGCATCTACATACTTCCATTCCTTAAGTAATAAAATTTCGGAAGAAGATGTATCTAAGTTGCTATTCAGAGGAGGTTTCATTCAAATTCAAAGCATCAAAATCCAGATCATCATCAAAATTATTTTTCTTAAATTTGAAAACTTCATTAAAGACAACATGAATAGATTCTTCTATAACCAAAGTTCATTTATTAAAGACATGAAGGCTTTAGAAATAAAAGAATAACTAAGAAAAATACCTTTATCGGATTTTACATCAAACTTTTCTAAGGCATCTTTTTCATTCAAGATAAAATATTTACAACCAAAAACTCTAAAATACGAAACGTTGGGTTTTTTGTTATTCCACAATTCATAAGGAGTTTTAGAAAGTAATTATCTTACTAGAACCCTATTCATGACATAACATGCTGTACTAATTGCTTCAGCCCAAAAATATTTAGGTAGGCTATGTTCGTTCTGCTAGTCATATGTGCCTTGCAAGCCAATCACATGAGTGATGGCACTTGTGACTTGATATGCACTTTATCTCTTTGCTTATTATTAGGTGTTTTATCACTTTATCTTACATGTTGCATATACTGTGATGTTCTTGGATCTGTGCAATGGGAATTGGATCGTGATGAGATTACGATAATAAGACCGATTCACCTTTAAACACAGATCCTAAATTATCCTGGTCATAGGTTACTCGAGAAGGACATCGAGATAACCGGATAGATCGTGTGTGTCAGATACCCGCTCATATGATGGAGGTAGCTGATCTCATAGCTACTCGTGTGGGGACACTAAAGGTACAGTGCAAGTGCTCATTGGAGAATGAGTTCACTAATTGATCCGCTTACGGAATGCTGGATGGTTATTGATACCTCACGTCAGACAGTAATTCCGTAGTCTAGAAGTGTATCTGGTCCTTAGACTTGAGACACGAAGGATGTCCTGTATGAGTACTCCACTCTTTGATACCGGACTTATAGGTTTGGAAAGTTCCAGATATAGTACACCAATTATTGGGAGTGGTAGCCAACTTTACGAGGGCTATTGAGTGTCAATAGAGGATCATCGCTCGATCATGAGAGGAATATCCCATGTGTTCTTGCTCGAACAAATCCTTGGCCAAGGTTATTCGGATTTAGAGAAAGAGTTATTCGGATTTATCGAAGAATCCGACAAGAGCAAGACTCGAGGAGAGACCATATGGGCCTAACAGCACCATGCCCGGTATAGGGTCTCTGGGATATTAGATGGATGAGGGACTATAGATACATGGTAACTGAGGACATATAGGTCCAAAGGATTGGATTCCCCTGTATCGTCTGGGGGCCGCGGCGTAGTGGCCTGGTACGTCCGTAGTCGATGAGTTGGGTGAATTATTATAGAGATAATAATTCACTAAGTCAGAAGGAGTTCTGACAAGTATGACTCACGGCCAGCTCGATATTGGGCCTAGAGGGTCACACACATATGGTAGGTATTGCGACGAGTAGAGGTTCGGATATGAGATATCCGCTGAACCCCCTATCTTATTGGATATCCATTAAGCCCCTAAATTATTGGATCTTAAGATAAGATCCAATAATTAATAAGAGATTATTGGGTAGAAACCCACTAATCTAAGAGGCTTGGGTAATTGGATGGAGATCCAATACCCAATAGGGCAAAAGATCCCTTAGGGTTTTCAGGGGGCCTCTATAAATAGGAGGGAACCAAAGCTCTATAGGCTGAGGATTTCTTTTGGTAGCCACCTCCTGTTCTCCTCTCCCCAGAGAGAGAGGTGCATCGTCGCAATCCCTACCGTGTGGATACCGCTAGAGAGGAGGACGCTCGACCTCATTCATCCTCTCCCACAGATCTATAGGAATTCAGGGATATACGATCTCCCTAGGTATCTTCTTTTACACGTGCAGTTTTACGGATTTATTTTTGACGCACCGATCTTCGCACGATGATGGAAACTTTCTACGAAAAATCTGGGGTTTTGTTTTCTGTTCTTCCGCTGCGCATGTGATGTCTCCCCTGACGGATTTTCCAACAGTGGTATCAGAGCTAGGTTGTTCGTGCGAAGATCGGATCTTAAACTACGTGTGTTGTGTTTTGGATATGCTTTTGACGCCAAAATCGTTGGCGCAAAAGGGCCAGGAAGGGCAGCAACTGTTGCTGCCCTTGCTCATGCAGTCGCAAGGCTGCTTGCAACCTTGCTGCTGCGCCGCAGTAGCGCAGCGCAAAGCAGCAGCGTGCTGGCGCCGGTGGCCCGCCCGCAGGGCGCCGGGCGCTACACGCTGGGCAGCGCCGCGCGCGCTGCACCAGCGGGCAGCGTGAGGCCGCCCGCAGGACGGAGCCGCCACCCGGCGCCTCCGCGCAGGGGCCGCAGTCGATAGGGTGGCGATGGCCGTAGGCACAGTAAGGGTGAGGGATTATGGTTTTAGTGCAAAAGATAGGTTTGCCCTTCGAAATTTCAGAAATTCTAGATTCTGTCCCTTTTGACAGAATTACCAAAATACCCCCTTTGGCCGAATTACCAAAATACCCTTGGAAATTCAAAAATTTTCTTTATGTCCCTCATTTTAAAAAATTAAATATGTTAATTAAATAGTTTAATTAACTATTATTTGTCTAGTAGTCCTATAAAATAACATATACATGTGATATATGATGTGGACAGATGATCATGGACCTATGATGATGTGATTATTATAATTGGAGCCTACGAGCCTCTATTCTTTTCTCATTTATTGTCGGGCTGCGTGCCTGTAATTATGTTGTAATTACATGAGGAGGCGCTGGTAGCATGACTCACGAGGTCGAGACAAACGATCCGACGCATGGAGATGCGTTGAGATGCCGACGGATCCGACAAAGCGAGATGGACGATCACAGGGCATAGAGATGCGCCGAAGTACACAGATCTTGATGTGAGTGATTGGGCCCACTGGCTCGGGCTTGATCACATTAGGATTATGGTCCATGATCATTTGGTGTGATTGCTCATGTGATGTGTGATTGATTATACACCTACTAGATATATATATATATATATATATATATATATATATATATATATATATATATATATATATATATATATATATATATATGTGTGTGTGTGTGTGTGTGTGTGTGTATGACACATTATGTTAGGAGATCAAATCAAAATCCTCTCTATTAATAATATTAAGTCGGTAAATGTGAGGCAATTAGATTGACCCACGTGGCCTTCCATCGTTATAGCTAGGAACCGATTCCCGATGTAAGTTGAGTTGGTCGAGTCCCTCGAGACTCACCTATATCATGATTCGCTATCTTATCTATGACATAAAGATATCACCAATGACCGAGGACATGGTATGCTTAGTCGAGTCCTCGAGAATATATCACCGAATCGACTCATCTTGTAACGATGGTGATGACTTAACCGAACATCATGGTTGGTCGAGTCCTCGAGGCCTATGGTGGTTCGAGGTCAACAGACGGAATCACAAGAAGTTGTGATTGGCAAGAGTTGCCTACCTTTACAGGCTTAATGTGATTGGTCGAGTTTCTCGAGGTTATGTTAAGACGTCGATTGGATCCCGATCACCATTAGAGATCCACCGGGAGTCTTCGATTCACATACGGAGGGTGTAATGTGTCTCGCGAAAAATTAGTGGGAGAACATTAAGATAGAAGTCCTTATCTTAATTGTTTAATTTTTATAAATTTTGCATATTATTTATTTCTACTACATCTTTAATTTCAGAAAATATCGCTTTCAAATCCTTTACGTGGCATACTTGATGCCAACCGCCTCACTCGTCCAAATTATACGGATTGGCTTCGTAATCTGAGAATCGTTCTTATGGTGGAGAAAATTACGTATGTCCTTAATACAGTGATCCCTACGCCCGATGAAGAGGTAAGCGAGGATGAGATCGCTCATTATGTGAAGTACTTAGATGATTCCACTCTTTCTCAATGTTATATGTTGGCCTCTATGACTACTAAGTTACAGACAACATGAAAATATGGATGCTAATTCCATACTCCAAAGATTCCACAAACTATTTGAGGAACAAGGAAGAACTCAACAATATGAGATATCAAAGAGTCTTTTCCGTGCCAGATGACCGAGAGGACACTAGTTCGTAACCATGTCCTTAAGATGATTGAGTGGATTGAGAAACTCATAGGTCTAGGAATGGTCCTAGAGGATAACTGTATGTGGATCTTGTGCTTCAGTCCCTACCAGATTTATTTTCTCAATTCATGATGAATTTTAATATGAACAAACTTAAGGTGACCCTCATAGAGCTCCTCAATATGTTGAAGGAAGCAGAGTACTATCAAGAAAGAGAAGCTAGTTCTCTACCGTGAGACCAGAAAGAAAAGGAAGGCTGAGAAGACCCTTAAGAAGGGTAAAGGCAAAATGGGTAAGGCAAAGGTTGCCAAGAAAGACCCAACAAAGGACAAAGGCCAGTGCTTCTACTGTGGCAAAGATGGGCACTGGAAGAGGAACTACAAAAAGTACCTTGCAAAGAGGGCGAAATAGAAGCTTGCAGAAGCTTCAGGTACATTCATGATCAGTTCTCCATTTATCAGAATCTGTTGATAACACATGGGTATTGGATACCATGAGTGCTTATTATATTTACAATTCGTGCAGGTGTCTGCAGGACCTAGGAGATTGAACAGAGGCGAGATGGACCTTAAAATGGGCAATGGAGCAAAGGTTGTCAGAGTGGCTGTTGGCAAGGTCACCTTACATCTGCCTGGCGGAGCTATTATTGCATTAGATGCATGCTATTATATTCCTTCTATTATCAAAAACATTATTTCTATTTCATGTTTGATAGTTAATTGATATAAATTAGTTTTTGAGAACAATGGTTGTTCAATAATATTAGATGATCAGATCATCACGAGAGGAATATTACATAATGGTTTATTTATGATAGATACACACATATCATGAGTATAAGTGAGTCTAAGAGGAAATAAGAAGAGGTGAACAATGCATATCTTTGGCATTGTAGGCTAGGTCACATCCACAGGGAAGGATTCAAAAGTTGCTAAAAGATAGATATCTAGATCCATTTGACTATAAGTCATATGCGACATGTGAACCTTACCTTTGAGGAAAGATGACCAACTCTCCATTTAGTGGAACTAGAGAGAGAGCCACTGAGTTACTAGAACTCATACATAGTGATGTATGCGGTCCCATATCGACTCATGCCATGGTGGTTATTCCTACTTCATTACTTTCACTGATGATTTCTCAAGATACGGACATGTGTACTTGATGAAGTATCAGTTTGAGACTTTTGAGAAATTCAAGAAATATGAAAATGAAGTGGAGAACCAAACAGAAAAGAGTATTAAAACCCTTCGATCAGATCAAGGAGGTGAGTACTTGAGTACAGAGTTCACCCAGTTCCTCAAAGACTATGGGATTTTATCCCAATGGACATCTCCTTATACACCACAGCTTAATGGTGTATCAGAAAGGAAAATCGCACACTGTTAGATATGGTGCATTCTATGATGTGTTTCGCCAACCTACCCATCTCATTCTGGGATATGCCATATAAACCACAGCTTACCTTCTGAACAGAATTCCAACTAAGTCAGTGATATCTACTCCATATGAGATATGGAATAGGAAGAAGTCCGATCTTAAGATTGTTATGATTTGAGACTGCCCTGCCCATGTTAAGAGACACAACCCTGATAAGTTGGAATCCAGAACGGTGCAAGTTCATGGGATACCCCAAGGAAACTTGTAGGTATTATTTCTATCACCCTAAGGACCAAAAAGTCTTTGTAGCCAAGAGAGCAGTGTTCCTTAAGAAGGAACACATTCTTGGTGAAGATAGTGGGAGCATGATAGAGTTGAGCGAGGTTGGAGAACCTAGCTCAAGCACCATTCCAGAATCTGTTCAGATACCTAACACACAAGTTCCAACTTTACGTAGGTCCGATAGAGTATCTCATCCTCCTGAGAGATATGTGGGACATATCAGAGGAGAGGATGTTAAGAATATTGATCATCAGACCTACGAGGAGGCTATTATGAGCATAAACTCCGAGAAATGGCAAGAAGCCATGAATTCAGAAATGGATTCCATGTACTCCAACAAGGTTTGGAACCTAGTTGATGCACCCAAGGGTATTGTACCCATTGATTGTAAGTGGATCTTCAAAAAGAAGATTGGAGTAGATGGAAAGGTAGAGACCTATAAAGTAAGGCTAGTGGCTAAGGGGTATCGTCAAAGGCAAGGTGTTGACTATGATGAAACTTTCTCACCTGTAGCCATGCTAAAATCCATTCGAATTCTATTGGTTATTGCAGCACACTATGATTATGTGATAGGACCCTAGCAGGGTTGGGTCCTACTCAACCATGTAGCATCTAATAAAAACTCTGTGAGAGTGTAATAAACCCCACCTAGCTGCCTCAATCCTATAAAGAAGAGAGGCTAGAGTTTATATTTGGGTCTTTAGGCTTCTTATCCGCCACCCCCCTTGTTACTGGGCCGGCCCGCTAAGGTTGAGGACAAATTGGGTAGTTCACTTAGGAAGTAGCCCCTAGGGCTAGGGTTTGGAGCTCTATATAAGCTTGTAGCCTCCACCTCTTTAGAATAAAAAAGATCAATCTAGAATTGCAGCCACTAGGCTACTTGGAGGGTGGAACCCCTATAGCGTTCCAAGGGTTGATCCCCCTCAAAGATCAATCTCCATAGAATTCCTCTAGGGTTCTATCATCTGATATCAGAGCAGCGATCTTGCTGCTTTTGCTGCCATCCCTGTTGCCCACCATCAGCCAAGTAATTCCCACAATTGCTCTTGACGTCATCATCTCCATCGTCATCTCTTGACGTAGATCAATTCAATCTAGCCGCCACCTCTAATTGCATCGAGATCCGGTATTTTTCTACCACCAATACCTTTTGTTGCTGCAATTTTTCATCTAAAATATCAAAAAGAAGTTTTTCTATCGATCCCTTGCCTGCGAATTCCTTGCATCGCAAAAGTTACCATCTTTGCGAACGAAGGATCGCTGCAAAAAATTTCAGTCGCGTGTTGCTGCCTTTAACCGATCTAATTTTATTCTTTTTAAACGAAATTTTTTGTGCATCTCATAGATCATCTTGGCTCCCATCCATGATTGATCTATTATGGAATTCATCAAAAAAAAAATCGTGTGTTGCTGCAATCTCTCGTCACAAATCGCTAAAATTTTTCGACAAGAATTCGCTATCGCAACTTGCACCGATTTCTTTACTACTTTACTGCCGAAATTTCTTAATCCAATTTATTATCCTTGTTGCTATCTAAACTAAGATTCTACCGTCAAACCCTCCTCAAATCCCTGAGTTTTTGCTGAAAATTTCATCGAGAAACCGCTATTTCTTCGACGACAATTCTGCTCTTACGAGACAGCGCATATAGGCAGCAATTGCCATTGATTTTTGTCAAATCTTTGCTGTAATCTACCACAGATCTAAAACCCTCTTCCCTAACCTTCATCCACTACCATCACAACCCAAAAACTCCATCAAACCATAGCCCCAAACTGCACCCAAAACAGCCACAAAACAAGCCTAAACCGCAGCCTACATTCACCAATCCACCAACCCTTTCAACCACCACTTCTCTCAACCAATACATGCCTTTAACCCGACAACAAAAAAGAGATCTTAATATTACAGATTTGGAGACATATGCTATGGCATCCGAGGAGGCAATTGATGCTAAATTCGAAGCCTTCGAGACACGAATGGAGGAGAAGATTCGAACTCTCTTTGCCGAACTTAGTTTGGGTCGACCATCGAGCCCAAAGAAATCACATCAAGGAGAGAGCTCTAATCGAAGAGATGACCTCCAGGAGAGGGGAGACTCTATGACTGATCCCCACTATCCACGCATGAGGGTGGACTTCCCTAGATTGGTTGGATCTCACGTGCGAAGCGATATTTTTTGTACCACAAAATCGCAGATGCATCTATAGTAGAAATTGTAGCTATACATCTTGAAGGGGATGCCATACAATGGTTTGATTGGTTTAAACATACTCATGGAGTCCTCTCATGATAACAATTCAAAGAAGGACTGCTGATCCGTTTCGGACCAACCGATTACGAGAACATCGACGGACAACTAGCAAAGATCCGACAAACCTCCACCATCCAAGAGTATCAAACCAGGTTTGAAAGGTTATCTAATCAAACTCATGATTGGTCTGAAAAATAGTTATTGGAGACATTTATTGAGGGCTTGAAGCCGGAGATCCGGGGAGAAGTTAAAGCGCGACAACTATACACGCTTATGGCAGCCATCTCTTTCGCACGACTTCAGGAGGAGCGATTGAACCACGAAGCCCGAAAGACTAGGGTCGCTCCCCGACCAGCAATATCGAAGCCCTCAACCGCCCACCCCCCCTACTATTAGCCGAGCTCCTACACCAAAAAGGTTGACAAGAGAAGAGCTTCGAGACCGATCTGCCAAGGGGTTATGTTGGCATTGTGACAAGCCGTGGAGCCGCGAGCATCGCTGCAAAAAGGGGAGACTTCTTGTGATTGAACCAGTGGAAGAAGAAATCAGTGAATAGCCAGAAGAGAGTCTTGAACATGAGGATAAAGATGTGAAAGAAGAGTCACAATCGACCGACTTTACGGTACATGCGCTAGCCGGCTACTCAAATCCGCAAACGATGAAAGTTGGAGGCCTACTCAAACAACAACCGATCATCGTTCTCATCGATACAGGCAGCACTAATAACTTTCTAAATAGTAAGGTTGCTACTCAGATGACGCTCCACATTGAAGGTTGTAGTAAGTTCGACGTAAAGGTTGCCGACGATCGAATCCTAAAATGCGACCAAAGATGCCCGCAGGTGAAACTATTACTACATGACCAAGAAATTATTGCCGACTTCTTCCTCCTGCCAATTGATGATTATGAGGCTGTGCTGGGCATAGAATGGCTGACGACACTAGGTGATGTCTCTTGAAACTTTTCCAAATTGATTATGAAATTCTATTGCAAAGGCAAATAGGTCACCCTACGCGGGAAGCGCAAGCAACGTAACCACCGTTTCAACCCAACAAATGGAGAAAGTTTTACACAAGATAAATGGTGGCTTTCTTATGCATCTCCAGCAGCAACTAGAGGGGGAGAAAACAGAAATTAAAGATCAAAATATCACCCAACTGCTTGTTAAATTTAACGATGTTTTTGCTGAACCGCGTGGTCTTCCTCCTACTCGGCAACATGACCACCGAATTCCAATCCTTCCAGGCAAACCACCAGCAAACACTCAGCCTTACCACTATCCTCACCTCTAGAAAGATGAAATTGAGAAGATCGTAAAGAAAATGCTCAAAACAGGGGTGATTCGCCAAGTCGTAGCCCCTACTCCTCACCAGTGCTACTTGTGCGTAAGAAAGATGAAACTTAGCAGATGTGCATCGACTACCGAGCTCTAAATGATATCACCGTCATGGATAAGTACCCAATACCAGTGGTGGATGAACTTCTTGATGAATTAAAAGGAGCTCGAGTCTTCACGAAGTTGGACCTTCGATCCGGTTACCACTAAATTCGGGTATGTGAAGGTGACATCCCAAAAACTGCTTTCCGCACTTATAACGGCCATTATGAATTTTTGTTAATGCCCTTTAGACTCACTAATGCTCCTTCAACCTTCCAAAGTCTCATGAACGATATTTTTTGGAGCTTTTTTTGTAAATTTGTGCTGGTATTTTTTGATGATATTCTCATTTACAGCCCTTCTCTTGAGACTCACTTTCAGCACTTGCAAATTGTTTTGACGATCCTTCGAGAGAATACTCTTTTTGTTAAGCTATCAAAGTATAACTTTCTCCAATAAAAAGTAGAGTACCTTGGACATATAATATCAGAAGGAGTGGCCGTAGACCCAATAAAAATCGAAGCAATGCAAGGCTGGCCGAAACCTATAAATGTGAAATTACTGCGTGGGTTCCTTGGACTAATGTGCTACTACCGAAAATTCATGAAGGACTATGGGAAGATTAGTGACCCTCACTTCTCTACTAAAAAAAGATGCCTTCCTATGGTCGAACAAAGCCTCTGCTGCCTTCGATAGACTTAAGGCAGCCATGACGATGACACTGGTGCTAGCGCTACCAGATTTCAATCGACCCTTCATCATTGAGGCCGATGCATCGGGAGTTGGAATTGGAGCCGTTCTCATGCAAGATGATTGACCACATGCAAGATGATCAGCAGCAAGGCGTTGTCTCCCTCCCATCAAAAAATGTCTATCTATCATAAGGAGATGCTCACCATTGTGCACGCAGTAACAAAGTGGAGACCCTACCTGATTGGCCGACGATTTCAGATTAAAACCAACCATAGAAGCCTTAAGTACTTTTTGGAGCAGAAGATATCATCCCCGGAGTAGCAAAAATTGGTAACCAAACTTCTCGAATTTGATTATGAAATTATTTACAAAAAGGGGAAAGAAAACGTTGTTGTAGATGCACTCTCACGGCTCCCTCAACAAGCTAAATTTTTGGCCATCTCTCTTCCTACCACCAGCTTCCTCGAGGGCATTAGGGAGGAATGGAAGAAGGATCTAGAAACCAGCAACATCATAAAAATTAGAGGAGGATCCAAGTGCAATAGCTCACTATACTTGGGAATCGAGGATCTACGCTATAAAGGTCGATTGTGCTTATACCAAACTCCCCTTGCATTAAAGTCATTCTGCATGAAATGCACTCCATACCTTTAGCAGGGCACTCCGGATTTCTAAGAACCTACAAAAGAGTGAAGCAAAACTTTTATTGGAAAGGGATGAAAAAAATTATTTCTGAATACGTAGCACAATGTGATGTATGTCAACAGCAAAAAGGTGAAACAATGGCGAGTCCAGGGAAACTACAACCACTACCCATACCTGACTTGGTGTGAACTGACATCTCCATGGACTTCATCGAAGGGCTGCCACCTTCCAAAGGTAAAAGTACAATCCTTGTGGTGGTTGATCGACTTACAAAATATACTCATTTTTGTGCTATGCGAAATCCCTACACTACTGTTAGTATTGCTCAGATTTTCATAGAAAATATTATTAAACTGCATGGGATGCCAAGGTCCATTGTAAGTGATCATGACAAGGTCTTCACTAGTAAATTTTGGACCGAGTTATTTCAGTTGCAAGGCACCAAACTTAGGATGAGCACTGCATATCATCCACAAACTGACGGCCAAACAAAAGTGGTGAACATGTGTTTAGAGATATACCTTCGGTGTTTTGCTAGTGATCGGCCAAAGGAGTGGATGAAATGGCTCCCTTGGGCGAATGGTGGTACAATACTACATATCAATATTTACAAAATGTACCCCATATGAAGCATTATATGGTCGGCCGGCTCCTGTGATTCCAAAGTATGTAATTGGCTTGGCTAAGGTAGATCAGGTCGACCAAGATTTAATTGACAGGGACAAACTCCTACAGCTGCTAAAGGATAATCTCTCTACCGCTCAAGCTAGAATGAAGCAACAAGCTGACACACGAAGAAGCGAAAGAGAATTTTTTATAGGAGATTGGGTTTATCTTCGCCTACAGCCATACAAACAACTATCCATCAGCACACGAGCCTCCATGAAGCTATCTCCACGTTTTTATGGGCCCTATCAGATCATAGAGCATAGAACCGTGGCGCATGGACTTAAATTACACAAGATGCCAAAATTCACCATGTCTTCCACGTGTCATGCTTGAAGCCCAAGTTGGGACAACACGAGACACCTTAGATCCAACTGCCCAACACCACTGATGATGGAAATATTCAAGCCCAACCATAAGCCATCCTCGACCGTAAAGTCGTGATGCGTCGTCGATATCCCTCTACTGAAGTATTAGTACATTGGACTAATTTACCACTCGAATATACCACATGGGAATCATATGAGGAGTTGAAGACCCGATTCCTTGAGTTCATGGAACCCCAGCCTTGAGGACAAGGCTGATTCGAAGAGGGCGGGCTTGATAGGACCCTAATAGGGTTGGGTCCTACTCAACCATGTAGCATCTAATAAAAACCCTGTGAGAGTGTAATAAATCCCACCTAGCCGCCTCTATCCTATAAAGAAGAGAGGCTAGGGTTTATATTTGGGTCTTTGGGCTTCTTAGCCACCGCCCCCTTGTTACTAGGCCGGCCCACTAAGGTTAAGGGCAAATTGGGTAGTTCATTTAGGAAGCAACCCCTAGGGCTAGGGTTTGGAGCTCTATATAAGCTTGTAGCCTCCACCTCTTTGGAATAAGAAAGATCAATCTAGAATTGCAGCCACTAGGCTACTTGGAGGGTGGAACCCCTATAGCGTTCCAAGGGTTGATCCCCCTCAAAGATCAATCTCCATAGAATTCCTCTGGGGTTCTATCATTATGAGATCTGACAGATGGATGTCAAAACTGCATTCCTTAATGGTAACTTCGAGGAGGAGGTGTATATGATACAACCTGAGAGATTTGTGTCTATAGATAACCCAGATAAAGTGTGCAGGTTACTTAGGTACATTTATGGATTGAAGCAAGCTTTCTGAAGTTGGAACATAAGATTTGATGAGACAATCAGATCTTATGACTTCGTTAAGAACGAAGATAAACCTTGTGTGTACAGAAAATTAAGTGGGAGCACTATCACTTTTTGGTATTATATGTGGATGACATCCGATCATTGGGAATGATTTAGGAATGCTCTCCATAGTAAAAACTTGGTTATCTAGGCACTTCTACATGAAAGACTTAAGGGAAGCATCCTGCATATTAGGGATATTGATCTATAGAGATAGATCCAAGAGGATGCTTGGCTTATCCAAGTCCAGGTACATAAACACCAATGTCAAAAGGTTTGACATGGAAAATTCCAAGAGAGATATCATACCAATGAGATATGGAATATCACTTTCTAGGAGTATGTCCCCAAAGACTCCTGAAGAAAGGGCACACATGGATATGATGTCATATGCATCAGAATAGGATCTATCATGTATGCTATGCTATGTACCAGGCCTGATATAGCGCATGGTCTAAGTGTCACGAGCAGATATCAGGCAGATCCAAACTTGGAGCACTGGAAAGTAGTAAAATGTATCCTTAAGTACTTGAGAAGGACTAAAGATATTTTACTGGTATATGGAGATAGTAGCCTCAAGGTTAAGGGCTACACAGACTCGAGCTTCCAGTCTGATATCGATGATAGCAAGTCTAATTCAGGGTATGTGTTCACCCCCGAATAGAGGAGCAGATATCTTTGGAAGAGTTCCAAGCAAGACACTACTGCTGACTCGACCATAGAGGCGGAATACATTGTTGCGGTAGAGGCAGTAAAGGAGGGAGTCTAGATGAAGAAGTTCATCACAGATCTCGAGTCATCCCGAGCAGTAAGGAGCTTATTCCCTTATATTGCGATAACAACGGGGCAATTGCTTAAGCGAAGGAACCTAGGTCTCATTAAAAGTCAAAACACGATCTAAGAAGGTTCTACTTGATAAGAGAGATTGTCGCCAGAAAAGATGTAGTAATGGAAAGAGTTTCATTCGAAGATAACATTGCAGATCCACTGACAAAGCCATTGACTCAGATTGTCTTTGAGCGTCACAGAAGTCTGATGGGGATCAGACATGTTAGTGATTGACTTTAGGTCAAGTGGGAGATTGCTAGTCATATGTGCCCTGTAAGCTAATCACATGAGTGATGGCACTTGTGACTTGATATGCACTTTATCTCTTTGCTTATTTTAGACGTTTTATCACTTTATCTTGCAGGTTGCATATATTGTGATGTCCTTGGATCTGTGCAATGGGAATCTGATCGTGATGAGATCACGATAATGAGACCGATTCACCTTTAAATACAAACCCTAAATTATCCTGGTTATAGGTTACTCGAGAAGGACATCAAAATAACCGGATAGACTAGTGTGCTGTATACCCGTTCATATGATGGAGGTAGCTAGTCTCATAGCTACTTGTGTGGGAACACTAAGGGTACAGTGCAAGTGCTCATTGGAGAATGAGTTCACTGATTGATCTGCCTACGGAATGCTAGATGGTTATTGATACCTCACGTTAGACAACGTTTCCGTAGTCCCACTAGTGTATCTGGTCCTTAGACTTGAGACACCAAGGATGTCCTATATGAGTACTCCACTCTTTGATACCGGACTTATAGGTTTGAAAAGTTTCATCTAGTACAACCTGTCATTAGAGTGGTAGACAATCTTACGAGGGCTATTGAGTGTCAATAGAGGATCATCCGCTCTCAGTATCATGAGAGGAATATCCCATGTGTTCTTGCTCAAACAAATCCTTAGCCAAGGTTATTCGGATTGACAGAGAAAGGGTTCTCCAGGAGAATCTGACAAGAGCAAGACTCGAGAAGAGACCGTATGGGCCTAACAGCACCATGCCCAGTATAGGGTCTCTGGGATATTAGATGGATGAGAGACTATAGATACATGGTAACTGAGGATAGCTAAGTCCAAAGGATTGGATGCCCCTGTATCGTCTGAGGGCCGCGGCGTAGTGGCCTGGTACGTTCACAATCGATGAGTTGGGTGAATTATTATAGAGATAATAATTTACTGAACCAGAAGGAGTTCTGATAAGTATGACTCAAGACCAGCTCGATATTGGGCCTAGAGGGTCACACATATATTGTAGGTGTTGAAACGAGTAAAGGTTCGGATATAAGATATCCTGAACGCCTCTATCTTATTGCACATCCGTTAAGCCCTGAATTATTGGATCTTGAGATGAGATCCAATAATTGCTAATAAGAGATTATTGGGTAGAAACCCACTAATCCAAGAGGCTTGGGTAATTAGATGGAGATCCAATACCAATAGAGCAAAAGATCCATTAGGGTTTTTAAGGGGCCTCTATAAATAGGAGGGAACCAAAACTCTATAAGTCGAGGGATTCTTTTGGTAGCCACCTCCTGTTCTTCTCTCCCTAGAGAGAGAGGTGCATCGTTACAATCCCTACCATGTGGATACCGCTAGAGAAGAGGATGCTTGACCTTCTTCATCCTCTCCCATAGATCTACAGGAATTCAGGGATATACGATCTCCCTAGGTATCTTCTTTTACACGTGCAGTTTTGCGGATTTGTTTTTGACGCATCGATCTTCGCACGATGATGGAAACTTTCTATGAAAAATCTAGGGTTTTGTTTTCTGTTCTTCTGCTGTGCATGTGATGTCGCTCCCCTGACAGATTTCCCAACACGCTTCAACATGGTTCTTACCATTTCTTGTAAACTCCTAATCTTTTTTTCTACTACTTTATTTTGTTGAGGATTTCTCAGAATATAAAACTTATGGTTGTATCCATTAGATTCACAAAAGTTTTGGAAATCACGGTTTTGAAATTCACTACCGTGATCACTCCGAATCGATAAAATCATAAAGCCTTTTTCATTTTTTTGTTTGGTAAGTAAATGTAATTATATGTAGTATGAAGTTTTGTTTTGAAGCAATCGTGGATATGTCATTGTTTGGTTTTTCAATGATGCAAACATTAGATTCAAATCTAACAACATAACCTTTATTGTATAATTGACTAATGCTTAAAAGATTATGTTTTAAACCATCAACTAGCAACACATCATTAATTGAAAAAGTTGATTTGTTACCATGGTTCCCTTGCCAATGATTTTACCCTTGTTGTTGTCTCCGAAGGTGACATACCCTTCTTCTTTGCTAGTGAGCATAGAGAAATGAGATGGATCTCCGGTCATGTGCCTTGAGCATCCACTATCAAGATACTATTTCTTGCTCCTAGCTTGTGAGTTTGTCTACAAAAGAGGATAGTTTTAGGTACCCATTTGATTTTGGGTGCCTTACAAATTGATCTACTTAATTTGTAATTCAATATTGAATTGTTTATGGTTCCTTTAGGAACCTATATCAATTTTTATGGACTAATTTTCTTGAATGGACATTTGTAAGCAACATGTCCCGTTTTACTACAAAAATTACATTTCAAATGGGGTGATACATGCAATGTGGGTCCTTTAATGAAGGTGGTGGGATTTTGGTGAGATCCACTCACAAATCCTATTCCACTTCTATTTCCGACGTGACCCTTGTTAGCAAGGATCATGTCCAAGCCCTTGCTACCAACCTTAAACTTGTTTAGGGTCTCTTTGAGTAGCAAGTTCTCCTTCTTATTGCTTCTAAGTGTTCACACTTAGAGCATGGGAGTAGAGAAGGAGTTTGGAGACTATTGAACTCATTTTGTAATAAAGCATGCTCTTTCTTAAGTAAATTGAACTTCTTACTAATAGTTCTACATTCATCAAATAACTCATGAAAAGCGATAGAAAGCTCATCAAAAGATAATTCTTCATTAAATAACTCACTAACCTCTTCTCCAAGGGCCATTAGCACGAAGTTAGCTTCCTCTTTGTTGCTTTCTTCTTCGACCTCGGAGTCACTTGAATTATCCCATGTAGCCTTTAATGCTTTCTTCTTCTTGGGTTGCTTCTTCTTGGCTTGAGGGCATTCATTCTTGAAGTGTCCCGGCTTCTTGCATTCATAGCAAATAACTTGGTCCTTTTTGTGTTCAAATTTATTCTTTGTGTCATTTTTAAATTTGTTCTTTCTTATAAATTTCTTAAACTTTCGAGTCAAAAGTGCAATGTCATTGTCACTGTCCTCATCACTTGATGTTCCTTTCAAGTGGTCTTCTTGTGTTCTAAGTGTCATATCCTTCCTGTTCTTTGGAAGGGGGTTCTCAAGCTCTTCATGAGCATGGCACGTCATCTCGTAGGTCATTAGAGACCCAATAAGTTCTTCAAGCGAAAATATTTTAAGATCTTTGGCCTCTTGAATGACCGTAACTTTTGGATCCCAACTCTTTAGAAGAGATCTTAAAATTTTAGTTACCAACTCAAAATTTGAAAAACCTTTACTAAGAGCTTTAAGTCCATTGATGACATCCGTAAAGCGGGTGAACATGTCTCCAATGGACTCATTTGGTTTTATATGAAAAAGTTCATAAGAATGCACAAGAATGTTGATTTTGGACTCCTTCACTTGGCTAGTGCCTTCATGAGTGATTTCAAGAGTGTGCCAAATATCAAATGCCGATTCGCAAATAGAAACCCGATTAAACTCATTCTTATCAAGCGCACAAAATAAGGCATTCATAGCCTTTACATTGAGAGCAAAAATCTTCTTTTCGACTCATTCCATTCACTCATCGAAAGAGAAGATTTTGTAAAGCCATTTTCAACAATGTTCCAAAGTTCGAAGTCCATAGAAATGAGAAAAATCTTTATACGAGTCTTCTAATACATATAATCTGACCCATTAAACATAGGCGGACGAGTAATGGAGTGACCCTCTTGTATACCAGAGTAGGCCATCTCTCTTGGGTTTTAAACTAATATGAGAGTAAACCTTGCTCTGATACCAATTGTTAGGATCGAAAAGGCACTAAGAGGGGGGGGGTGAATTAGTGCAGTGGATTAAAATCGTAATTTTGAAACCGATTTTACAAAAAGACAAGTTCGTAGGAAGATTTTGATTCGATGAAAGAGAACTTGTAAGAAGTTGCTTGAGTAAAGGAAATAGCAAGGAACTAAGCAATTTGTAGCTAAGTAATAAAATGATTCAGAAATGTAAACACTCACACATTCATGAACACAATGATGTATAGTGGTTCGGTCAAATGACCTACATCCACTCTTGAAGCCTTTACGATGAGGCTCCACACTTCCACTAGCAAATTCTTTGAAGGGGAAGGACCAAATACCCCTTTTTACAACCCTTTACAAGAGGTTCACACTCTTACAAGATTTCTCAAGAAGAAGAAGGAGGTGAACACTTAGCAAGAGACAAGGCTTTTCAAGACTATTCAAAGACTTAAACTCAAGATTCTAACTCTCAAAAGGGTGCCCTTTCAGCTGAGAAAGGGGGGGTATTTATAGGCTCAAAATGGATTCAAATTTGGGCTCCAAATTTAAAGTTTTTTTATTTTCCGGTGTCAGCCTATCAGAGGCAGTGGAACCGCCTGTCAGAGGCGGTGCCACCGCCTGTGTCAGTCTGGCAGACTAACACAGTAGGGGCGGTGCCACCGCCAGTGCCGGCGGTTCAACCACCGCCCATTCAAAGAAAGGCTGAATGGGCCCCGCTTAAGGCCCAATTTGGCCCAAAGAGGAGCCCGGGCTGGCCTACTAAATTTATATAGGATTATTTCTAAATCCTTGCTCTAATCACGTGCAAACTATGAAATTAAAACATAATCCTAAGTGATTTAACCCAACATTCTTCAAGCCAACTTCCGACAAGCTTTACGGCGAGATTCCGGTGGACTTCCGATACTTCCCTCGGATTTCTTCTAGCGGACTCCTAGCATACTCCCGGATTGTATGGCAAGCTCAACGAGTCTTCGGCTAGCTTCCGAATCTTCCCGGTAAGTTCCACGAACCTTCGACGATCTTTGCAATGAACTTCTGAAAACTTCGGCAAGTCCCTGATTCGATCTTGGATGGTTCCGGCAACACTTTCAACGATTTCTCGAACTTCCGATAAACTCTTGAACACCCGACAGACTTGACCTCGGTAAATCGCTTTATGTTTTCATCCCATCGTAGTTATTCCTGCACACTTATCTCGACAAAATAGATTAGAACAAATATTTCACCAATTAACTTCATCATCAAAATCCGAGATTCAACACAACCTATGTCCACTCCCGATTCCTCTTCACTTGAGGCCACCGGCTTTTCACTAGCTATCCTCCTTCCAACGGGCGAGGATCAACTCCCTTATAGCTCTCTCCTTTTGACGGGCTTAGGAGGTAACCCTTACAAGGCCCCTCACCCCTCTCTTGGACTAGAACATACTCAAAGCTTAGAGACAAGATTTGACAAGAGTTTTCCCTATTTTTTTCTCAATTCTAGGCACCCTTTCAACCATAAATGAGAGGGGTATTTATAGGCCTCAAGAAGATTCAAATTTGAATCACTTCATCGGCCATCGGTGCCGCCTATCAGACATTGTGATTGCTCGATTATGCTTGGCGGTGCCACCGCAAACTTGCTGCCAGGGTGGTACCACCGCCCAGCAGCCACCACACAGGCTGGGCTCAGGCACCGCCTGCTCACTGGGCGATGCCACCGCCCAGCCTTTTTCAGCACACTGGTTTGGGCCTTAAACTCGGCCCAAACCAGTCCGTTATCAGGCCCACTTGGCCCCTACTTGGGTTATAGGATTAATACCTAATCCTAACCCAAATTAATATGCTAACTATGAAATTATAGCCATTTCCTAAGCTATTACAAAGTCTGACAAGTCAAGACTTCTTCCGACGAACTTTCGACGCTCTTCCGATGAACCCTTGGAAACCATTCTGCGGACTCCCGACAAGCTCCTGGACTTCACGATGATCTTGGTCAGTTCCAACGAGCTTCTTTGGCAAGCTCCGATCTTTCTTGGCAAGCTCTGATCTTTCTTGGCAAGCTCTGTGAACTTCCGACGAACCTTCCGGTGAACTTTCGAAAACCCTTAGGCAAGTTCCTTACTCGTTCTTGGCTAGTTTCGGCAGCACTCCCAACGAATCTTCGGACTTCCATCGAACTCTTGAGCTCCCAATGATCCATCACATTTGTCTTCTGACACTTTGTTTCACTTTACGTCTTCATCGTTATCATAGTTAATCCTGCACACATATAAACAAAACTCTACTTCGATCTAGACAATTATTATAATGCAAATTGACATTCAGTTGCCCGGCACGTCATTGGTCGGCACTTCGTCTGATTCTTCGCTGCATCATTCTCTCTTGCGGCTTGTTGTCCAATCAACAATTGACCTCCGCAACCCCGATATCCTTGGCGCAACTCTGCTCTTCTTGGCCCGATGCCAGATGTACAAAGCCTTCTGCCGATTGTCGACCGGACCTTCGGCTCGACATCCAATATCCTGACGTGATCATCCAGTGCAACGTCAATTCCTCTAGCGTCAACTGTCTAATCCTGATTGATAGTAGACCTGCGTAACTCAAAACGCAGTTAGATCATAAAACACAATCAATTAATTTCATCATCAAAATTCAAGATTCAACAATGATTTCTTTATATGGTTTGAAATTTTTAGCCATTGAGTCCTCCACTTCATTTTGACAATAACTAAGGGGGAGCTAGCTTGTTGGCTTGAATGTTAAATTCATGATTTGAATTTTGATGATAGAAATATTTATGTCAATATTTGTTTCTAATATCTCATTTGTCATTTTGATGAAAAAGGAAATCAATTACAACATTGCATCCTCCCTTCTTTTTGAGAATGATAAAGGGGGAGAAAAATTGCTAGCTTGAAGCAAAATTACTAGCTTAGAGAAAACTTGCTAGCTTGTGTATCACAAGAAAAAGTGGCAAAAGTAGCTAGCTAAAACTTGCAAAAATTGCTACCTTGTAATTTCACGAGAAGCTAAGAATTACTATCTCAAAGGATGTAAATATTACTATCTTGCCTATCTCAAGAAGAGAAAATACAAAACTTAGAAAATTTGCATTCCTACACTTGTCATGCTTGTATGTTGTAATGAAAATTTGGCATGCATGTTTAAAGTCATTATATAAAATTGTTAGCTCATTGTAAACAAGAAGTTGATAGCTTGCAAAGGCAAAACTTAGAAAGGTCTAGCATAAAGTATTACAAAAAGAAGCAAAGTGTTATCTTGCCTATCATGAGAAACTTGCCATAATTGAATGTTGATGAAAATCTAGCTAGTATGATTGTAAAACTTGCATATCTTTTAAACTAGCTATAATGTTACTATTGGGAAATCCTTCAGGGGAGCGACATCACATGCGCAGCGAAAGAACAGAAAACAAAACCCCAGATTTCCCATAGAAAGTTTTCATCATCGTGTGAAGATCGGTGCGTCAAAAAAAAATCTGCAAAACTGCACATGTAAAAGAAGATACCTATAGAGATCGTATATCCCTGAATTCCTATAGATCTGTGGGAGAAGATGAAGGAGGTCAAGCATCCTCCTCTCTAGCGGTATCCACACGGCAGGGATTGCGACGATGCACCTCTCTCCGGGAGAGGAGAACAGAGGTGGCTACCAAAGAAACCTCACCTATAGAGCTTTGGTTCCCTCCTATTTATAGAGGCCCCCTGAAAACCCTAATGGATCTTTTACCCTATTAGGTATTGGATCTCCATCCAATTACCTAAGCCTCTTGGATTAGTGGGTCTCTACCCAATAATCTCTTATTAGCAATTATTGGATCTTATCTCAGGATTCAATAATTTAGGGGCTTAATGGATATCCAATAAAATAGGGGATTCAGCAGATATCTCATATCCGAACCTCTACTCGTCGCAATACCTACCATATGTGTGTGACCCTCTAGGCCCAATATCGAGCTGTGAGTCATACTTGTCGAACTCCTTTCGACTTAGTGAATTATTATCTCTATAATAATTCACCCAACTCATCGACTGCGGACATACCAGGCTACTACGCCGCGGCCCCCAGACGATACAGGGGAATCCAATCCTTTGGACCTATCTTCCCTCAGTTACCATATATCTATAATCTCTCATCCATCTAGTATCCTAGAGACTCTATACCGGGCATGGTGTTGTCAGGCCCATACGGTCTCTCCTCGAGTCTTGCTCTTGTCGGATTTTCCCGAGGAACTCTTTCTCTCTCAATCCGAATAACCTTGGCCAAGGATTTGTTCGAGTAAGGATACATGGGATATTCCTCTCATGATACCGAGAACGGATGATCCTCTATTGACACTCAAAAGCCCTCATAAGGTTGGCTACCACTCCCAATGACCGGTTGTACTAGATCTGGAACTTTCCAAACCTATAAGTCCGGTATCAAAGAGTGGAGTACTCATATAGGACATCCTTGGTGTCTCAAGTCTAAGGACCAGATACACTACTGGGACTATGGAATCATTGTCTGACGTGAGGTATCAATAACCATCCAGCATTCCGTAGGCGGATCAATCAGTGAACTCATTCTCCAATGAGCACCTACACTGTACCCTTAGTGTCCCTACACGAGTAGCTATGAGACCAGCTACCTCCATCATATGAACGGGTATGCAACACACTAGTCTATCTAGTTATCTTGATCTCCTTCTCGAGTAACCTATGACCAGGATAATTTAGGGTTTGTGTTTAAAGGTGAATCGGTCTCATTATCATGATCTCATCAAGATCCGATTCCCATTACACAGATCTAAGGATATCACAGTATATGTAACACGTAAGATAAAGTGATAAAACACCTAATAATAAGCAAAGAGATAAAGTGTATATCAAGTCATAAGTGCCATCACTCATGTGATTAGCTTGCATGGCACATATGACTAGCAATCACCAACATGTTTGATCCCCATCAGACCTCTGTGATGCTCAAAGACAATCTGAGTCAATGTCTTTGTCAGTGGATCTGCAATGTTATCTTCGAATGGAACTCTTTCCATTACTACATTTTTTCTAGCGATAATCTCTCTTATCAAGTGGAACCTTCTCAGAACGTGTTTTGACTTCTAATGAGACCTAGGTTCCTTCGATTGAGCAATTGCCCTATTGTTATCATAATATAAGGGAATCAACTCCTCGCTGCTCGGGATGACTCCTAGACTATGATGAACTTCCTCATCCAGACTCCCTCCTTTGCTGCCTTTGCCGCAGTAATGTATTTCGCTTCTATGGTCGAGTCAGCAGTAGTCTCTTGCTTGGAACTCTTCCAGCATACTGCTCCTCCATTCAGGGTGAACACATATCCTGAATTAGACTTGCTATCATCGACATCGGACTAGAAGCTTGAGTCCGTGTAGCCCTTAATCTTGAAGCTACTACCTCCATATACCAGTAAAAGATCCTTAGTTTGTCTCAAGTACTTAAGGATACATTTTACTACTTTCTAGTGCTCCAAGCCTGGATCTGCCTGATATCTGCTTGTGACACTCAGAGCATGCGCTATATCAGGCCTGGTACATAGCATAGTATACATGATAGATCTTATCGCTGCATATAGCATTATATCCATGTGTGCCCTTTCTTCAGGAGTCTTTGGGGACATACTCCTAGAAAGTGATATTCCATGTCTCATTGGTATGAGACCTCTCTTGGAATTTTTCATGCCAAACCTTTTGATAATGGTGTCTATGTACCTGGACTGGGACAAGCCAAGCATCCTCTTGGATCTATCTCTATAGATTCGTATCCCCAATATGCAGGATGCTTCCCCCAAGTCCTTCATACAGAAGTGCCTAGATAACCAACTCTTTACTGTGGAGAGCATTCCTACATCATTCCCAATGATCAGGATATCATCCACATATAATATCAAAAAGGTGATAGTGCTCCCACTTAATTTCCTGTACACACAAGGTTCATCTTCGTTCTTAATGAAGTCATAAGATCTGATCGCCTCATCAAATCTTATGTTCCAACTTCGGAAAGCTTGCTTCAATCCATAAATGGACCTAAGCAACCTGCACACCTTATCTGGGTTATCCCTGGACACGAATCCCTCAGGTTGTATCATATACACCTCCTCCTCGAGATTGCCATTGAGGAATGTGGTTTTGACGTCCATCTGCTAGATCTCATAATCATAGTATGCTGCAATAGCCAATAGAATTCGAATGAATTTTAGCATGGCTACATGTGAGAAAGTTTTGTCATAGTCAACACCTTGCCTTTGATGATACCCCTTAGCCACTAGCCTTGCTTTATAGGTCTCTACCTTTCCATCTACTCCAATCTTCTTTTTGAAGATCCACTTGCAGCCAATGGGTACAATACCCTCGGGTGCAACAACTAGGTTCCAAACCTTGTTGGAGTATATGGAATCCATTTCTGAATTCATGGCTTCTTGCCATTTCCCAGAGTCTATACTCATAATAGCCTCCTCGTAGGTCTGAGGATCAATATCCTTAACATCCTCTCCTCTGATATATCCCACATATCTCTTAGGAATATGAGATACTCTATCAAACATACGTAAAGTTGAAACTTGTGTGTAAGGTATCTGAATAGATTGGAATGGTGCTTGAGCTAGGTTCTCAACCTCGCTCAACTCTATCATGCTCCCCTTTGTCTTCACCAGAATGTGTTCCTTCTCAAGGAACACTGCTCTCTTGACTACAAAGACCTTTTGGTCCTCAGGGTGATAGAAATAATACCCATAAGTTTCCTTAGGGTATCCCACGAACTTGCACCATTCCATCCTAGATTCCAACTTGTCAGGGTTGTGTCTCTTAACGTGGGCAGGGCAGCCCCAAATCTTAACAATCTTAAGATCGGGCTTCTTCCCATTCCATATCTCATATGGAGTAGACATCATTGACTTAGTTGGAATTCTATTCAGAAGGTAAGCTACGGTTTCTAGGGCATATCCCCAGAATGAGATGGGTAGGTCGGCGAAACACATCATGGAACGCACCATGTCTAACAGTGTGCGATTCCTCTTTTCTGATACACCATTAAGCTATGGTGTATAAGGAGGTGTCCATTAGGATAAAATCCCATAGTCTTTGAGGAACTAGGTGAACTTTGTACTCAAGTACTCACCTCCTCGATCTGATCGAAGGGTTTTAATACCTTTTCTTGTTTCGTTCTCCACTTCATTTTTATATTTCCTGAATTTCTCAAAAGCTTCAGACTTATACTTCATCAAGTACATATGTCCGTATCTTGAGAAATCATCAATGAAATTAATGAAGTAGGAGTAACCACCTATGGCATGAGTCGACATGGGACCGCATACATCACTATGTATGAGTTCTATTAACTCAGTGGCTCTCTCTCCAGTTCCACTAAATGGAGAGTTGGTCATCTTTCCCTGAAGGCAAGGTTCACATATCACATATGACTTATAGTCAAATGGATCTAGATATCCATTCTTTATTAACTTTTGGATCCTTCCCTCGTGGATGTGACCTAGCCTACAATGCCAAAGATATGCATTGTTCATCTCTTCTCGTTTCCTCTTAGAATCACTTACACTCATGATATGTGGAGCTATATCTAGCATAAATAAACCATTATGCAATGTTCCTCTCGTGATGATCTGATCATTTAATATTATTGAACAACCATTGTTCTCAAAAACTAATTTATATCCAATAATTGTCAAATATGAAATGGAAATAATATTTTTGATAATAGAAGAAATAAAATAGCATGCATCTAATGCAATAATAGCTCTACCAGGCAGATGTAAGGTGACCTTGCCAACAACCATTGCAGCAACCTTTGCTCCATTGCCCATCTTAAGGTCCATCTCACCTCTGTTCAATATCTTAGGTCCCTGCGGAACCAATGAATTGTAAATATGATAAGCACTCCCGGTATTCAATACCTATGTGTTATCATAAGATTCTGACAAATGGAGACTGATCACGAATGTACCTGAAGCTTCTGCAAGCTTCTATTTCGCCCTCTCTGCAAGGTACTCTTTGCAGTTCCTCTTCTAGTGCCCATATTGGTCTCACCAATATAAAGAACCGGCTTCTCTTTGATGGTGCTCTCTACTTCTCTCACCATATTGAGGAGCTGCGGGAGGGTCACCTCAAGTTTTTTATATTAAAATTCATTATGAACTAAGAAATGGAATCTGGTAAGGACTAAAGCACAAGATCCACACCCAGGCTATCCTCTAGGACCATTCCTAGACCAGTGAGTTTCTCGATCTACTCAATCATCTTAAGGACATGGTTCTGAACCGGTATCCCCTCAGTCATCCTAGCACGGAAAAGACTCTTTGATATCTCATATCGTTGAGTTCTTCCCTATTCCTCAAATAGTTTATGGAGATGCAAGAGTATGGAATTAGCATCCATATTTTCATGTTGTCTCTGTAACTCAGTAGTCATAGAGGCCAACATATAACACTGAGCAAGAGTGGAATCATCTAAGTACTTCACATAACAAGCGATCTCATCCTCGCTTGCCCCTTCGTCGGGTGTAGAGATCACTGTATCAAGGATATATGTGATTTTCTTTGCCATGAGAACGATTCTCAGATTGCGAAGCCAATCCGTATAATTTGGACTGGTGAGGCGGTTGGCATCAAGTATGCCACATAAAGGATTTAAAAGCAATATTTTTCTAAAATTAAAGATGTAGTAGAAATAAATAACATGCAAACTTTACAAAAATTAAACAATTAAAATAAGGACGTCTATCTTAATGCATTCCCACTAATTTTTTATGAGACACACAACACCCTCTGATATGTGAATCGGAGACCCCCGGTGGATCTCTAGTGAGGATCGGGATCCAATCGGCGTCTTAACGTAACCTCGAGGGACTCGACCAATTACGTTAAGCTTGTAAAGATAGGCAACTCTTGCCAATCATAACTCCTTGTGATTCCCATCCTATTTGGCCTCAGAACCACCATGGCCTCGAGGACTCGACCAACCATGATGTTCGGTTAAGTCATCACCATCGTTACAAGATGAATCTAATTCGGTGATATACTCTCGAGGGACTCGACTAAGCATACCATGTCCTCAGATCACTGGTGACCTGTCTATGTCATAGATAAGATAGTGAACGCGATATAGGTGAGTCTCGAGGACTCAACCAACTCAACCTACACCGGGAATCGATTCCTAGCTATAACGATGGAAGGCCACGTAGGTCAATCTAATTGCCTCACGTTTACCGACTTAATATTATTAATAGAGAGGATTTTGATTTGGTCTCCTAACATAATGTGTCACACACATATATATATTTAATATATATATCTACATCGCATGCAAATATATATATCTAGTAGGTGTATAACCAATCACACATCAGATGAGCAATCATACCAGATGATCATGGACCACATCCTAATGTGATCGGGCTGAGCAGAGGCCTAATCACTCACATCAAGATCTATGTGTACTTTGACGCATCTCCATGCCCTATGATCGTCCTTCTCGCTTCGTCGGTTCCATCGTCATCTCAACACATCTCCATGCGTTGGATCATCCGTCTCGACCTCGTGGGTCCCGCTACGTTGCGCCTCCTCATGTAATTACAACATAATTACAGACACGTAGGCCCGATAATAAATAAGAAAAATAGAGGCTCGTAGGCCACAATAATAATAATCACATGTACACACATCACATCATAAGTCCATGATCATCTGTCCACATCATACATCACATGTATATGTTATTTTATAGGACTACTAGATAAAAAATAATAGTTAATTAAACTATTTAATTATATATATATATATATATATATATTTTCTAAAATCAGGGACATAGAGGGAATTATCTGAATTCCCAAGGGCATTCTGGTCATTCGGCCATAAGGGATAAAATTAAAATTTCAAAAATTCCTAGGGGTATTTTAGTCATTCTATCATAAGAGATAGAAATTGAAATTTCTGAAATTCCGATGGGCAAAACTATCTTTTGTCCAAAAACCCTAATACCTTTCCCTTCTGCAGAGTTGCGGCGTACCATCCTGGCGGCGACGCTGCGCGCACCACTTCTCACGCGCGCGGTGCCCACAAGTTGTCTGTCGCAGCACGCCTGCGGTTCGCCCACATCTGTGGGCGTCACATGCGCGCCATGCGCGCCGCCGGCGCTTGACCATGATGCGATCGCGCGCCGGCAGCTGGCCGCAGCGCCGCGGTGTCGATTCCTATGGGTAGACGCCGTGCGAGCCTATAGGTCTTTGCTGCCGATCGCAGCTTGCCGCTGCCGCAGCGACCACCGCCATCGCGAGCGGCAAGGCTGCAACCTTGCGGTTATTGCACGAGCGGGCAACAACAGTTGCTGCCTTTCTCACCCTTCGCGCCAACGATTTCGGCATCAAAAGCATATCTATAACACAATACACGCAGTTTAAGATCTGATCATCGCACGAACAACCTGGCTCTGAAACCACTATTGGGAAATCCTTCAAGGGAGCGAAATCACATTCGCAACGGAAGAACAGAAAACAAAACCCCAGATTTCCCATAGAAAGTTTCCATCATCTTGCAAAGATCGGTGCGTCGAAAACAAATCTGCAAAGCGCATGTGTAAAAGAAGATACCTAGGAGATCGTATATCCTTGAATTCCTACAGATCTGTGGGAGAGGAATGAAGGAGGTCAAGCATCCTCCTCTCTAGCGGTAACCACACGGCAGAGATTACGACGATGCACCTCTCTCTCTGGGAGAGAAGAACAGGAGGTGGCTACCAAAAGAAACCCTCAGCCGATAGAGCTTTGGTTCTCTCCTATTTATAGAGGCCCCATGAAAACCCTAATAGATCTTTTGCCCTATTGGATATTGGATATTGGATCTCTATCCAATTACCCAAGCCTCTTGGATTAGTGGGTCTCTACCAATAATCTCTTATTAGCAATTATTGGATCTCATCTCAGATCCAATAATTTAGGCTTAATGGATATGCAATCAGATAGAGGGTTGAGCGGATATCTCATATCCGAACCTCTACTCATGGCAACACCTACCATATGTGTGTGACCCTCTAGGCCCGTCGAGCTTGTGAGTCATACTTGTCGAACTCCTTTCGACTTAGTGAATTATTATCTCTATAATAATTCACCCAACTCATCGACTACGGACATACTGTGCCACTACGCGCGGCCCCAGGCGATACTGGGGAATCCAATCCTTTGGACCTATCATCTCGATTACCATGTATCTATAGTCCTTCATCCATCTAATATCCTAAAGACCCTATACCGGATATGGTGCTATCAGACCCATACGGTCTCTCCTCGAGTCTTGCTCTTGTCAGATTCTCCCGAAGAACCCTTTCTCTCTCAATCCGAATAACCTTGGCCAAGGATTTATTCGAGCAAGAACATATGAGATATTCCTCTTATGATGTCGAGAGTAGATGATCCTCTATCGACATTTAATAGCCCTTGTAAGGTTGGCTACCACTCCCAATGACCGATTGTACTAGATCTGAAACTTTTCAAACCTATAAGTCCGGTATCAAAGAGTGGAGTACTCATACAGGATATCCTTGGTGTCTCAAGTCTAAGGACCAGATACACTCACGGGACTATGGAATCTGTCTAACATGAGGTATCAATAACCATCCAGATTCCGTAGCGGATCAATCGATGAACTCATTCTCTAATGAGCACACTGTATTGTACCCTTAGTGTCCCCACATGAGTAGCTATGAGACCGATTACCTCCATCATATGAATGGGTATA
This sequence comes from Musa troglodytarum, assembly GCA_023547065.1. Lineage (NCBI taxonomy): Eukaryota > Viridiplantae > Streptophyta > Magnoliopsida > Zingiberales > Musaceae > Musa > Musa troglodytarum. The sequence continues at coordinate 23,658,903 of CP097506.1, read as the reverse complement.
CAAAGACACACGATCTATCCAGTTATCTCAATGTCCTTCTTGAGTAACCTATGACCAGGATAATTTAGGGTCTGTGTTTAAAGGTGAATCAGTCTCATTATCGTGATCTCATCACGATCCGATTTCCATTGCATAGATCCAAGGACATACAGTATATGCAACACGTAAGATAAAGTGATAAAACGTCTAATAATAAGCAAAGAGATCACAAGTGCCATCACTCATGTGATTGGCTTGCAGGGCACTTATGACTAGCAGTTACTTCTCCTTTTTGTTGATGACAAAGGAGGAGAAGTAGATTGATAAGTTCATGCAATGTAATATTGATTAAATATTTTATATATTTACATGATGTTTTTTATGACATGCTTGGATTTGGGATAATCCAAGTGTTCTATCAATGACATATTAATAGGGGGAGTTTATTTAAACTCCGAAGAGTTAAGGTTAACTCATCATCAATTAGTTGTCATCATCAAAAAGGGAAAGATTATTGAATCTCGATTTTGATGATAAAACTAATTAAGTATGTTTTAGTGATCTAATTGCATTTTAAGATATGTAGGTCTACTCTCGATCAAGATTAGATAATTGACATAGGATGAATCAGTGTTGCATCGGAGGAAATCACGCTAGGAGATTAGATGTCGAGCCGAAGGTCTGGTCGATGATCAGCAAAAGGCTTCGGACAAAGAAATTGGGCATCGGGCTAAGAGGAGCAAAGTTGTCCCAAGGAGATTAGGGCTGTGGAGATCAGTTGCTGATTAGGCAATAAGCTGCAAGAGAGGACGATACGCCGAAGTGTCGAACGAAGCGCCGATGGACCAAGGACATGCCGGGCAACTAATTATGATTCGCATTGTAATAATTATCTAGATCGAGTAGGATTAGCTTAATTGGGTTATAATTGGGCCAACCCAATTAGGGGCCAATTGGGCTCGGTATTGGATCAGTTTGGGTCAGGTTTAAGGCCCAACCAGGAGTGCTAGACACTATCTAGTAGTGGCACCACCAGACTAGGGCGGTGGCACCACCCAGGTCCTGTTTCCCAAGTAGTCTGGGGCGATGGTACCGCCCAGACTGGGTGATGGTACCGCCCTGGGCCAGAGTGCTTGGGCGATGGTACCACCCAGTACATTGATCGTGTCAGTGTGTCAGGTGGTGGTACCGCCAGACTAGGCGATGGTGCCGCCTAGTACACTATCAGAATAGGGTCAACAGGTGGTGGTACCTCCAACACTTGAAAATCCGGAATGATTTAAATTTGGGCTCTAAATTTGAATCACATTGAGGTCTATAAATACCCCTCTCATCCATGGTTGAAAGACACAAAACTTGAGAAAGAAAAAGTGGAAACTCTATTGTAATAGTTTTAAAATCTTCTCTCCAAGCTTTAAATGTGATTTGGTTCAAGAGAGAGGTGAGAGGCCTTATAAAGGTTAACTTCTCAACTTATAAAAGGAGAACTGAGTTGTAAAGGAGTTAGTCTTTACCTGTTGGAAGGAAGACAACTAGTGAAAAAGTCGATGGCCTCAAGAGAAGAGGAATCGGGAGTGGACGTAGGTCAGATGACCAAACCACTAGAAAATTTGATTTGCGTTTATATTCTTGCATTTACCTTTCTACAAACCTTTACTTTGCTTGTTCACTACCCTTCATCTTCTCTAAACATTCTCAAGTTTAAGTTACAACTTTTCCGACACTGTTTTTAGTCAAAACAAAGTTTTCAACATTCGAAGTTTCCAAAATCATTTTAAATCACCGTAAATTATCGTACTTAACCACTGCACTAATTCATCCCACCCCTCCCCCCCTCTCCTCTTAGTGCCGCTCTAGATCCTAACATCCACATCATACATCACATGTATATGTTATTATATAGGACTACTAGATAAATAATAATAGTTAATTAAATATTTTAATTAACTATTTTTTAAAAAAAGGGACATATAGGAAATTTTTTGAATTCTGAAGGGCATTTTGATCATTCGGTCTGAAGGGACAAAATTAAAATTTCAGATATTTCGGTTGCATGTAGACATGCGGTGACCAAGGTAGCCTTTGGCGTTCTACGAGGAGCAATAGTTGCTACCCCTTTCTTGCTATTACGTCAATAATTTTGATGACAAAAGTCATTCTAAATCATAACACCATAGTTTGTAATCTGATCTTCGCACGAACAACGTGGCTCTAATACCATTATTGGAAAATCTAGGGGTGACATCTTATGCGCAGTGGAAGAATGAAAACAAAAACATCCTATATTTCTACAAAATAGTTTCATCATCATGCAAAGATCGATGCCTAAAAAAATAAATCCACGAATCCAAAACTACGTATATGAAAATATAATACCTTGGGAGATTGTATATCCCTGAATTCCTATAAATCCATGAGGTGGATAAAGGAGGTCAAGAGTCCTCCTCTCTAGCGATGATCCACACGACAAGGCTGTGAAGATGCTCCTCTTGAGAGAGGAGAATAGGAGGTGGAAACCAAGAAGTCCCCAGCTTATGGACCTTTGGTTCCCTCCTATTTATATAGGCCCCCTGTAAACCCTAATGGATCTTATCCTATTGGGTATTGGATCTCCATCCAATTACCAAGCCTCTTAGATTAATGGGTCTCTACCCAATAATCTCTTATTAGCTCTTATTGGATCTCATCCATGGGATCCAATAGTATAGAACTTATGGATATCTAATAAGATAAGAGCTCCGACGGATAACTCATATCTGAACCTCTACTCTTCGTAATACCTACCATATGTGTGTGACCCTCTAGGCCCAATATCAAGCTAGCCATGAGTCATACTTGTCAGAACTCCTTCTAACTCAGTGAATTATTATCTCCATAATAATTCACTCGACTCATCGACTACAGATATACTAGGTCACTCTGCTGCAATCCCTAGGCGATACAGAGAATCCAATCCTTTGGACCTATATGCCCTCAGTTATCATGTACATATAGTCCCTCATGCATCTAATATCTCAGAGATCGTATATCGGGCATGGTGCTGTTATGCCCATATAGTTTTCAATCGAGTCTCGCTCTAATCAAATTCTCTCGGAGAACTCTTTCTCTCTTAATTCGAATGACCCTGGCCAGGGATTTGCGAAGCAAGAACACATAGGATATTTCTTTCATGATATCGAGAGTGGATGATCCTCTCGACACTAAATTACCTTCATAAGATTGGCTATCATTCCCGAGAACCAATTGTACCAAATCTAGAACTTTTCAAACCTGTAAGTTCGGTATTAAAGAATAGAGTACTCATACAAGGCATCTTTATTGTCTCAAGTCTAAGGACCCGGATATACTACTGGGACTATGGAATCACTGTCTGATGTGAGGTATCAATAATCATTCAGTATTTCGTAAGCTGATCAATCAGTGAACTCATTCTCCAATGAGCACCTGCACTGTATCCTTAGTGTCCCCACACAAGTAGCTGTGAGACCAGCCACCTCCATCATATGAACGGGTATACAGCACACCAGTCTGTCCGGTTATCTTGATGTCCCTCTCGAGTAACGTATGACCAAGATTATTTAGGGTCTATGTTTAAAGGTGAATCAGTCTCATTATCATGATCTGATTCCCATTGCACAGATCCAAGGACATCACAATATACATATGAATAATGTGAGAAAATATCAATAATCATAAGCAAAGAGATTGACGTAGCATATTATAGGTGTCATCACTCACGTGATTAGCTTGTAGGGCACCTATAACTAGCAATAGTCTCAAAGACTGTGTCTTAGATACTGAGCCACCAACGATTCCACCGCCTGTTCTAGCGATGCCACCGCCTAACCCACCTATTAGGTCACTATTTGGGCCTTTCACTTGGCCCAACATAGCTTAAACTTGGGCCCAATTGGCCCCTAATTGAGTTGGCATAATTTCAACCCAATTACAATTTAAACCTATTTTGATCTAAACAATTATTACAAAGCTTGAATCAATTGTTGTCTAGTATGTCATTGGTTCATTGACGCTTCATCCGATTTTTTGACGCATCATCCTCTCTTATGACCTATTGCCTAATCAGTCAATTGACCTCTGTAACTCCAATCTCATTTGTATAATTTCTGCCCTTCATGGCCTGATAACTGAACTCATCGTCCGGAGCCTTCTGTCGATACATTGACTGATCCTTCGGCTCGATGTCCAATCTTCTGACATGTTCCGCTCTGGGCCAACTTTCGATTCCTCCTACTTTAATTATCTCTTCCTGATCAAAACTAGTCCTATGTCACTCAAAACGTAGATCAGATCATAAATACTATCAATTGATTTCATCATCAAAATTCAAGATTCAATAATCTCTCCCTTTTTGATAATGATAACTAATTGATGACGGAGTTAACCTTAACTCCCCCATCAATATGTCATATTGATAGATCCTTTAAATCAAGAAATCATGCAATGTTTCAAAATATAAAAGTACATCATATCATGCATGATCATCATCATAACTTCTCCCCCTTTGTCATCAACAAAAAGGATAAGTGCATCTAAAAAATTTTGAAGATATGCAAGTTTTACAATATACAAGCTAGCATCACTTTACAACATGCAAGCATAGTAAGTTTTAAATATGTGCAATTTTGCTTCTTGAGATAGCAACTCTTTGTTTCTCTTTACAATGTGCATGCTAGCAAGTTTTGTTTCTTCTTTTTTGAGAAATGCAAGTAAGTTTTCTCTCCTTGTGCAAGCTAGCAATTTGCTTTTCTTTGCGATGCGTAAGCCAACAATTTTTGCTTCCTTTTGTAAAGTACAAGCTAGCAAATCTTTCTCCCCCTTTGTCATTATCAAAAAGAATAAAAGAATACAAATTTTCTTTTACATTAATGCTCTAACTATGATAAAAATTAATATCATAAATTTTTATCATATCAATGTTTCAATCATCAAAATCAAGTTATGAAAACCAATTTAACATTCAAGCTAACACTTAAGGTTCTCTTTGAGATGCTAGCAATTTTCTTTCTCCCCCTTGCTATTAAAGGAAAAAGGAAAGAAGAAGGAAAGAATTCAAGGGTGCAAATATTTTAACTATCACGTGAACAAATGAAGGATCAAGTCAAGAATCCAAAAATTCATGAATCATTTTGACAAATCTCCTCTTAAAGAACAAAAAGGGATCTTAGGAGATCTAATAGAAAATGATCTTGATTCACAAAAAGAATTCGAGTTATAAATTCGAGAAATTAAGAAAACAATCATGATTCAATTGGATAAACATTATCTTTATAAAAATGAAAGAATCATGGTTAACGATCTTGATTTATAAAAAGAAACTTCAAGTCATAATTATCAAGATGTCAAGTGACATGTCATGAATGAAAGATCTCTACCATTTTTAGGATAAGTTTCCTCTTTAGTGAATAACAAGAAGAAACATAGGAGAACAAAATGAATTGAGAAAGATAGAAGCATCGAAAATGATTCATATTAAAATACATCTCAAGTTATAAATTTGAATAAATCAAGTGTTTGTCAACTCCGAAATCATCATCAAAATCACTTTTCTTTCATTTGGAATATTTATTGAAAGTAAGATAGATTAATTCCTATAAGATTAAAAGTAGCTAAAGTTCTTTTAGTTCTAAATTTTGTGATTGATTTCATGCAAGAATGCTCTAGTCTTTTATCCAAATAAAAACATGCATAACATTTAAAACCAAAACACAAGTTTCATCCTAAAGATCATTAAGACCATATATATATATATAACACATTATTCCAAACAAAACATAAGATTTCAAATCATTATTACTTCAAATCCTCATGCATAATATAAAATCATCAAGCATGAGACCAAAACTGTTAACATTTTCATTACATTATCAAACTTATCAAGCATGATACAAACATTTATTTTCAAAATATTTATCATATTTTTAACTCATTCAAATTTAATTCATCAAATCATCATAATCACTTTCAAGAGATTCATAAAAGATAATATATATAGATTCATTAATCTTTTATTAAAAAATCGAAAAGCTTTAAAGATAGCAAAATTTTTAAGAAAAAAATTACTTTCTTCTTTTTAGTTTCAATTCATACGATTGATTTTATATAAGCATATTCAAGTTTTTCATACAAAAGCTAAGCATCATGTATAAAACTAAAAAGCAATACAAAATCATCAAGATACACATAATTACTTCTTAAAACATATATAAAATTAATCTTATTTGGTGTGTAAGTATTATCATAAAACATGCAATTATAAATTTTTTAACTAGTAAAATCGTGAAAAGCACCAAGTAATTTCATAATAAGGTAAAAGTGATTCGATTGAGTCACTTACCTCGTCGTTGTAGTTCTCCATCTTATCTTCATTGGTTTGCTTTTCGTCTTTGGATGCACTCGATTTATCCTTGAGTTCTTTCTTCTTCTTTAGCACCTTCTTCTTTTTAAGTTTATTTTTATTCTTAATTTCTTATTTTATGAATTTTTAAATTTTATAGTGATAAGTTCAAGGTCATCATCATCATCACTTGAGTTATCACTCAAGTAATCTTCTTTTGTTTGAAGTGTCAAGTCTTTCATATTCTTTGGAAGGTGGTTCTCATATTCATCATGTGCTAAATGAGTCATTTCATAGGTCATCAAGGACCCGATAAGTTCTTCGAGCGAAAAATTATTTAGGTTATTTACTTCTTGTATTATTGTTACTTTATGATCTCAACTTTTTGGAATGGATCTTAAAATATTATTTATAAGTTCAAGATTAGAAAAATATTTACCAAGACTTTTTAAACTGTTGATGACATCTATAAACCAGGTGTACATGTCTCTAATGGTTTTGCTTAGTTCCATTCGAAACAATTTAAAATCATGTATCAAAAGATTAATTTTGAAATCTTTTACTCTACTTATGCCTTAATATGTGATTTCAAGAGTATTCCAAATGTCATGCACAGTTTCATAAATCAAAATTTGATTAAATTCATTTTTGTCGAAGGCACAAAATAAAGTATTCATCGCTTTAGCATTTAATGAAAAAGTTTCTTTCCCAAATCATTCCAATCATTTATTGGTTTAGAAGATTTTTGAAAACTATTTTCGATGATATTCCATAAGTTCAAATCCAAAGAAAGCAAAAAAACTCTCATTTGAGTTTTCCAATATATGTAGTCCATCCATTGAACATAGGAGGATGAATAATAAAGTGACTCTCTTGAAAGCCGAAAAAAGTAATTTCTCTTGGGTGTTAAACCAATATAAGAAATAACGTGGCTTTGATACCAACTATTAGGATCGTAGTTGGCATTAATATGGGAGGGTGAAGTAGTGCAGCAATAAAATCATTTGATTCTATTAATTTGGAAAACTTCGTTCAATAAAAGTCCTTTCGTTTCAATGAAATCTTTTGTCCAATGAAAATCAATATTAAAAGTGTGCTTAACTTAGAGTAAGTGAACTTAAGCAATTAACTTAGAAAGTAATGGCAGTGATAATGAAAAGCAGAATAGAAATTACACACCAAAGTTTATAGTGGTTTGGTCATCCGACCTACGTCCACTCCCGATTCCTCCTTCGTCGAGGTCACCAGCTTCTACTATTGATCTTCCTTCAACTGCAAAGATCAACTACCCTTGATAGCTTTTTCTCCTTTTTATAGATTTAGGAGATAACCTTTACAACCCCACTCATCCCTCTCTTAAACTTAACAAAAACTTAAAGCTAGAGGGGAGAAATTTTCACACAATTATAATAGAGTTTTTCCTCTTTTTGTTCTCAGTTAGTGTCTATGTTAACTAGAGATGAGAAGGGTATTTATAGGTCCTAAGTGGATTCTGTTAGGGATCGAGCGGCACTAAGAGGGGGGGTGAATTAGTACAGCGGATAAGGAACGATAGATTTTTCAGCGATTTAAATCAAGCTTCGGAAACTTCGTACGATGAAAACAACATTTCGTTTGAAACCGATTTGGTTGCATTCTAACTTTAAAGCATGTGTACAAAGATGAAAAGGAAGTGGAGCAAGTAAAGTAAAGGCTTGCAAAGTAAAGAGATAAAACAGAAATTTAAACACACACAATCAAGATGCAGTGATGTATAGTGGTTCGATCAAAGTGACCTACATCCACTTCCGAAGCCTTCTCAGATGAGGCTCCCTTCATTCACTAGCAAATCCTTTTGAAGGGGAAGGACCAAATACCCCTCTTACAACCCTTTACAAGTGGTTCACCCTCTTACAAGATTACACAAGAAGGAAATGAGGTGAACACTTAGCAAATGAAAAACAAGACTTTCCCAAGTCTTATTTTCAAAATCTAACTCTCTAAGTTACTAATGGTTTTGAGAAAGGGGGTCTTTATAGATCAAGTAGGATTAAATTTGAACTCCAGAATTTGAAATCAAGTGGAGTTCCGAGTTAGTAGTGTCAAGAAAGCCACTTTGCCTGTGATTTCTGGTTTGTGACTAACACAGACAGTGCGATACCTTTGTCTGCACAGCTTTTCCGAGACACCATGCGATCACACCGCTTGACCAGCGGTGGTACACTTCAGCCAGTAATTGCTGGTAGGTACTCACTATGCTCACGTATCTGTTTGGGCCAAGTTTTAGCCCAAAAGTTCAGGATGCCTAATCTAGCTTGTTAAAGGATTAACACCTAATCTAACCCAAATTAAACCCAAACCCCAAATTAATATGCTAACTACGAAATTAAAGACATTCCTAAGCTATTACAAAGTCCACAAGTCAAGTCTTCTTCCGTCGAGCTTAGCGAACTTCCCGGTCTTAGGATGATCCCTCGAAACCATCCCGTGGACTCTCACGGTGATTTTGGCGAAGTTCCCCCGAGCTTCTTTAGCAAGCTCCGATCTTTCTTGGCAAGCTCCATGAACTTCCGACGAACCTTCCGCAACTTCAAAGCCCTTCAAGAAGCTCCCTACTGCTCCCGGTTCCAAGAAGACTCCCAATGAATCTTCTGACTTCCATCGAACACTCAACTCCCAACGATCCATCGCACTTGACTTCGACCCTTTGTTTCGCTTTACGTCTTCATCCTTATCGTAGTTACTCCTACACAAACAAACACTCTACTTCGATCTAGACAATTATTACAACGCGAATTGACATTCAGTTGCCCAGCACGTCATTGGTCGACGCTTCGTCCGATCCTTCGGCACATCGTCCTCTCTTGCGGTCCATCGCCCAATCGGCGATTGACCTCCGCAACCCCGATATCCATGCCGCAACACGCCTTCTTGGCCCGATGCCCGACGATGAAGCCTCCGCCGATAGTCATCAACCTCCGCTCGACATCCAATATCCTCGTGATCACCTCCGCGCAATGTCAATTCCTCCAGTGTTCAACCGCCTAACTCGATCGATAGTAGACTCGCGAACTCAAAACGTAATTAGACCGTAAATCATAATCAATTAGTTTCATCATCAAAATCCGAGATTCAATAATCTTCCCCTTTTTGATGATGACAACTAATTGATGACTAACGGAGTTAACCATAACTCTCCGGAGTTTAACACAACTCCCCCTATTAATATGTCATTAATAGATACACTTGGATTATCCCAAATCCAAGCAACATTCATCACAATGTTAAGAGAATCAATCAAACCATCATGCAAATATATAAAATATTCAATCAATGCATGAAGTCATCAATCTACTTCTCCCCCTATGTCATCAACAAAAAGGAGAAGTAGCATCATAGCTAGTTTAAAAGATATGCAAATTTTTACAACACACTAGCTATTTATCACATCATTCAACATTCAATCATGGCAAGTTTTTCAAGGATGTCCAAGCATAGCAATCCATCACTTGCTTCTTGCAATTCATCATGGCAAGTTTATACATTCTTTGCTTCCTTTGCATATAGCTACCAAATTTTTTCTTTATGATGCATAAGCTAGCAATAAATCTTCTCCCTTTGTTTTTGTCAAAAAAAGTGGAGTACAAATAGTCAATGCTTTGATCATGACAAAATAATAAATTTATAACATGAATTTTCAGCATATTAAGTCATGAATTCAAGGGAGTCAAAATCATGATATGAGAGAAAAAGATGATAAGCAAGCAATCAATAATGATAAGCAAGCTAACATACCTTACATGCAAGTTAGCTTCCTTTCAATTTTTCTCTTTATAACTAAGTTTCCTTTGCAAGCCATCAACTTTTTGTTTGCAATGAGCTAGTAATTTTGTAAAATTTATAACATTTTAAATATGCAAGCTCATGAGTTAAAAATAATGCAACTTTACAATTTCTTTCTTCTCATTTTGAGAAGTACAAGTTTTGCCTTTTGCAAGTTCTAGCTAGCTATGTTTGTCACTTTCACTTGTGATACATAAGCTAGCAAGCTAACTCCCCCTTTGTCATTATTGAAAAGAAGGGAGGAACCAATGAAAAATTTGCATCAATCAATATATCAATCATCACATGATGCATATAAAATATAGATGCAAAGAATTCATGAAAGATATTAATATGAAATATCAATAAGGATCAACACCAAAAGACATCATTCATGATTCATCATAAAGCAAATTTCATTTATGTCAAATGTTCAATTTACTACACAAGGCAAAGAAATCTTGTCATTTCTATATCATGAAATATATGACATCAAGGCTCATGATTTATTTAAAAAGATATAGCACAAAGAGTAACTTGATTCATGCATAAGAATTCCAAGTATCAAATATCAAAATATCGAGACTTGGATTATGATAAAGCTCATTCAAGTTCGAATCATCAAAATCATTAACATAGTTTGTGAGATTCACAAATGACATAAACTTGAATTGTTTTCCTCTTTAGTAAATGATAAAAAGAAGCAATCATAGAGGAGAATATTTTGATTCCCAAAAATATCTCAAGTCAAGAATTCAAGGTTATGATTTCAAGAGATCAAGAGATGAATCAAGAATCTTTAATAAGTCTTATTCAAATTCATAAAAGATATCAAGTCATAAAATTTCTTTTAAATCAATATTCAAATCATGACAAGTGATATTTTAAGTGTTTGCATTAATATTTCGATCATCAAGTCATGTGTATTGAAACATAAGAGAAAATCAAATTGTGCATGCAATGTTTCAATCTTCAAATCATATTTTCTCAAGTTGAGTATCAATAAGTTAAGAGAAAATAATTTATGATTTATTTGGATTTTTTTCTTCAACAACATGGGAGAATCATGGTATGAAGTGAGAGATCTTGAAAGACTCAAGTTATCAAGATCACAATGTAGTTTAAGCTCATTCAAATCAAATTATTAACTTGGAACTCATAATCGAATCATCAAAATCAATTTTGAGATTCACAAAATATCATGAAATCATTAATCTCGATAAGATAGGAAAAATATCTTCTTCTAAGTTGTTTGTTTCATACAAGTGTGCTCATGTTTCTAAAATGAGTATCAAATTTAAGACCAAAACATGAGTTTGTCATCAAGATATAATGCCTTAAAATACTCATGATATCATAAAATCATTAAGCATGACAACCAACTATCATTATCAATGATGATTACATAAGGTATGTCCAATTATTTATATGAAAGTCATCATTGTATTACTTTGAAATACAAGTTGTCATTTAGCCCATTAAGATCAAAAGCATTACACGTAAAGCATCATGATAGTGCAATTTCTCATTTTTTATGTGTTCCATTTCAAGTGATTTGACGTTCATATGAGTATACTCATGTTTTTCATATAGGTCCAAAGAGCAAGTTTCAAGAGAAATCATTAATACCGAAAACATGAGGCATATTTTTTTAAAATATTCATCATGTTTATTTTCATGAGATTCACAAGACTCATAACATGAATTCATTCATCTCAATAGAATGAAAAAAATACATTTTCATTTTAAGCAATTTGATGTGAGCATATTCAAAATTTTTATGAAAACATGTATCAAAATAAAACACAAGCTTAGTCATAAAACCATCAAGACCAAATATATAAAAATGATAACACACTTTCAATTTTTATGTTAAAAGGCTATGTTCAATTTTTTGTCAAAATCATGCATCAATTTATAAATTCGAAAAATAAGTTTCATCATCACAATATGACACTTTATTACTTCAAAAGCTCATGCATGATATAAAATCGTCAAGCATCATGAAAAGCAATAAAAACATTAAGATACATATGCATTGATTAATTATAATAGGTGTACAATCATTATCACAAATCATTATACATCATTCATCAAAAAATTTACTTTTCAAAAATCCTAGAAAGGAAAAAGCATAAATTAAACTTTATTTCCTACTAACTAAGTTAAGCACTCAAGAAAAACATCATGTAATTTTATAACAACTCAAGGGAGTTAAGTTACTTACCTCATTGACGGAGCCCATTAATGCGGAGTGTGGTTCTTCTTTCCTTGATTCTTCTCGGTGAGCCTTCTTCTTCTTCATTGGTCTCTTCCTCCGTTCAAGGTCATTGTTGATTTTAGATTTTTGTTTAATGAACTTATTAAAATCGATTAAAGGTTCAATGTCCTCTTCATATTGTCCTCATCACTTGAGTCATCACTCAAGTGGCATTCTCTTGTTCAAGTTCAAAACCTTCTTATTCTTTGGAAGGTGGTTCATATGTTCATCATGTTCATTGTGTTCCAAGAGTGTCATTTCATAGGTCATTAAAGACCCGATTAGTTCTTCAAGTGAAAATCATTTAAATTTTTAGTCTCTTGTATTGTGGTTACTTTTGGATCCCAACTCTTTGAGAGGGATCTTAAAATCTTGTTAGTGAGTTCAAAATTCAAAAAACATTTACCAAGACTTTTCCAGCTATTGACGACATCCATGAAGCGGGTGTACATATCACCGATAGTTTCGCTTGGTGTCATTCGGAATAGCTCAAAATCATGTAATAAGAGGTTTACTTTCGAGTCTTTAACTCTACTAGTTCCCTTGTGCGTGATTTCAAGTGTTTGCTAAATATCGAAAGTCGTTTCACACATTGAAATCTGATTGAACTCGTTTTTGTCTAAAGCGCAAAATAAGACATTCATAGCCTTTGCGTTTAAAGAAAAAGACCTTTTCTCCAAATCCGACCATTCGTTCGTCGGTTTAGAGGAAGGTTGAAAGTCATTTTCGATGATGTTCCACAAATCCAAATTCATTGAAAGCATGAAAACTCTCATTCGAGTTTTCCAATATGTGTAGTCCGAACCGTTAAAGAACGGTGGACGAAAAATCGAAAAGCCCTCTTGAAAACCATTTAGAGCCATTTCTCACGGGTGTAAATCTAAAAGAGAAAGAATGTGGCTCTGATACCAATTGTTAGGGGTCAAGCGGCACTAAGAGGGGGGGGTGAATTAGTACAGCGGATAAGGAACGATAGATTTTTCAGTGATTTAAATCAAGCTTCGGAAACTTCGTACGATGAAAGCAACATTTTGTTTGAAACCGATTTGGTTGCGTTCTAACTTTAAAGCATGCATACGAAGATGAAAAGGAAGTGGAGCAAGTAAAGTAAAGGCTTGCAGCAAAGTAAAGAGATAAAACAGAAATTTAAACACTCATACAATCAAGACGTAGCGATGTATAGTGGTTCGGTCAAAGTGACCTACATCCACATCCGAAGCCTTCTCCGTTGAGGCTCCCTTCTTCCACTAGCAAATCCTTTTGAAGGAGAAGGACCAAATACCCCTCTTACAACCCTTTACAAGTGGTTCACCCTCTTACAAGATTACACAAGAAGGAAATGAGGTGAACACTTAAGCAAATGAAAAATAAGACTTTCCCAAGACTTATTTTCAAAATCTAACTCTCTAAGAGTTACCTTTCAGCTGAGAAAGGGGGGGGGTATTTATAGATCTAAAGTGGATTCAAATTTGGGCTCCAAATTTGAAATCAAAGTAGTCATTGCCACACTTTGTCACCGCGGTGTGCCACCGCCTATATCGATATTGTGTATGACGGGGCGGGTACCACGCTACCAGTGGTCCACCACCCAAGCCACAGTGCAGTTCTGTTTGGGCCAAAACTTTGGCCCAAACTAAGCCCAATAGCTACTTTGGGTTAAAGGATTAACACCTAATCCTAACTCAAATTAATGTGCTAACTAGAATTAAAGACATTCCTAAGCTATTACAAAGTCCATAAAGTCTTCTTCCGTCAAGCTCCGACGAACTTAGGCGATCTTCGATGATCCCTAAACCATCTGGACTCCCCAAGCTCTCGGACTCACGGTGATTTTGGCGAGTTCCCCAGAACTTCTTTGGCAAGCTCCGATCTTTCTTGGCAAGCTTCACGAACTGAACCTTCCGATGAACTTTGAAAGCCCTTCGACAAGCTCCTACTCGTTCTCTACGCTCGTAGCACTCCCAATGAATCTTGGACTTCCCGAACACTCGAACTCCCAGCGATCCATCACACTTGACTTCGACCCTTTGTTTACCGTCTTCATCCTTATCGTAGTTACTCCTGCACAAATAAACACTCGCCCAGACAGATTATTACAATGCGAATTGACATTGTGCACGCGTCATTGGTCGACGCCAACCGATCCTTTAGCACATCGTCCTCTTTTGCGGTCCATTGCCCAATCGATTGACCTCGTAATCCGATATCCTTGGCGCAACACGCTCTTCTTGGCGATGCGGCGACGAAGCCTCCTGCCGATAGTCGGCGAACCTCCATTTCGACATCCAATATCTGGCGTGATCACCTCCGGCGCAAGGTCAATTCCTCCAGTGTTAACTGTCTAATCCTGATCGATAGTATTCCTGTGTAACTCAAAACGCAATTAGACCACAAATCACAATCAATTAGTTTCATCATCAAAATCCGAGATTCAATAGATTTAAACTAGGAGCCAAAATTTGAACCACCACGAGTCTTTAGGGTACTAGCGGTACCATCGCGATGCTAGGCGGTACCCCCTCCCAATCTGCGCTGACATTGGGCGATACCACCGCCTGACATAGTCTTTGTTGAATCTCAGATTTTGATGATGAAACTAATTGAGCGTGATTTGTGGTCTAACTGCATGTTGAGTTACATAGGCCTACTATCGATCAGGATTAGACAGTTGATGCTGGAGGAATTGGCGTTGCGAGGTGATCATGTCGATATTGATGTCGAGGAGGTCGGCCGATGCAGGAGCTTCGCTGGGCATCGTGCCAAGAAGCGGTTGTGTCATGGATATCAGGTTCTGGAGTCAATCTGTCGATTGGGCAACAAGCCACTAGAGAGGCGATGTGCGAAGATCGGACGGCGTCGACCAATGATGCTTGCAATCAATGTCAATTTGTACTTGTAATAACCGCCTAGATCAAGTAGAGTTTTTGGTGTTTGTTTGTGCAGGAGTAACTACGGAGATGAAGACGTAAACGAAACCAAGGGTTGAAGTCAAAATGCGATGAATCATTGGGAGATTTGAGTGTTCGATGGCTGAAATCGTTGAAATCTTTGTCGATCGAGAAAATGAGGAGCTTGCAAAGGATTTTCGAAAGTTGGCCGAGGTTCATCGGTTCATCGCGAGCTGCCAAGAAAGATCGGAGCTACAAAGAAGCTTCTGGGAACTCGCCAAAATCATCGTGGAGTCCGAGAGCTTGCCGAAATCCGTGAGGATGGTTTCAGAGATCGTCAAGACCGCCGGAAGTTGAAGCTTCTTGAAGAAGACTTGACTTGCGGACTTTAATAGCAGGAATGTCTTTAATTTCGTAGTTAGCACATCAATTTGGGTTAGGATTAGGAGTTAATCCTTTAACCCAAGTATGGGCCCATTGGGCCTTGTTCGGAACCGATTTGGGCTAAGTTTTTGGCCTAAACTAAATGTAGATTTGTGCTGGGCGGTGGAGCCCAGCAGCCAATGTGCCTAGCAGCATGTGTGCATGCATGCATGCATGCTGGGCTACGTGCATGCATGCTGGGCGGTTGCACCGCGGCATGCGCTACGTGCATGCATCTGGTGGTAGCACCGCCTTGAACAGAAGCGATTCTTTGGTGAGCACCAGTGTGTATCTTGGCGGTAGCAGCCCGGCCAGTGTGTTTGAAGCGGTAGCACCGCCTAACAGCACCCTGACATGCATGCATGCTACATGCATCTGTTGTAGACCGGCATGAGCTAAGATTATAGCAGCAGTAGCACCGCTTGAGTGTCGATCACTGCTAGGACCGACAAAAAAATTCAAAAGATTTAAATTTTTGGCTCCAAGTTTAGGCTCCAAATTTGAATCACTTTGAGGCTTATAAATACCCCTTCTTTCTCAGTTGAAAGTAGAACCCTTTTGAGAAGTTAGAATCTTAGTTTTAAGTCTTGAAAAGTCTTATTCTTGCTAAGTGTTCACCTCATTCTTCTTGTGAAATCTTGTAAGAGTGTGAACCACTTGTAAAGGATTGTAAGAGGGGTATTTGATCCTTCCCCTTCAAAGGATTTGGTAGTGGAAGAAGGAGCCTCATCGGAGAAGGCTTCGGAAGTGGATGTAGGTCACTTTGACCGAACCACTATACATCGCTGCGTCTTGATTGTGTGAGTGTTTAAATTTCTGTTTTATCTCTTTACTTTGCTGCAAGCCTTTACTTTACTTACTCCACTTCCTTTTCATCTTCGTACGCATGCTTTAAAGTTAAAACGATAATCTTTCCGGGTTTAAACGAAATGTTGCTTTCATCGTACGAAGTTTCCGAAGCTTGTTTTAAATCACTAAAAAATCTATCGTTTTATCCGCTGTACTAACTCACCCCCCCCCCCTCTTAGTGCCGCTTGATCCCTAAAAATTGGTATCAGAGCCACATTCTTTCTCTTTCGGATTTACACCCGTGAGAAATGTCTCTAAATGGTTTTCAAGAGGGCTTTTCAGTTTTTCGTCCACCGTTCTTTAACAGATTGGACTACACTTATTGGAAAACTCGAATGAGAGTTTTCATGCTTTCAATGGATTTGGATTTATGGAACATCACCGAAAATGGTTTTCAACCTTGCTAAAATGAATGGTTATGAATCATGAATGATATCTTTTGATCCTTATTGATTTTTCATATTGATATCTATCATTACATGATATGATTGAATGATTGATTGATACAAATTTAAATGATGTGAAAAGCTGTTAAAGGAAGAAAACAATCTAAATTTTGATATTTCAATATTTGATACTTGGAATATTTTAAAATGTGTTCTTGATGAGAATGTTTGAAATTGCTCTTTTTATCTCATGAATATTTATCTTAATCTTGTTAAGACAAATTTTAATGAACCATGAATCATATCTTTGGTATTCACGAATTAATCCTTATTGATATCTTTCATCTATTGCCTTGAACTTTTGAATTGTGATGAATCAAAAATTTTTCTCCTATATGATTTCTCCTATATGTCATGCTTTGAATATTGATGAAGATTTTTTATTGATGGAAGTTGATATATGATATGAAAAGAGGATGTAAAAGAAAATCTTTGTATTTGATCCTACTATTCTTTTGACAAAAACAAAGGGGGAGAAGATTTATTGCTAGCTTGCAACTTCAATGAAAAAATTTCCTAGCTCGATCATTGAAATGAAGGAACATCCTATCATGGAAATTTTAAATGTTGCTAGCATGCTACAAAAGCAAACTGCAAACTTGCTATGATGAATTGTAAGAAGCAAGTGATGGATTGCTATGCTTGGACATCCTTGAAAATTTGCCATGATTGAATGTTGAATGTTGAATGTTGAATGTTGATGAAAATAGCTAGTATGTTGTAAAGTTTGCATATTCTTGAAAACTAGCTATGATGTTACTTCTCTTTTTTGTTGATGACATAGGGGGAGAAGTAGATTGATGACTTCATGCTTTGTATTGAATATTTTATATATTTGCATGATGGTTTGACTATTCTCATAAACATTGTGATGAATGTTGCTTGGATCTAGGATAATCCAAGTGTTCTATCAATGGCATATTGATAGGGGGAGTTTGTGTTAAACTCCGGGGAGTTATGGTTAACTCCGTCAGTCATCAATTAGTTGTCATCATCAAAAAGGGGGAGATTGTTGAATCTCGGATTTTGATGATGAAACTAATTGAGTGTGATTTGTTGTCTAACTGCGTGTTGAGTTACGCAGGTCTACTATCGATCAGGATATTGGGTGTCGAGCCGAGGTTCGGCCGACTATCGGCAGGAGGCTTCGCACGCCGCATCGGGCCAAGAAGTGCGGAGTTGCGCCATGGATATCAAGTTTGTTTGTGCAGGAGTAACTACGAAGGGATGAAGACATAAAGCAAAATCAAGGGTCAAGTCAAGTGCGATGGATCGCTGGGAGTTCGAGAGTTTGACTAAGCCCAAGATTCATTGGGAGTGCCGCGAATCGCCGAGAACAAGTAGGAGCTTGCCAAGGGTTTTCGGAAGCTCACGAGGTTCGCCGGAAGTTCGCGAGCTTGACAAGAAAGATCGAAGCTTGCCAAAGAAGCTCGGGAACTCGCCAAAATCATCGTGGAGTCCGAGAGCTTGCCGAGTCCGCAGGATGGTTCCGAGGATCGCGGAAGGCAAAGACCGCTAAGTTCGCCTAAGCTCGATGGAAGAAGACTTGACTTATGGACTTTGTAATAGCCTTAGGAAATGTCTTTAAAATTCGTAGTTAGCACATATTTTGGGTTAGGATTAGATAACCCAAAGTGGGGCCCATTGGGTCTTGATTAGATGAGTTTGGGCCACTAAACCAAGAGTTCTATCACGGCATGGTTGCTAGCTGCTGCCAGAGGGTCAATATAGCCGCCCGCGGTAGAACCGTCGTCAAGCGGTGGAACCGCTGCAGGGCGGTAGCTGCACGCCATCAACAAATCTCGTGAACATGGCACCGCCTCGATCACTGTGAATATTGAACTCCAAATTTATTTGAAATTTGGAGCCCAATTTTGAATCCACTTTGATCTATAAATACCTCCCTTTCCTACTGGAAAGGGAACCTTTGAGCAAAAATTCTAAGTCTTGAGCTTTTGAAGTGTGTTGAAAAGTCTTGTTTTGCTAGTGTTCACCTTCTTCCTTTTCTTGAGAGATCTTGTATAAGTGTGAACATCTTGTAAAGGGTTGTAAAAGGGGTGTTTGATCCTTTCCCTTCAAAGGAATTGCTAGTGGAAGAGCGAGCCTCATCGTAAAGGCTTCAAGAGTGGATGTAGGTCATTTGACCGAACCACTATACATCATTGTGTCCATGAATGTGTGAGTGTTTACATTCTTGAATCATTTCATTACTGCTGCAAGTTATTTAGTTCATAGTTATTTCCTTTACGCAAGCAATTACTTTCAAGTTCTTTCGCCAAATCGAAATCTTCCTACGTAACTTGTGTTTTTGCAAAATCGGTTTCAAGAGTACGATTTTAATCCGCTGCACTAATTCACCCTCTTAGTGCCGCCGATCCCTAACAATTGGTATCGTGAGCCACGTTTCTTTCTCTTCGGATTTACACCGTGAGAAATGGCTCTAAATGGTTTTCAAGAGGGCTTTTCGGTTTTTCGCCCACCGCTTTTAACGGTTCGACTACACATATTGGAAAACTCGAATGAGAGTTTTCATGCTTTCAATGGATTTGGATTTGTGGAACATCATCGAAAATGGTTTTCAACCTTCCTCTAAACCGACAAACGAATGGTCGGTTTTGAAGAAAAGGTTATTTTCTTTAAACGCAAAGGCTATGAATGCCTTATTTTGCGCTTTGGACAAGAACGAGTTCAATCGGATTTCTATGTGCGAAACGGCTTTTGACATTTGGCGAACTCTTGAAATCACGCATGAGGGAACTAGTAGAGTTAAAGACTCGAAAGTAAACCTCTTGTTGCATGATTTTGAGCTCTTCCAAATGACACTGTTAATCTATCGACGACATGTACACCGCTTCACGGATGTCGCCAATAGCTTGAAAAGTCTTGGTAAAAGTTTTTGATTTTGAACTCACTAACAAGATCTTAAGATCCCTTTCAAAATGGTGGGATCCTAAAATAACGACGATTCAAGAATCAAAGGATCTAAATAATTATTCTATTGATGAACTCATTGGGTCTTTAAAGACCTATGAAATGGAACATGATGAACACATGAACAACCTTCTAAAGAACAAGAAGGTTTTTGAACTCCGAACTATGAAATGCCACTTGAGTAATGACTCAAGTGATGAGGACAATGAGGACATTGAACACATAACAATGAATGTTAACAAGTTCATTAAACAAAAATTAAAAAACACAAATGAACTTGAACGAGAAAGAGGCCAAAGAAGAAGAAGAAGGCTTGGAAAGAAGAATCAAGAAAAGAAGAAGCAAACTACGCTTTAATGGGTTTCGACAATGAGGTAAGTAACTTAACTTCCTTGAATTATTTTGAAATTACTTGATGATTTCCATGAATGCTTAACTTAGTTTGTAGGATTTTTTTTTATGCTTTTCTTATGTTTTTAGAAATTAAAAAATTTTGAAATTATACTATGCTTTTCTTTATAGTATTTTTGAAAAGTAAACATATGAATGATGCAAGATTTGTGATAATGCTTAGGATTAATCCATGCATGTGTATCTTGATGGTTTACATTGTCTCCAAATATGATGCTTGATGATTTTATATCATGCATGAGCTTTTGAAGTAATAAAGTGTCATATTATGATGATGAAACATATTTTTTTGAATTTATAAATAGATGCATGATTTTGGCAAAAATTTGAACATGGCCTTTTAACATAAAAATTGAAAGTGTGCTATCATTTTTACATATTTGGTCTTGACGATTTTATGACTAAGCTTGTGTTTTATTTTGATACATGTTTTCATAAAAATTTTGAATATGCTCACATCAAATTGCTTAAAATGAAAATGTATTTTTTCTCATTCTATTGAGATGAATGAATTCATGTTATGAGTCTTGTGAATTAAAAATAAAAACATGATGAATATTTTAAAAATGTGCCTCATGTTTTCGGTCTTAATGATTTCTCTTGAAATATGCTCTTGGACCTATATGAAAACATGAATATACTCATATGAACGTCAAATCACTTGAAATGGAACACATAAAAATGAGAAATTACACTATCATGATGCTTTACGTGTAATGCTTTTGATCTTAATAGGCTAAATGACAACTTGTATTTCAAATTTATACAATGATGGCTTCCATATAAATGTTTGAACATACATTATGAAATCATCATTGAAATGAAAATATTAAAAGTTTGTTATCATGCTTAATGATTTTGTGATATCATATCTTGATGAAAACTCAATGTTTCGTTTTAAAATTTGATACTCATCTTTTGAAACATGAAACATATTATCATGATAAATTAAATCTCATGTCTTGGAATAATATGTTGCATTTATGTCTTGACAATTTTTATAATGAAGTTTGTCTTTCGATGTTGAATGTTGATATTTCTATTTTATTTGACATTAAAAGATAAAGGCATGTTTATTTGAAGTAAATTATAAAAAGGAAATGCATGATTCTTGAAAATTTTTCTATCTCTAAAGTTTTTGGTCTTGATGAATCCATGTGGATCTCTTGAATCGAATCTTTTTGGAAAGTACCACATGCTTAATGTGATTCGACTTAATGACAATTTGTCTTTTCTTGAATGTTGACATTTACTTTTATTAAGGGCAAATGCATGGTTATAAGAAGCAAATCACATATAAAAACAAAATGCACTTTATATCAATCTTATCAATTTTTCTATAAGAAATTCATGAATCCATGCTTATCATGTATGAATTTATTGAATGAGATTTTGAGGATGATTCTAGTTTTGACTAATGCTTGATTTGTATTTATGTCATAAGACATTTTAAAATTGAATCATGCTTCAATCATGTTCTTTCTCCCTTAATTCATTTTGTTCTCCTATATTTCCTTTTATTTACCATAGAGGAGAATCTTCTAAATGAATTAAATTGATGATTTGATAATAAGTGTTTATCAAAAATCTATTTATCATTTTGCAATCTCTAAAAGTTGATAATCACTCATTCATGTTGTGAATCTCAAAATGTTTTTGATTTGATTAGGAGTTTGAGTTGACAAAATGAGTTTGAATAATTTTATGACTCTCTCTTGATCTCTTGAAATCATGACATTGAATTCTTGACTTGAGATATTTTTGCAAATTGAAATACCTTCCTCTATGATTGCTTCCTTTTTCATTTACTAAAGAGGAAAACAATTCAAGTCTTGATATATCGATAAGTGATACTTGAAATTATTTTTATGATTCATGATGAATTTAGATCTATCATGTATAAATCAAGTTGTTGCTCTTACTATCAAATGAATCATGAGCCCGACATCACATCTTTTATGATATAAAAATGATATGATTTCCTTACCTTGTATGCCTTTTTGTGATGATTTGAACATTGATGTAAAACAAAATTTATATTCTTCCCTTTCCCTTTATTTCCTTCTTTAACGACAAAAGGGGAAAGAAAGCATGTTAACATCATTAATCATGACTTGATTTTGATTTCTTGGAACTATATATTTGAGATTCTATTTATGAAATCATGATCGTGATGATTTGAAAACTCCTACATGTAAATCAAGATTTTCTTCATGACAAATATATATAAATTTTGTTTATTCATGAATTGATCTTTAATGAGATGACTTCCTTGTGTGATGATTGAAAATTAATTTTCTTTCTGATGAATCATTGAATCATGACTTGATCTATGCTATCTTTTTTATATATATCATGATTCTTGATTGTATACCCTTTATCATGAATTGAAAATTGACGATAAAGAAAGTATTTCTGAATCATGATTTTGATTGAACTATATGTTTAGAATTTGTTTGAAAATCATGATCTTGATCTTGCTAAAATGAATGGTTATGAATCATGAATGATATCTTTGATCCTTATTGATTTTTCATATTGATATCTATCATTACATGATATGATTGAATGATTGATTGATACAAATTTAAATGATGTGAAAAGTTGTTAAAGGAAGAAAACAATCTAAATTTTGATATTTCAATATTTGATACTTGGAATATTTTAAAATGTGTTCTTGATGAGAATGTTTGAAATTGCTCTTTTTATCTCATGAATATTTATCTTAATCTTGTTAAGACAAATTTTAATGAACCATGAATCATATCTTTGGTATTCACGAATTAATCCTTATTGATATCTTTCATCTATTGCCTTGAACTTTTGAATTGTGATGAATCAAAAATTTTCTCCTATATGACTTCTCCTATATGTCATGCTTTGAATATTGATGAAGATTTTTTATTGATGGAAGTTGATATATGATATGAAAAGAGGATGTAAAAGAAAATCTTTGTATTTGATCCTACTATTCTTTTTGACAAAAACAAAGGGGGAGAAGATTTATTGCTAGCTTGCAACTTCAATGAAAAATTTCCTAGCTCGATCATTGAAATGAAGGAACATCCTATCATGGAAATTTTAAATGTTGCTAGCATGCTACAAAAGCAAACTGCAAACTTGCTATGATGAATTGTAAGAAGCAAGTGATGGATTGCTATGCTTGGACATCCTTGAAAATTTGCCATGATTGAATGTTGAATGTTGATGAAAATAGCTAGTATGTTGTAAAGTTTGCATATTCTTGAAAACTAGCTATGATGTTACTTCTTTTTGTTGATGACATAGGGGAGAAGTAGATTGATGACTTCATGCTTTGTATTGAATATTTTATATATTTGCATGATGGTTTGACTATTCTGATAAACATTGTGATGAATGTTGCTTGGATCTAGGATAATCCAAGTGTTCTATCAATGGCATATTGATAGGGGAAGTTTGTGTTAAACTCCGGGGAGTTATGGTTAACTCCGTCAGTCATCAATTAGTTGTCATCATCAAAAAGGGGGAGATTGTTGAATCTCGGATTTTGATGATGAAACTGATGCGAGTGTGGGCGAGTGACTCCGAACAGAAAATTTCAGGACTGCACGATTTCGGGAAACGATCTTCTTCCAAGGTATAAAGGCCAGGCCACCAACCAAGGATAAGGATCGGGATCTACGAAGTTCACCACCAAGGCCTAAAGATTCCACCAGCCAAGGATAAAGGACTTCGGGATAGGAGAAGCTCACCACCAAGGCCTAAAGATATCACTAGCCAAGGATAAAGGGCTTTTGGCTCACCACCAAGGAGTAATCCACGCTCCAAGGATAAAGAGACCGCAAGGAGTTATCCACTCTCCGAAGATATTCACTCACGTAGAGGAAGTCTCACAAATTTTCATTCATTCAACCCCCTTCCTTACAAATGAGAATATGTCTCATTATATAGATATTAGACTCAAACAAAACAGCATGGGAACTACCCAAAACAATAAAGACTAACAAGACTAACAAGACTAACAAGACTAACTAGAAGATAAAATTCGTTCACTAACAATAACCAGCAAATATCTACTTCCAAAGAGCATTAAATCACTTTGGAACTTATCCTGAATAACTACCCTTTGATATAGCATCAATCAGCAACTAATTTGGATATTGGTATCATCATTCCTTATCCCACCAAGTAAGTTGTAACCGGGTTAGTTTTGGCATGAATAAGTACCGATAGTGTTTGTTTTGCCGAATGAATCAGCTCAGGACTTAAGGATTGATTAGTAGTCTCGGATGCTCCCGCATCGCCTCCCGTTGTT
Source organism: Musa troglodytarum (assembly GCA_023547065.1). NCBI lineage: Eukaryota > Viridiplantae > Streptophyta > Magnoliopsida > Zingiberales > Musaceae > Musa > Musa troglodytarum. The sequence continues at coordinate 23,634,263 of CP097506.1, read as the reverse complement.
TGAGATTTGTCCTCAAATCGACAAGTCATCATCGCCCAAGTAAGGAGAAAGATCACCTATATTAAAAGTTGCCGAAACTCCATATTCTCCAGGAAGATCAATCTTATAAGCATTTTCGCCAATTCTCTCGAGAACTTCAAATGGACCGTCAGCTCTGGCATAAGCTTATTCTTCCGCTGAGAAGGAAATCTTTCCTTCCTTAAATGTAACCACACAAGATCACCTGGTTGGAAATGGGTCTTCCTCCGATGTATATTAGCTTTCTTCCTATAAGACTCGTTAGCCTTCTCGATCTTACTTCGAATCTGCTCATGGAGTTTTTTATTGATTCAGTCGCTTCTTTGCCATCAAAGTTCACTTGTGAATTGGATGGAATAGGAATTAAATCAATCGGTGAGCGGATTGATTCCATACACAATTTCAAGGGTGATCGACCAGTAGTATAACTCGCGATCGATTATGTTTAACTCAGCATGTGCAAGCTTCAAATCCCAATCTTTTAGGGATTTACTAACCATTCCTCAAGTAACGAGTGAGAGTGCGATTGGTTACCTCCGCTTGGCCATCGGTTTGAGGATGACAAGTGGTGCTGAATAGAAGTCTGGTTCCAAGCATTCTCCATAAGGTCTTCCAGAAATAACTTAAAAATTTAGAATCACGATCAGATACAATGGTCTTTGGTACTCCATGAAGGCGAATGATCTCCTTGAAATAAAGATCAGCCACATGAGATGCATCATCCGTCTTGTGGCATGGAATAAAATGGGCCATTTTAGAAAACCGATCAACAACCACCATAATGGCATCTTTTCCTCTGAGTTCTTGGAAGAGCCACAATAAAATCCATGCTCACATCTTCCCAAGGTTGTAATGGTACTGGAAGGAGTATACAACCCTTGATGGAATTGACTTTTTGCTCTTTGACAAGTTGCACACCTCGAGATAATAGCATGCACATCTCCATTCATCTTTGGCCAATAGAAATGTTCTTGAAGAACCTCAAGAGTTTTGTTAACTCCAAAATGACCAGCCATTCCACCACCATGTGCTTCTCGAATTAGCAATTCGCGAAAAGAACTCTTCGCACACATAATTGATTTCCTTTGAAAAGAAACCCATCTTGTAAGGAATATGTACCTTGGACTCCTCGCTTACAATTGTCGATGGTTGATGAGAACTCAGCATCTTCAGAATAAAGTTCTTTCATCAATTGAAATCCAAGAATCTTAGAGTCCAAAACAGCAAGCATAGAATATCTCCTTGATAAGGCATCTGCTACAACATTAATGTGTCCAGGTTTATACTTAGAGACAAAAGAAAATGATTGAAGAAATTCTACCCATTTTGCATGTCTCGAATTAAGCTTATGCGTTGGCCGCTAATGAATTTGAGAGCTTCATGATCGGAATGAAGGACAAATTGCTTTGGTCTTAAATAATGACTCCAATGATCAAGCGCTCGAATAATGGCATAAAACTCTTTATCATAAGTTGAATAATTCTTCTTCGAGTCACTACCTTCTCGCTGAAATATGCCAAAGGTTTTGTGCTTGCACAAGAACAGCACCAATGCCAACTCCACTTGCATCACACTCAACTTCAAATACTTTATCAAAATCAGGAAGGGCAAGAATAGGGAACTCACAAAGTTTTTGCTTGATTACCTCAAAAGCATTTTGAGCAGCCTTTGTCCATTCAAAAACTCCCTTCTTCATGCATTCAGTTATAGGAGCCATGATGGTACTGAAATTTTTAACAAACCGTCGATAGAAAGAAACAAGTCCATGAAAACTTCTTACATCAGAAATGGACTTCGGAAACCGGCCAAGTCTTCATAGCTTCCACCTTGGATTGATCTACGGAAATTCCATCTTTGGAAATTACATAACCAAGAAACACAATGGTTGGAGAGAAGAACTCGATTTCTCCATTTTGGCATAGAGTTTCTGTTCTCTCAAGACATTAAAGACCTGTTTTAAATGAGAGATATGCTCCTCCTCGCTCTTGCTATAAACAAGAATATCGTCGAAATAAACAACGACAAATCGACTAATAAACGAACGAAGAATCTCGCTCATAAGTCTCATGAAGGTACTTGGAGCATTCGATAACCCGAATGGCATTACCAACCACTCATAAAGGCCTCCTTGGTTTTGAAAGCCGTCTTCCATTCATCACCTTCTCGCATTTTGATTTGATGATAACCACTCCGCAAATCTATCTTAGAGAAGACAGAAGAACCATACAATTCATCAAGCATATCATCAAGTCTAGGTATAGGGTACCTATACTTAATGGTGATGTTGTTGATGGCTCGGCTATCAATGCACATTCTAAATGAACCATCTTTCTTAGGCACGAGTAGAGCCGAGCAGAACATGGACTCATGCTTTCTCGAATATATCCTCTGTCGATAAGTTCATCGACTTATCTTTGCAACTCCTTTGTTTCCTCCGGATTGCATCGATAAGCTGGTTTGTTCGGTAGAGGAGCGCCGGGGATCAAATCAATTTGATGCTCAATACCTCTTATGGGAGGTAATCCAGGTGGCAAATCCTCCGGGAACACATCTGCAAAATCTTTCCACAAGCGATGCATCTTTGGATGAATGGGTTGCTCTATCTTACTCTTTTTCTCTACCATAAGCAAAGCAAATACATTCTTTTGTTTGCTAATGGCTCTCTCAACCCATGTTTCATTTAAGAACAAACTTTCCTTACTGTTTCCCTTCCTGCATTGATTTCATGTATCAATGAAGGATTCAAGGGTAAAAGGGTGATGCATTTTTGTTCTTTCCGAAAAGAGTATGTGTTCTTACGACCATCATGCACAGCATTCATATCATATTGCCAAGGTCTTCCCAATAACAAGTGACATGCATCCATGGGAATCACATCACACAGTAGCTTGATCTCGATAGTTCATCCCAATCAAAATGATATAAGAGCTCGCTTGGTTACCTTAAGATCATTTCCTTGATTGAGCCATTGAGCTTGTACGGTTGAGGATGTTTCATTGTCGGAAGCTTCAATTTGTCAACAAGGTTTGTCACAACGCTGGTACAACTCCCACCATCGATAATCACTGAACATACCTTCCCGCTTAATAGTGCAACGGTGTGAAAGATGTTCTCCTTTGCTCATTCTCTTCGAGAGATATCTCAGCATGTAATGCTCTCCGTATCACCAACAACTCACCATCATCAGCTTTTTCAAGGAAATTCTCGAATTCTTCACCAGAATCATTCCGTCATGTTCATCGTTGGCCTCTTGAAGTTCCAAATCGATCTTCTCAATTTCTTGAAGAGTCATAACTCTCCGATTTGGACAATTAGCTTGCAAATGCCCATAGCCATGACACTTAAAACACTTCCTTGTGTCACCATCAACTTTCTTGCTGGTTTCTTTGATGGGTTCCACCAACTTCTCTTTACCCTTAGCGTTTGACGAAACACCTTCATATTTGCTTGAGGAAGCACCCCTAAAGTAGGATGTCCCCTTCGAGGAGGTTCTGGAAGAAAACCTCTTACTACTCTTTAGTTGTTTCTCAACCTTCATTGCTAGCTTGCAAACATCTTCAAGGACCAATAAGGCTGAAGTTCAACCAAATCAGCAATTTCGATTCATGCCACTCAAGGAATCGAGCGATGGTTTGCTCGGGAACTTCTGAACTTCGCATCTTATCATGAGTTGTTCGAACTCACGAATATATTCTTCAATACTCATCCCTTGTTGTCTTAGGGAATTCAACTTGAGAAACAGATCTTGCTTATAGGTATCGGGCAAGAACCTTTTCTTCATAAGTTTCTTGAGTTTATCCCAAGACTTGATTCGCCTTTTTTTTTCTCTAGCTCGCTGACGCTTTAAATTCTCCCACCATAGAGAAGCATATTTAGTGAGTTTCAGAACAGCGACCTTGCACTCTCTTCTCATCCGAGTATGACTTGAAGTCAAAAACTCGCTCAATGGCAAGGAGCCAATCAACAAAGTTGTCGGGATTGAGACTACCCTCGAACTCGTGTGCATCTGCTTTAATCTCACGGTCATTCTCATGGTATCTTCTTCTTCTTCTCCGAACTCGGTGCTCGTGAGCACTAGAGTTGCCTCCAGCAGAATCAGAATCATCATTAGAATTGTGATGCGAATTTGATTCATCATGATGTCGCCGATCATCGGACGCCTTGCTGGTTGCTCTTGTCTCTCCGGGTTCTCTAGAGATTGAGAACTCGCTCCATTTGCCTTTGGAGATTCTCTATAGCACGATCTCGCCTTAAGTCGGCGCTTGCTCCAAAGTCAAGCCTCGTGGAACTTGTTCGTCATCCATGGTAAGTAGAAGATAACAACACAAAGGAATCACTCAAGATAAGTCCAACCTTGGGCTCGATACCAATTTGATGCGAGTGTGGGCGAGTGACTCAACAGAAAATTTCAGGACTGATTTCGGGAAACGATCTTCTTCCAAGGTATAAAGGCCAGGCCACCAACCAAGGATAAGGATCGGGATCTACGAAGTTCACCACCAAGGCCTAAAGATTCCACCAGCCAAGGATATAGGACTTCGGGATAGGAGAAGCTCACCACCAAGGCCTAAAGATATCACCACCAAGGATAAAGGGCTTTGGCTCACCACCAAGGAGTAATCCACGCTCCAAGGATAAAGAGACCGCAAGGAGTTATCCACTCTCCGAAGATATTCACTCACGAGGAAGTCTCACAAATTTTCATTCATTCAACCAGTTCCTTACAAATGAGAATATGTCTCATTATATAGATATTAGACTCAAACAAAACAGCATGGGAACTACCCAAACAATAAAGACTAACAAGACTAACAAGACTAACAAGACTAACTAGAAGATAAAATTTGTTCACTAACAATAACCAAAATATCTACTTCCAAAGAGCATTAAATCACTTTGGAACTTATCCTGAATAACTCCCTTTGATATAGCATCAATCAGCAACTAATTTGATATTGGTATCATCATTCCTTATCCCACCAAGTAAGTTGTAACCAAGGGTTAGTTTTGGCATGAATAAGTACCGATAGTGTTTGTTTTGCCGAATGAATCAGCTCAGGACTTAAGGATTGATTAGTAGTCTCGGATGCTCCCGCATCAGAAACTAATTGAGTGTGATTTGTTGTCTAACTGCGTGTTGAGTTACGCAGGTCTACTATCGATCAGGATATTGGGTGTCGAGCTAGAGGTTCGATCGACTATCGGCAGGAGGCTTCGTACGTCGGGCATCGGGCCAAGAAGTGCGGAGTTGCGCCATGGATATCAAGTTTGTTTGTGTAGGAGTAACTACGAAAGGGATGAAGACGTAGCGAAATCAAGGGTCAAGTCAAGTGCGATGGATCGTTGGGAGTTCGAGAGTTTGGAAGCTCAAGATTCATTGGGAGTGCTGAACGCCGAGAACAAGTAGGGAGCTTGCCGAAAGGTTTTAAGCTCACGGAGGTTCGGAAGTTCGTGGAGCTTGACAAGAAAGATGAAAGCTTACCAAAGAAGCTGGGAACTCGCCAAAATCATCGTGGAGTCCGAGAGCTTGCCGAGTCCGCAGGATGGTTTCGAGGATCGTCGGAAGACCGAAGTTAACCTAAGCTCGATAGAAGAAGACTTGACTTGCGGACTTTGTAATAGCCTAGGAAACATCTTTAAAATTCGTAGTTAGCACATATTTTGGGTTAGGATTAGATAACCCAAAGTGGGGGCCCATTGGGCCTTGATTAGATAAGTTTGGGCCAAAATTTTGGCCCAAACCCGAACAACTACGTTCATGCTCGTGAGCATGCCATCAGCATGTAGCATGTAGCCAGTACTGTAGCAGGCTACTGTAGCAGGCAGTAGAACCGCCTGGCTGGGGCGGCACCGCCCACGCCGTCGATCAACAAACGTGCGGTGGTGGCACCGCCTGCACGGCAAAGCGGTGGCACCGCCTCTGACCACTAGAAACATTGGAACTCCCAATATATTTGAAATTTGGAGCCCAATTTTAAATCCACTTTGGATCTATAAATACCCTCCCTTTCCTGAAAGGGAACCCTTTGAGCAAAAATTCTAAGTCTTGAGCTTGTGAAGAGTTTTGAAAAGTCTTGTTTTGCTAGTGTTCACCTTCTTCCTTTCTTGAGATCTTGTACAAGTGTGAACATCTTGTAAAGGGTTGTAAAGGGGGTGTTTGATCCTTCCCTTCAAAGGAATTGCTAGTGGAAGAGCGAGCCTCATCGTAAAGGCTTCAAGAGTGGATGTAGGTCATTTGACCGAACCACTATACATCTTTGTGTTCATGAATGTGAGTGTTTACATTCTTGAAGTATTTCTTTACTTTGCTGCAAGTTATTTAGTTCATAGTTATTTCCTTTACGCAAGCAATCACTTTCAAGTTCTCTTTCTAAATCGAGATCTTCCTACGAATGTGTTTTTGCAAAATTGGTTTCAAGAGTACGCTTTTAATCCGCTGCACTAATTCACCCCCCCCCCCCTCTTAGTGCCGCTCGATCCCTAACAGAAAGTAAACCTCTTGTTGCATGATTTTGAGCTCTTCCAAATGACACCAAGCGAATCTATCGACGACATGTACACCCGCTTCACAGATGTTGTCAATAGCTTGAAAAGTCTTGGAAAAAGTTTTTCGGATTTTGAACTCACTAACAAGATCTTAAAATCCCTTTCAAAATGGTGGGATCCTAAAATAACGGTGATTCAAGAATCAATGGATCTAAATAATTATTCTATTGATGAACTCATTGGGTCTTTAAAGACCTATGAAATGGAACATGATGAACATGATGAACACATTAACCACCTTCTAAAGAACAAGATGGTTTTTGAACTCCGAACTATGATATGCCACTTGAGTGATGACTCAAGTGATGAGGATATTGAAGAGGACTTTGAACCTTTAATCGATCTTAATAAGTTCATTAAACAAAAATCTAAAATCAATAATGAACTTGAATGGAGGAAGAGACCAATGAAGAAGAAGAAGACTCACCAAGAAGAATCAAGGAAAGAAGAAGCAAACTACGCTTTAATGGGCTTCGACAATGAGGTAAGTAACTTAACTTCCTTGAATTATTTTGAAATTACTTGATGATTTCCATGAATGCTTAACTTAGTTAGTAGGAATTTTTTTTATGCTTTTCTTGTGTTTTTAGAAATTAAAAAAATTTGAAATTATACTATGCTTTTCTTTATAGTATTTTTGTAAAGTAAAAATATGAATGACGATTGTAAGATTTGTGATAATGCTTAGGATTAAACCATGCTTGAGTATCTTGATGGTTTACATTGTCTCTAAACATAATGCTTGATGATTTTATATCATGCATGAGTTGTTGAAGTGATGTTGATCTAAAAACTTCTATCTTTGATTAATGGGTCTTAACCTTTTTTATGATGAAATTTTTAAATGATACATATCTTCATGAAATCAATTATAAAGACCTAACCCATAAATTTTTCCAAATGAAAGAAATGTGATTTTAATGTTGTGTATTACATTTGGACTTGATGATTTTCATGAGAAAATTATTTTTCAGATTTATAAAATGATGCATGATTTTACCAAAAATTTGAGCATCGATCATCTTGTTATAACTAATGTAAGAAAGAATTAAAATGATTTTGATGATATTTTCGTTTTTGAATATGATGCATGATATTTTCATATAAAAAATTTGAACATTCTTATGAAAGATCAAATCATTTAAATTGAAACTCATAAAGATGAGAAAATGTATTATCATGATGTTTGATGCATATGATCTTGATGGATTTAATGACAAACTTATGTTTTGAATTTCTACAATGATGGGTTCCATATAAATGTTTGAACATACATTATGAAATCATCATTGAAATGAAAATACTAAAAGTTTGTTATCATGCTTAATGACTTTGTGATATCATGACAAACTCATGTTTTGGTCTTAAATTTGATACTCATCTTTTGAAATATGAGCACACTTGTTTGAAACAAAATGAAACACATTATCATGATAAGTTAAATCTTATGTCTTGAAACAATGTGTTGTTTTGACAATTTTTATAATGAAGTTTGTCTTTCGGTTTTGAATATTTTGATTTGGCATATAAAGGTAAAAGACTTACTTATATGAAACATAAAGAAATTATATTTACTATCTTATCGAGATTAATGATTTCATGATATCTTAAGAATCTCATAAATTATAGAAGTGATTTTGATGAATTGATTATGATTTGATAATTTGAACTTTTCTCTCATGTTTCAATACTACTTTGTATGCTTTCGTGACTTGTTGATTGAAATAATGATGTAGACTTTTGATGTATCACTTGTCATGATGGCTAGCATTTTGAATCTCAAAAATAATTACTTTTTTTATCATTTACTAAAGAGGAAAATAATTTAAGTTTATATCATTTGTGAATCTCACAAACAATGGTAATGATTTTGATGATTTGAATTTGAATGAGCTTTGTCACAATCCAAGTCTTGATATTTTGATATTTGATACTTGGAATTCTTATACATGAATCTAGTTACTCTTTGTGCTATATTTTTTCAAATGGATCATGAGCCTTGATGTCATATATTTCATGATCCTAGAAGTGATATGATTTCTTTGCCTTGTGTGGTAAATTGAATATTTGATTTTCTTTATGATAAATTATGAATCATGACTTGATCTATGAGATTGATATGCTTTTATATATCATGATTCTTGGTTGTATGATATTTATCTTGAATTAAAAATTAATAAATATGAATTTTGATCTTACTAAAAGAAAATTATGAATCATGAATGATATCTTTGGTTGTGATCCTTGTTGAATTTATATATTGATATCCATCATGACATGATTTCTTTGCATTGTTGTCTTATTTGCATCATGTAATGATTGAACAATTGATGTATATTTTATTGATGCAAACTTTTAATTGATATAAAAATGGCTTGTATAATGATTGAAACTTTTAGCCATTTAGTCCTCCCTTCTTTTTGACAAAGACAAAGGGGGAGAAAAATTGCTACCTTGCAATTTCACAAGAAGAAGAAGGATTGCTATTTCAAAGGATGCAAATATTGCTATCTTGACTATATCAAAAGAAGCAAATGCAAAACTTCAAAATTTTGAAATGTTACATGCCTTTATGTTTGTATGTTTAAATGAAAAGTTAACATATATGTTTAAAGTGATCATACATAATTGCTAGCTCATTGCAAACAAAAGTTAATAGCTTGCAAAGGTGAAACTTAGTTACAAAAGAGAAGAATTGAAAGGAAGCTAACTTGCGTGTCGCAAAGTATGTTAGCTTGCTTATCATTATTGATTGCTTGCTTATCATCTTTTTATCTTATATCTTGATTTTTGACTCCTTGAATTCATGACTTAATATGCTAAAAATTCATATTATAAATTTGTTATTTTGTCATGATCAAAGCATTGGCTATTTGTACTCCACTTTTTGACAAAACAAAGGGGGAGAAAAATTATTGCTAGCTTATGTATTTCAAAGAAAATTTTGCTAGCTAGAACATGCAAAGGAAGCAAAGAAAGTGCAACTTGCACATCTCAAGAAGCAAGTAAAAATTACCATCATTGCCCATCCTTGAAACTTGCTATGATTGAATGGTATGATTGGATGTTGTAATGCAAAGCTATGCAAAAATATTGTATGATATGATTGATAGCTAGTATGTTGTAAAAATCTGCATATCTTTTAAACTAGCTATAATGCTACTTCTCCCTTTTGTTGATGACATAGGGGGAGAAGTAGATTGATGACTTCATGCATTGATTGAATATTTTATATTTGCATGATGGTTTGTTGTTTTCACTACATAAATGATACATGTTACTTGGATTTGGGATAATCCAAGGATTCTATCAATGGCATATTGATAGGGGGAGTTTGTGTTAAACTCTGAGGAGTTTTGGTTAACTCCGTCAGTCATCAATTAGTTGTCATCATCAAAAAGGGGGAGATTGTTGAATCTCGGATTTTGATGATGAAACTAATTGAGTGTGATTTGAGGTCTAACTGCGTATTGAGTTACGCAGACCTACTATCGATCAGGATTAGACAGTTGACGCTAGAGGAATTGACATTGCGCCGGAGGTGATCACGTCAGGATATTGGATGTCAAGTCGGAGGTTCGGTCGACTATCTGCAGGAGGCTTCGTACGTCGGGCATCAGGCCAAGAAGTGTGGAGTTGCGTCATGGATATCGAGGTTGTGAAGGTCAACCGTCAATTGGGCAACAAGCCGCTAGAGAGGGCGATGTGCTGAAGGATCGGACGAAGTGCCAACCAATGATGTGCCGGGCAACTGAATGTCAATTCGCATTGTAATAATTGTCTAGATCGAAGTAGAGTTTTTGGTGTTTGTTTGTGCAAGAGTAACTACGAAAGGGATGAAGACGTAAAACGAAACCAAGGGTCAAGCCGGGCGCGATGGATCATTGGGAGTTCGAGTGTTGATGGAAGTCCAAGATTCGTTGGGAGTGCTATCGAACCGCCGAGAACGAGTAGGGAGCTTCGAAGGGTTTTCAAAGTTCGGAGGTTCATCTAAGTTCACGAGCTTGCTAAGAAAGATCGGAGCTTGCCAAAGAAGCTCGGGGGAACTCGCCAAAATCATCGTGGAGTCCGAGAGCTTGCCGGGAGTCCGCAGGATGGTTTCCGAGGGATCATCGGAAGACCACCGGAAGTTCGCCAGAAGCTTACCGGAAGAAGACTTGACTTGCAAACTTTGTAATAGCTTAGGAATGTCTTTAATTTCGTAGTTAGCACATCAATTTGGGTTAGGATTATGGGTTAATCCTTTAACCCAAGTATGGGCCTATTGGGCCTTGTTCGAAACCGATTTGGGCCAAGTTTTCGACCCAAACTAAATGTAGATTTGTGGGCGGAGCCCAGAACAATGTGCCCACAAAGATGTGTGCATGCATGCATGCATGCTAGTGCATGCATGCCGGGCGACACCGCCAGCAAGATGCGTCTGCTATGTGCATGCATGCTACGCACATCTTGTAGCCCGTGCATCGAACGGTATTGTAGTCCGCATCGAAGCGTAGCACCGCTGCATACCGTGCTGAAAGCTAAAGAGCAACTGCACGAGGCGTAGCACCGCTCCGAAGCGTAGCACTGGTGTGTCTGCCCAGACGATAAAGACAAAAATTCAAAAGATTCAAATTTTTGGCTCCAAGTTTAGGCTCCAAATTTGAATCACTTTAAGGCTTATAAATATCCCTTCTTTCTCAGCTGAAAGTAGAACCCTTTTGAGAAGTTAGAATCTTAGTTTTAAGTCTTGAAAAGTCTTATTCTTGCTAAGTGTTCACCTCATTCTTCTTGTGAAATCTTGTAAGAGTGTAAACCACTTGTAAAGAGTTGTAAGAGGGGTATTTGATCCTTCCTTCAAAGGATTTGGTAGTGAAAGAAGGGAGCCTCATCTGAGAAGGCTTGAAGTGGATGTAGGTCACTTTGACCAACCACTATACATCGCTACATCTTGATTGTGTGAGTGTTTAAATTTCTGTTTTATCTCTTTACTTTGCCTTTACTTACTTCCACTTTTCATCTTTATGCTATAAAGTTAAAACGCAATCTTTCCGGGTTCAAACGAAACGTTGCTTTCATCGTACGAAGTTTCCGAAGCTTGTTTTAAATCGCTGAAAAATCTATTGTTTTACCCGCTGCACTAATTCACCCCCCCCCCCTCTTAGTGCCGATCGATCCCTAACAGTCTTGAAGACTGTATCTTGGAGACTGAGCCACCAACGATTCCACTACCTATTCTGGCAGTGCCACCGCCTGACCCACTTGTTGGGTCATTGTTTGGGCCTTTCACTTGGCCTAACATAGTCCAAACTTAGGCCTAATTGGCCCCTAATTAAGTTGACCTAATTCCAATTCAATTACAATTTAAACCTACTTTGATCTAGACAATTATTACAAAACTTGAATCAATTGGTTCATCAGTGCTTTATCCGATTCTTCAACGTATTGTCCTCTCTTGCGACATATTGCCCAATCGACCAATTGACCTCCATAACTCTGATATCCTTAGCACAATGTTCGCTCTTCTTAGCCCGATGCCCGAACCCATCATCTGAAGCCTTCTACCAATACGTCAACTGATCTCCAGCTCGACGTCCAATCTTCTGGCATATTCCACTCTAGCCCAACTTCTGATTTCTCCTACTTTAATTGTCTCTTCCTGATCGAAGTTAGTCCTATATTTCTCAAAACGCAGATCAGATCATAAACACTATCAATTGGTTTCATCATCAAAATTCGAGATTCAACATTTAGCAGTGCCACCGCCTGACCCAATCTATGGGTCACTGAATGGGCCTTTCAATGGGCCCAAATCAGTCCCAACTCAAGCCTAATGAGCCCTAAATTGAGTTGGCATGGTTACACCCAAAACTAACTCAAATACAACCCAAACTACTTCGATCAAGATATGAACAATTATAAGAATAATATGTTGTCCGACATGTCATTGGTTTATGTGGCGCTTCTGTTGAGAAATCCTATGAGCGACATCACATGTGCAGCAGAAGAACAAAAAACAAAACCACAGATTTCCCATAGAAAGGTTCCGTCATTATACGAAGATCGGTACGTCAAAACAAATCTGCGAAAACTGCATGTGTAAAAGAAAATACCTAGGGAGATCGTATATCCCTGAATCCCTGCAGATTTGTAAATGAAGAAGGTCAAATGTCCTCCTCTCTAGCGGTATCCACACGACAGGGACTGCGATGATGCACCTCTCTAGGGAGAGGAGAACAAAAGGTGGCTACCAAAAGAACCCGCAGCCTATAGAGCTTTGGTTCCCTCCTATTTATAGAGACCCCCCTGTAAACCCTAATGGATCTTACCCTGTTAGGTATTGGATCTCCATCCAATTACCCAACCTCTTAGATTAGTGAGTCTTTACCTAATAATCTCTTATTAGTAATTATTGAATCTCATCTTAGGATCCAATAATTCAAGGGCTTAATGGATATCCAATAAGATAGGGGCTCCGGCGGATATCTCATATCCGAACCTCTACTCGTCGCAACACCTACCATATGTGTGTGACCCTCTAAGCCCAATATCGAGCTAGTTGTGAGTCATACTTGTCAGAACTCCTTTTGACCTGGTGAATTATTATCTCTATAATAATTCATCAAACTCATCGACTACGGACGTACTAGGCCACTACGCCGTAGCCCCCAGATGATATAGGGGAATCCAATCCTTTGGACCTATCTCATCCTCGCTACCATGTATCTATAGTCCTCATCCATCTAATATCCCAGAGACTCTATATCGGGCATGGTACTGTCAGGCCCATACGGTCTCTCCTCGAGTCTTGCTCTTGTTGGATTCTCCTAGAGAACTCTTTCTCTCTCAATTCGAATAACCTTGGCCAAGGATTTGTTCGAGTAAGAATACATAAGATATTCCTCTCATGATACCGAGAGCAGATGATCCTCTATTGACACTTAATAGCCCTCGTAAGGTTGGCTACCACTCCCAATAACCAGTTGTACAAGATCTGAAACTTTCCAAACCTATAAGTCTTGGTATCAAAGAGTGGAGAACTCATACAGGACATCCTTGGTGTCTCAAGTCTAATGACTAGATATACTATTGGGACTACGGAATCATTATCTGACGTGAGGTATCAATAACCATCCAGAATTTCATAGGCGGATCAATCAGTGAACTCATTCCTCAATGAGCACCTACACTATACCCTTAATGTCCCCACACTAGTAGCTATGAGACCAGCCACCTCCATCATATGGACGAGTATACAGCACACCAGTCTATCCGGTTGTCTCGATATCCCCCTCGAGTAACCTATGACCAGGATTATTTAGGGTTTGTGTTTAAAGGTGAATCGATGTCATTATCATTATCTCATCATGATCTGATTCCCATTACACAGATCCAAGGACATCACAATATATGCAACACGCAAGATAAAGTGATAAAATGCCTAATAATAAGCAGAGAGAAATAGTGCATATCAAGTCACAACTGTCATTACTCATATGATTGGCTTGCAGGGCACATATGACTAGCAATCTCCCACTTGACCTAAAGCCAATCACCAACATGTCCGATCCCCATCAGACCTCTGTAACGCTTAAAGACAATCTGAGTCAATGGCTTTATCAGTGGATCTGCAATGTTATCTTCGGATAGAACTCTTTCCACTACTACATCTCTTCGGGCCACGATCTCTCTAATAAGTTAGAACCTCCTCAGAACACTTCTAATGAGACCTGGGTTCTCTTATTTAAGTAATCGTCCCATATTTATCGCATTTTAAGGGAATCAGCTCCTCGCTGGTCGACATGACTCCCAAATCTGTGATGAACTTCTTCATCCAGACTCCCTCCTTTGATGCCTTTGCCGCAACAATGTATTTCGCTTCTATGGTCGAGTCAATAGTAGTGTCTTGCTTGGAACTCTTCCAGCATACTACTCCTCCATTCATGGTGAACACATATCCTGAATTAGACTTGCTATCATCGACATCGAACTAGAAACTCGAGCCCGTGTAGCCCTCAACCCTGAGGCTATTGCCTCCATATACCAATAAAAGATCCTTGGTCCTTCTCAAGTACTTAAGGATACATTTTATTATTTTCGAGTGCTTCAAGCCTAGATCTGTCTGATACCTGCTCGTGACACTCAGAGTATGCGCTATATCAGGCCTGGTACATAGCATAGTATACATAATAGATCCTATCATTGAGACATATGATATCATATCTATGTGTGCCCTTTTTTCAGGAGTCTTTGGGGACATACTCCTAGAAAGTGATATTCCATGTCTCATTGGTATGAGACCTTTTTTTGGAATTTTTCATGCTAAACCTTTAAACAATGGTGTCTATATACCTAGACTGGGATAAGCTAAGCATCCTTTTGAATTTATCTCTATAGATCTGTATCTCCAATATGCAGGATGCTTCCCCTAAGTCCATGGAGAAGTGCCTAGATAGCCAAGCCTTTACTATAGAGAGCATTCCTACATCATTTCTAATGATCAAGATGTCATCCACATATAATACCAAAAAGGTAATAGTGCTCTCACTTACCTTCCTGTACATATAAGGCTCATCTTCATTCTTAACGAAGTCATAAGATTTGATCGCCTCATCGAATCTTATGTTCCAACTTCGGAAAGCTTGCTTCAGTCCATAGATAGACCTAAATAACCTACACACCTTATCTGGGTTATCCCTGGACACGAATCCCTCAGGCTGTATCATATACACCTCTTCCTCGAGGTTACCATTGAAGAATGTGGTTTTAATATCCATCTATCAGATCTCATAATCATAGTATGCTACAATAGCCAATAGAATTCGAATGGATTTTTACATGGCTACGGGTGAGAAAGTTTCGTCATAGTCAACACCTTGCCTTGCTTTATAGGTCTCTACCTTTCCATCTACTCCAATCTTCTTTTTGAAGTTCCACTTGCAACCAATGGGTACAATACCCTCGGGTGCAATAACCAAGTTCCAAACCTTATTGGAGTATATAGAATCTATTTCTAAATTTATGGCTTCTTGTAATTTCCCGGAGTCTATGCTCATAATAGCCTCCTCGTAGGTTTGAGAATCCTTAATATCCTATCTTCTGATATGTCTCACATATCTCTTAGGAGAATGAGATACTCTACCGGACCTACGTAAAGTTAAAACTTGTGCACTAGGTACGTGAACAAACTCTGGCTGTGGAATGGTGCATGAGCTAGGTTCTCTGACCTCGCTCAACTCTATCATGCTCCCACTGTCTCCACCAAGAATGTGTTCCTTCTCAAGGAACACTGCTCTCTTGGCTACAAAGACCTTTTGGTCCTCAAGGTGATAGAAATAATACCCACAAGTTTCCTTGGGGTATCCCATGAACTTGCACCGTTCCGTCCTGGATTCCAACTTATCAGGGTTGTGTCTCTTGACGTGGGCAAGGCAACCCCAAATCTTAATAACCTTAAGATCGGGTTTCTTCCCATTCCATATCTCATATGAAGTAGATACTACTGACTTAGTTGGAATTATATTCAAAATGTAAGCTGCGATCTCTAGAGCATATCCCCAGAATGAGATGGGTAGGTCGACGAAACTCATCATGGAACGCACCATGTCTAATAGTGTGCAATTCCCCCTTTCTGATACACTATTAAGCTATGTTGTATAAGGAGGTGCCCATTGGGATAAAATCCCATGATCTTTAAGAAACTGGGTGAAATCTATACTCAAGTATTCAGCTTCTCTATCTGATCGAAGGGTTTTAATACTATTTCCAGTCTAATTCTCCACTTCATTCTTATATTCTTTGAATTTCTCAAAAGCCTCTAACTTGTACTTCATCAAGTACATATATCCATATCTTGAGAAATCATCAGTGAAAATAATGAAGTAGGAGTAACCACCTATGGCATAAGTCGATATGAGACCACATACATCACTATGTATGAGTTCCAGTAACTCAGTGGCTCTCTCTCTAGTTCCACTAAATGGAGAGTTGGTCATCTTTCCACGAAAGCAAGGTTCACAAGTCGCATATGACTCATAGTCAAATGGATCTAGATATCCATTCTTTAGCAACTTTTGAATCCTTCTCTCATGGATGTGACCTAGCCTACAATGCCACATATATGTATTATTCACCTTTTCTCATTTCCTCTTAGACTCACTTACACTCATGATGTGTGGAGTTGTATCTAGTATAAATAAACCATTATACAATATTCCTCGTGATGATCTCATTATCTAATATTATTGAACAATCATTGTTCTCAAAAACTAATTTATATCTACTAACTATCAAACATGTAATGGAAATAATATTTTTGATAATAAAAGGAACACAATAACATGCATCTAATACAATAATAGCTCCACCAGTTAGATGTAAGGTGACATTGCTAACAGCCACTACAGTAACCTTTGCTCTATTGCCCATCTTAAGGTCCATCTCGCCTCTCTTCAATCTCCTAAGTCCTACCAGAACTTACAACGAATTGCAGATATGATAAGCACTCTCGGTATCTAATACCCATGTGTTATCATAAGATTCTGACAAATAGAGACTGATCATGAATGTACCTGAAGCTTCTCCAAGCTTCTGTTTCGCCCCCTCTACAAGGTACTCTTTGTAGTTCCTCTTCTAGTGCCCATCTTTGCCGCAGTGGAAGCACTGGCCTTTGTCCTTTGTTGGGTCTTTCTTGACAACCTTTGCCTTACCCATTTTGCCCTTGCCCTTGCCCTTGCCTTTGCCCTTCTTAAAGGACTTCTCAGTGTTCCTTTTCTTTCTGGTCTCACCAGTATAGAGAACTGGCTTCTCTTTCTTGATGGTGCTCTCTGCTTCTCTCAACATATTGAGAAGCTTTGAGAGGGTCACCTCAAGCTTGTTCATATTAAAATTTATTATGAACTGAGAAAAGAAATCTGGTAGGGACTGAAGCATAAGATCCACACACAGGTTATCCTCTAGGACCATTCTTAGACCTGTGAGTTTCTCGATCCACTCAATCATCTTAAGAATATGGTTCTGAACTGGTGTCCCCTTAGTCATCCTAGGACGGAAAAAACTCTTTGATATCTCATATCGCTGAGTTCTTCCTTGTTCCTCAAATAGTTTATGGAAATACAGGAGTATAGAATTAGCATCCATATTTTCATGTTATCTCTGTAACTCAGTAGTCATAGAGGCCAACATATAACACTAAGCAAGAGCAAAATCATCTATGTACTTCACATAACGAGCGATCTCATCCTCGCTTGCCCCTTCGTTAGGCGTAGGGATCATTGTATCAAGGATGTACATGATTTTCTCCGCCGTGAGAATGATTCTCAGATTGCGAAGCCAATCCGTATAATTTGGACCAGTGAGGCGGTTAGCATCAAGTATGCCATGTAAAGGATTTGAAAGTAATATTTTTCTAAAATTAAAGATGTAGCAAAAATAAATAACATGCAGATTTTGTCGAAATTAAATAGTTAAGATAAAGACTTCTATCTTAATGTACTCCCGCTAATTTTTTGCGAGATACACAACACCCTCCGGTATATGAATCGAAGACCCCCGATGGATCTCTAGTGGGGATCGGGATCCAATCGGCGTCTTAACGTAACCTCAAGGGACTCGACCAATCATGTTAAGCCTGTAAAGGTAGGCAACTCTTACTAATCATAACTCCTTGTGATTCTCGTCCTGTTCGGCCTCCGAACCACCATGGCCTCGAGGGACTCGACCAACCATGATGTTCGGTTAAGTCATCACCATCGTTACAAGATGAGTCTAATTCAATGATATACTTTTGAGGGACTCGACGAAGCATACCATGTCCTCAGGTCATCGGTGACATCTCGATGTCATAGATAAGATAGCGAAATGTGATATAGGTGAGTCTCAAGGGACTCGACCAACTCAACCTATATCAGGAATCGATTCCTACCTATAACGATGGAAGACCACGTGGGTCAATCTAATTGCCTCATGTTTACCGACTTAATATTATTAATAGAGGATTTTTGATTTGGTCTCCTAACATAATGTGTCACACACATACATATATATATATATATATCTACATCGCATGCAAATATATATACATATCTAGTAGGTGTATAACCAATCACACATCACATGAGCAATCACACTAGATGATTATGGACCGCATCCTAATGTGATCAGGCCCGAGCCAGTAGGCCCAATCACTCACATTAAGATTTATATGTGCTTCGGTGCATCTATATTCCCTGTGATCGTCCTTCTTGCTTCATCGGTTCCATTGGCATCTCAACGCATCTCCATGCGTCGGATCATCCATCTCGACTTCGTGGGTCCCGCTATCGCTTTCACACTCCCGCTGTGCCTTCTCATATAATTATAATATAATTACAAGCATGCAGGCTCGATAATAAATGAGAAAAATAGAGACTCGCAGGCCCCAATAATAATAATTACATGTACATATCACATCACACGGTCCATGATCATCTATCCACATCATACATCACATATATATGTTATTATATAGGACTACTAGATAAATAATAATAGTTAATTAAATTATTTAATTAACTAATATTTTTTGAAATCAGGGATATAAAAGAAATTTTTTGAATTCTCAAGGGTATTTTGGTCATTTTGTCATAAGGACAAATTTTTAAAATTTTGAGAGGTAAAACTGTCTTTTCTTAAAACCCAACCTCTCTCTCTACTTTCTACAGCACTGTGGCTGTGGCCGCCGCCACCTATCGGCGGCCATGCGCATGGGGTGCGGCAACCGCCGTCGGTGCACCGCCCGTGACGATGTCCACGGGCACACCACCTTGCGCGGCGCCGCCTTGCGGTGCACCCACCCACTGGGCAGGTCGCCCGGTGACGCGCGTGCCGGCGAGGCCGCCTGCGAGCTAGCCATCGTGGGCCGAGCTACCCCATGCCGGATTGCTGCGCACGACGCCACCTCTTGCGGTGTTGCACTTTGCGGCGCTAGGCGTCGGCGCAGCTACCCACTGACGCCACTGCGGCGTAGGCCATCCACTGCCGCATATGGAGGCGGCGCGCTGGCATGCGATGCGCCGGGCATGCAGCGACCAAGGAGCGGCGGCAAGAAGCTTTATTTTTTTTGTCTTTTTTTACTGTCAAAATATAACACACGCAATTAAAATCTGATCTTCGCATGAACAACCTGGCTCTAATACCACTGTTGAGAAATCCTATGGGCAACATCACATGCGTAGTGGAAGAACAAAAAACAAAATCACAGATTTCCCGTAGAAAGGTTAAAGATCGTGCATCAAAACAAATCCACGAAAACTACATGTCTAAAAGAAAATACCTAGGGAGATCCTATATCCTTGAATCCCTACAGATCTATAGGAGAGGATGGAGAACGTTAAGTGTCCTCCTCTCTAGCGGTATCCACACGACAAGGACTGCGACAATGCACCTCTCTAGGAAGAGGAGAACATAAGGTGGCTACCAAAAGAACCCCCAACCTATAGAGCTTACCATGTTGGGTATTAGATCTTCATCCAATTACCCAAGCCTCTTAGATTAGGGTCTCTACCCAATAATCTCTTATTAGCAATTATTGGATCTCATCTTAGGATCCAATAATTCAAGGGCTTAATGGATATCCAATAAGATATGGGCTCCAGCAGATATATCATATCCGAACCTCTACTCGTCACAACACCTACCATATGTGTGTGACCCTCTAAGCCCAATATCGAGCTGGCCGTGAGTTATACTTGTCAAAACTCCTTCTGACTTAGTGAATTATTATCTCTATAATAATTCACCCAACTCATCGACTACGGACGTACTATGCCACTACACCGCAACCCCCAGATGATACAGGAGAATCCAATCCTTTGGACCTATCTGTCTCTCGGTACTACCATCTATAGTCCCTCATCCATCTAATATCCCGAGACTCTATATCGGGCATGGTGCTGTCAGGCCTATACGGTCTCTCCTCGAGTCTTGCTCTTGTTGGATTCTCCCGGAGAACTCTTTCTCTCTCAATTCGAATAACCTTGGCCAAGGATTTGTTCGAGTAAGAATACATAAGATATTCCTCTCATGATACCGAGAGCAGATGATCCTCTATTGACACTTAATAGCCCTCGTAAGGTTGGCTACCACTCCCAATAACCAGCTGTACAAGATCTGAAACTTTCCAAACCTATAAGTCTTGGTATCAAAGAGTGGAGTACTCATACAGGACATCCTTGGTGTCTCAAGTCTAATGACTAGATACACTATTGGGACTACGAAATCGTTATCGGCGTGAGGTATCAATAACCATCCGAATTTCATAGTCAATCAATGAACTCATTCCTCAATGAGCACCTACACTATACCCTTAATGTCCCCACACTAGTAGCTATGAGACCAGTCACCTCCATCATATGGACGAGTATACAGCACACCAGTCTATTCGGTTGTCTCGATGTCCCCCTCGAATAACCTATGACCAGGATTATTTAGGGTTTGTGTTTAAAGGTGAATCGATGTCATTATCGTGATCTCATCACGATCTGATTCCCATTACACAGATCCAAGGACATCACAATATATGCAACACGCAAGATAAAGTGATAAAATGTCTAATAATAAACAGCGAGAAATAGTGCATATCAAGTCACAAGTGTCATTACTCATGTGATTGGCTTGCAGGGCACATATGACTAGCAGCTTTGTCGGAACCTTCAGTGCATCGTTTGAACCTTCGGTGTATTACCCGATCAGCATGTTGACTTCCCGTAATATATGATCTCCTTGACATAATATCGGATCCTTCTGGCCCGATGCCTGAACTACGAAGTCCTTATATTGGCATGTCGATCAATCTTTTGACATGATGCTCTCCAGCTCAATGTCTTATTCTCTTACTTCAATTTATTTATCTTTTTATGATCGAAGTTAATCTTGTATCACTTAAATGTTTATTAGATTATAACTTTTTAAATTGATTTTATCGTGAAAATCCAAGATTCAAAATTCTTCTCGACCACCATAAAAACCTTAGCATCATATTTGCCTAATTGACATCTCAGAATCGTAGAACATTGACTGCAGGACATGATCCTGTGCAAAAGGTCACCCTCATTCCACGTGGCCAAGCACGTGGACTCACATGGTTCATCCCCATGGATTTCAAAGCAACAACTTTTTGCAAGAATTGTTGGTGGCCTTGGAGGTTATCTTCGGGGAATCTGAGGTGACCACTGGTGCAGCTGGTGACCTGCAGCAGATTACTGGCTTGGCCAAACAGGTTTGTGTTACTACATACTTTTCAGTTTACACAGCATCAAGAAATTGCAATCCCTTGCATGTCAAATGGTGAATGATAATAAGCTTCCTCACCAAAATACGGTAATTCTTCTCAAATCCGTGGTTATTTCTTACGCTTGTGTTTTAATAATAAATGAATAAAAGTTGAAAAAGGGAAGTCAGAGGCACAGCGATATAGAGCTGTTCTCTGGCATTGAAAAATATAATTTCCGTGGTGGTTGCTTGATTCCTTGTATGTGTTGCATCATCCCAAGCTACATGTTGACATACTATGGTCATAGTACCGCACAAACCACTTTCTTCTGTTGTCATATTGATATTGTGAAAGATCCATTTAAAGTTGTGTTTTTTCGATGGCATAAAAAAATTTTCTGTTTGTCAGCAGGCAGCGATACCTTGTTGGCAGATGTTCTGGTGTTTGACATTATGTCTGCGGAGAAACATCTATGAACATGATAAAATTATGATCATAAGGAACTAAGAACTCTGATCAAGATGATTGTCTTCTATGACATATATATTAACTACTGATTTAAGACAAATGAAAATGTGGTGAATATGTTTCATTATAAGTATGCATCTATGGTCTTAAACATCTCGTAACTTTTGCTTTCCTTTTTCTTTTCCCTTTTTCTTCTCTTCTTGTTGCAGATGGTGGTGGCATTTGGTATGTCTGATATCGGTCCATGGTCACTAAAGGATTCATCAGCACAAAGTGGTGATGTTATCATGGGAATGATGGCCAGAAACTCAATGTCCGAGAGACTTGCTGAAGACATAGATGCTGCTGTGAAGCAGATCTCAGACAAGGCGTATGAGATTGCGCTGAGTCACATTAGAAACAACCGGGAAGCCATGGACAAAGACTGTCGAGATACTCCCGGAGAAGGAAACAATGACAGGTGATGAATTCCGAGCAATTCTTTCAGAGTTTGTGGAGATTCCTGCCGAGAACAGTGTTCCTCCAGCCAGACCAGCTGCTGTCGCGGCTTAACATCTTCTTGTCATCAACTCTTTTACGTGCGAAAGTCCTTCATGGGTGAGCATGTCATGTACAATCTGTGTAACCTCCCTGTTGATCCACAGCAGTTGAATTATAGCTGACTGCGATATCTTCAAACAATCTTTTCTGTTCTTCGGAAACAATTTTCACAACAGTTGAGGTGCCACAGAATAGTAATTAAGGTGTAGTGTTATGTACAATCAATCTAATATAACATGTTTAATCATTACTGAATTGTTTATCTTTTGTGACAGGAATTTCTGCTTTAAATTTTCTTATAGGACAATTCTATTTACTCCATGAATGGCTGTGAACAAAGAGGACATGTAATTTCTAGTTTGATGATTGAACCCTAATGGATTGCTAGTGCAAAGGATACTGACTTGGCTCGCCTTTTATGCTGAAATCCCTAATTCAAGAAGGAAGTGTGTACCCCACCCCGTATGGATCTCTCGAGTTGGATCTTCCTGGCTCGAAACTGTCGACTCGTGCTATCTGACTTCTTGGATTTTTTAACCTTAACCTAAATTTCTCGATTTGAGAATTTTCTATAAAACTTATGCCAGGGAGTTATCGAAATCCCATGTTTAAATTAGTAAATATTTAAATAAAAAATAAACTCTTCCTTTCAAGCCTTTTATCATCCAATATCAGTGACAATCCGAAGTTTTTACATCCTTTCCGAGTGTGATTGCTTGAGAGAGAAGTCCATGGACATCTTCCCGTGAATAGTTCACGGGGCGTCCACCTTATCGGCTCGTTCACCAATCACGCGTGTTCCCGCGCTTTAAAGTTGGTGATCGCTGCTTCATGATCCGTGCGATATCTCCTCGCGACAGGCTTCCTCCGTGTCAGTGAGGTTGAAGCACGCGCCAATCGCACGCATATCTTGGATCACTAGACGGTGGGACCGGCTTATCCTTCGGCGTGTAACCATGCATCGAGTCAGCAACCAGAAAAGAAGGCACTCGTATACGTGAAGTGCGCCCATGATCGGTAGCCAATGGGAGGGGATCTTTGTGTCTTTGGTCGATCGGCCGGAACACGGGAGCTCCGGCCGTCGGCATCCCACCTGGGGAGCTCCGCAGGTCAGACTCGACGTACGACTGCCGACGTCGGACAAATGCGTCACCGCTTCCCCCTGGCCCGGTATACCCCGTCTCATGACGAGAGGATAATCGACAAACAAGAAGGCGAAAATACGTCGACCAAATTCCATCATGCGGTCAGCAGAATCCCGTGAACACTTCCCCCAAAAATCCCTCCGCGATCCCACGTTATGCTCACCTGATTATTACCCGTCGGAGAGACAACACCCCAACCCTTCCCAGCGTCGGATAGCCGTGCGCTGATCAACCGAAGAGACGGATGGGACCCATCAGCGGGCGACGTGATGGTTCTCAGGTACAAGAACAGGTACGTTTTAGGCAGCTGTGATCCCTTGAATTATGGCTGCATTCTTCGAACGCGCGTCCAAAGGAGGAAGGAGACGTGAGGAAGTGACGAGTAAAAATAGGAAGAGGAGGTTTTCTTGGCCAAACTCGCCGTAGAAAGAAGAGTTGAAGATGGTTTTAATGCACGCGTAACGGTGACAGCGAGGAACCAACAACAGCTGAGAACGGCGCTCTGCCACCACAGCTGTTCCTCTTCTCCATCCAAATCGATTCTTCTTGGAACATAGCATTAGCCTTTAACTCAACGTAATCGCAGCACAAAAAGTTCAACAAAGAAAGATCTTTTCTCCTTTTCTTTCACTCCTCTCTTTGATTCATATGATTTTGCCATGCGATGCGTAGTTGAATGATAACCCATCAAGTTCGCATAAGCAACAAAAAAAGGGGGAAAATGATATAAATCGGATTCGACTTATCTTCTCTTACGAAATTAACTTCAAAGACGAGATTTTTCGATAGTTGCAGCATCGCTTCTGAAGAATTCATCTCGAATGGCCTCTGCGTCTTTGAGCTCCGAGAGTGATCAGTTTGGCCGAAAGGAATCACTTTGACGCCAATTCCGTTGCGACGAACAGCGCCGAGTGGTCTGGCTCCTCTTCCAATGGAGCTGGGCCGTTGAGGTCGATGAAGCCATCGTTGATGGCCAAGGCAGAGTGCTGCGGCGGTGGAAGGAGAGCGGGGACTTTTGGCGACCTCGATGGCGGAGGAAAGGTGGGATCTTTTATGACCGCCAAGAGCCTGGCCCGAGGAGAAGACCCTGTAACAGTAACGACAATCGAAGAGCTTGGGCTCACGATCAGCGGCATCGGCATCGGCGGTAGTAACGCATTCTACCCCCACCCTCTTGTGACTGGCGCAGTGGCCGCCGAGAGCTTGATACGATCGGAAGAACTTGCGGCACGCGCTCCACTGGTACCTTGTCCTCTTCCGCCGCGATCTGGTGGCGACCGGCGGGTCCTTCTTTTCCACCACCTCCGCATCGTAATAGATCGCCTCCACTTGGTCACCATTGGCCTCGACCCAGCCAATGGATTGGTGGCCCGCTGCTTCGGATTTGGGCCAGGCGTCGCGGGAGAGAAGCATGAGGCAGCGGGCGACGTCCTCCTAGGTGGAGATGTCAGAGACGGAACTGACCGGCCTAGCGTCAGCAAAGGCATCTTCTTGGAGGAGAGGACGGCCGAACCGCCGTCGGAAGGACGACTCCGCGTCGCTCTCGCCATCCTGGACAACAGAGTAAGATCCGCCCGCGTCGCCCTCGGCCGCAGCCCCGGGGGTGGAGAACTCGGAGTCCGCAAGGCGGAAGCTTTTCCTGGGATTCTCCCGCAGCCTATACGCCACTGCTGCCGCCGGCCCATCCTCGGCCGCCACCGGGAAGGAAGACGAGGAGGCGGACGGCGAGGGGATGGCCTGCCGAGCCATCTTAGAAGCAGAGGCCACGTGAGACCGCATGTGGCCGGCGAGGGTGCGGCCACTGGAGAGGCGGCGGCGGCAGAACCTGCATCTGTGCCTCACCATGGCCTCAAATATGGTCTCTTTACATCCTCCGCAGCGTCAAGCTTGTTCTCTCAACTGTTCCATCGCTTCACTCGTCTTCTCCTCTCTTCCTCAAAGCTGCCATGTGGGAATCATGAGAACATAGGCGAAGCCTAGAAACTAGAAAAGGCGCAGGTGAGAAAAGTAGCCATCCCCCTCCTCCCTCAAGTTCCATCAAAAGACAGTAGACAGGTGGATATCACAAGGTTAATCCAAAGGAAGGCCAGTCATTCCTGTTTCTTCCATTTCACCAGAGCAAGCGAACACAGTCGCATTGTGTTACTTCAGTACGCAGCAACAGAACACAGCTTCCATGTTCTTGACATTGAAGTGGGGGATTGATTCCTCCATACACTAGGCGAAACTAAAGTGCAAGAAACTGATACTGCCTCCTTCGCTTCATGGCAGCGGTCTTGTTTGTACATTTGACCATATTTCCACAAAGCCATTCATGTGCATCACGCGACCATACGAGGGGCTTCTCGACATCATCAACAGGTTGTCTCGATCCATCATTGACGTCAAACACGCTGCAACTTTCATGGCTCTTCGCCCACAGAACGATGCAGAGGCCGACGAACATGAGAACTACTCCTGCTGTGCTGCAAGAAAACAGTGAACTTGGATGATAAATACAGCCAGTTCTGTAACTTTTCCTGTTGACCTGACACAGTTGACTTCAATTTACTGCAATCTTGCCCCAGATTTAGACAGCAGAGGAAAAATAAGATGCTTAGACAATCAATTAATCACTTACCAATCTTAATATTGGTAAAGCTCATCTTTCCATATTGGCTTGAAACAGTGCAAAAACACAACAATGAAGTCCAGCTTAATAAAAGTGGATCTGAACTTACCAAAAAAAAAGTGGATCTGTGCATGATCTGAAGTAGCTTTATACAGTAGAACTGTCGCTTAAAGGTCTTTCAACAAGTTTATACAGTAACCCTGGAGAAACTGCTGTTTCAGACTCTAATGCATGTGATGTATTATTCTACAGCTGCACTCAGTCAAGTCCAAGTGGGGAATTGTTGGGGGATAGATTAAACTTAAGACAGCATTAATTAGCTTTTGGAGTGTGGATAGGTGTCAGTCTTATCTTTCTACCAACTTCTCACACTCATGGCATGCAATTCAAAAAATACCTGACCAAATAAAGGAAATCAGAATTGGATGCCATTCCTACCTTCCTAAACTTATGATCTGCCTGGAGAGGATGGCTGAAAGAATAGCTGCACAGAGTGTTTGGATGGGTCAAAAGATGGCAACAAGAGAAGGGCCTTTTCTGTTCAGACACTACATCTGTAATGCTATGCACACACCAACCATTGCTCCTCCCTGCAGATAAGAAAGAACAAGGAATCACTTTCAGATACAGCTGAAGCAGAACGCTAGTCTTGAAGCAATGGAGCCAATCATCTCCAAGAACCAAGTATAGATGGCAGTGTCACCAACATGTATTTTGCCTTGTGTTAGGACTTGCATCAGTACAGTGAGAGCAGAGCCCAGCACAGAAGTTATCACGCATGAAGATGAACCTCATCATATTTGCAGTCTGCAAGAAAGACACATTTTAGTGTCGACATTAATGCTGAAAAAGAAATCATACTTAGTTGTCCTGAGAAGAAAGATTTAGAAAGTTCTAAACCTGCATTTTTACAAACAGTTATATTACATAGGTAGATATAAATTTCTTATATCTATTATAGTTTGCCTCAAATGTTAGTTTGCTACATAAATCAAACACAACAGAATAAAGCAAGCTAGGAACGATCCAATTGAATGATTATGAAGAACCTGATTGCAATTCTTGCAAGCAAGACTAGTTTCTAGCAACTGCTTATTTGATCTTTAATGGTTCTCCATTGTGTTTTCACATGTTTGTTGACATAAAACAAAATCCTTGTGTGTTCACAGTGAAGAGCCAATAGTACAGTTTGATTCTTGGAAGCTAATTACCTGCAATTGTAAAACTACTGCTGCTAAGAGATAGAAGCAGCCTAAGATCCGATCGCTGTAGGTGTTCTTGTCCAAGTGCTTCATCAATAATTTTGGCTCCTTGCTTGTTAAGTTGGGAGAATTGGAATTGCTGTGGAAGCAGCTCATTGCCACAGCACCACTAAAGCATACAAATGTTCCCCCAACTTTGGCTCTACTGTACCAGCATTCTACCTCAAACTTCTCCAAACTGCAAGGCACTGAAACTATTGATGCAGCAACATGACTGAGTCAGACATTTTGACAAGCAGAACGTGGACAATAACTGAGATGGTGTCAAATGCAAGCCCAGTGCTTACGGATGTGTGTAAGAATGCGTACGTGAGGCAGACTGCAACGATGAAGATGAGGCCAGGCGCGAGATTAGACATTGCAGAAGCAATGGCCGGAGAGGTCTTCTTCATTCCCAGCATCATCTACACTCTACATAGATGTCAATAACTATATCCAACAAAGATAAAGACAAAAAAATATTAGCAATGTGGGTAACGGAAAAACGATTTGGTCATTTGATTCCAAAAGGACTTAGGATATTTGTAAGCCATTTGATTCCAAAATCTCAGTATGGACAGTAAGGATATTTGAAAGTTGAATAGAATCAAAATTTTATTTTTTATATGAAAGTAATAGACTTATTTGTATTAACCTCAGTATACAACGTTTGAATTAACGAGAAGAGTACGTGGCTAGTGGATCCTCCTCACACTCCAAAGCCATGCAGCACAAATTGAGCTATCAATATGGCGCACAACTTTGCAGACCATTTCTTCCTGCATGCATCCGTACAGCAACTCAACTATCTGGAGAGAGAGAGAGAGAGAGAGAGAGAGAGAGAGAGAGAGAGAGAGAGAGAGAGAGAGAGAGAGAGAGAGAGAGAGAGAGAGTCATACCTCTCGCAAAAGTAGGCCGAAAGGGAGGAAGACGAAGGCGGTGACCAAGCCGGCGAAGATGGGCAGGAACAGCGGGACGAGGCCGGCGGCGAGGAAATGGTTTGAGATCACGATGTAGACCCCGTAGATGATTGCATGCTGAAGAGACCAGTGATGATGACGACTTCCTCCAACGACTCCCCTCTCGACATTCCTATCTATATACTGCACAAGGTAAAGGAGACAGAGTTCTTTGTACGGCAAAGGCCGCGTTACCTCCAACAGTCGTCGACGTTCCTCCGATGGTGCAATAGCAGTCGCAATGAT